>CM076679.1:88239815-88839815 GCA_038501925.1 Xenopus petersii | reverse complement strand
ATGCTTAGATTCAGCCCTACACCCTGTGTGTCTGTTATTTTCTTTGTTTGGTCTGCCCTGCATTTCAGAAAAACAGTGTATTGCAAATCAGTGAAGCTGATTTATATGCATTTTTGCACCTTCTTTAAGTTTAATCTAATAGATAGCTATTAGCGTAGAACAAAATTGCATCCTAGAGGATTATCTGATACCACACCTGGATATTTTTCAGTAAAGCAATCCTAAATTTAAATCCATTGTTAAATAAAGGAAATCATTCTGTACCATCACATAACAGTCCTTTTATCTTCTATGTATTTTGTGCTTTTATGTTGTTTCGTGGCCATACATTCTTGTTTCCAATATGCTTTTGACAGGCTCAAGCAAGATTTAACGAGTCAAGTCAGAAGCTGGACCTCTTAAAATATTCCCTGGAACAGAGACTCAGTGAACTTCCAAAAAACCATCCCAAGAGCAGTGTTATCATTGAGGAGCTTTCCTTAGTTGCATCTCCAACATTAAGTCCACGCCTAAGCATGATTTCTACACAGAATCAGTACAGTACACTATCCAAGCCAGCAGCTTTAACAGGTGATAATATGCATGAGTCATTCTATGAAGGCTTACAAATGTACAATGAATAGATTTGTACATGATACAACTCAAATATTCCTCAAGCTGTCAATGCGGCACTGTATCTTGGTATGATGTACGACAGTTTGCTACTTTTTTTTTTTTTTTTTTACAGTTTGAATACTTGACATGTGCAGCTGTAAATCTGGAATTTACTTTGCATAGGTGCACATGCGCAATAGAATAAAAAGCCAAACAAAAAATGCCAGCTCTTTCACTCTAATGCACCTTTGTTAGCCAGGCAGGATAAGTACCCCAGGCCAGTGTAGTTTCCTTCTAATAGCAGCACCGGCCTCTGGTAAGTGGTTTATACCTTCCTTCACCTTTAAATGGTAACTGCAGTTTTTTTGGTTGCAGGCCAGAAAAAAGCAGAGTAACTAAAATAAACTAGGACCATTTGCAAAGCATACATTCAGCTATAACACTTTAAAAGTTTATTTAAAGATGTTCTTTCCCTTAAAGATACATTTCTTGCAGTATACTAAACTAAGACTACACCTCACTAATATACAGTATACAAAACTAAGATACAGATGTTCTTGCCATATACTAAACTAATATTATTTATGTAGCTAAAAACATAAATATTTCATACATGAGTTATTTGTATTTTGTTTCACACCTTGGTTAGTTTTCGCCAAATTGTTCACTATTCTTGTCTCTTCCATGCTTTGTTGCTCAACTAAATGTCTACTTGTCCAGCATAACTGTAAAACAATGCAATGAATGTATCCATCCATAGAGAGAATGTCACTGATCTGAGCATGTCTCATTTCTCGTACATGGATTTCCATTCTAGACTCAGGATTTTGGATTGCTTGCCCTTATTAATATAACTGGTACAACAAAACTTTTCTTTGTGTTCGAAGTGTCTTTAATCCACTTGAAATTACTGAGATCATAGGGCTTAACTTTTTTGCAAAGTCACATTCTTGCTTCTATTTTGAAGGTACCTTGGAAGTTCGACTTATGGGTTGTCAAGATATTCTGGAAAATGTACCAGGCAGATCCAAGGCTGCCTCTGCTACCTTACCAGGATGGAGCCCAAGTGAAGCAAGGTCCTCCTTCATGAGCCGAACAAGTAAAAATAAAAGTGGAAGCAGTCGGAATCTTCTGAAGACGGATGAATTTTCTAGTTCAGTAACAATGTTTTTTGTTTCATTTAATTGGTTAATGTTGTGTTAACATGCAGCAGCATATCCTACTAAGTACAGTTCAGACTGTTAATAAGATACATTATCTGATTGTAATTCTTTGCCATATTTTTTTAAGGCAGGCATTAGAGCACTGTTACAGTGGTAGGTTGTGACCTAGGACAAAATCTCCCGTTAGCATCTTGTCATAGACGTAACAATTACGATCTTTCTTGGAAAAGATCTTTCCAAGAAAGATTGTTCATTTCAATACACACGTGTAAAGCTGATTCGTCCGATATACAGGTAGAAACAATATAATTCTACCTGTATCTGACGATTTAGCACTAGCAATGGGCGATGTTTGGGTGCCTTCAAAGGCACCCGATCAAAATTTTCCATCCAGCCCAATCGACGAGCCGACCGATATTCAAGTCTTCTGCCAATATTGTTCAGCTCTTTTCCCACTATACACACACCGAATATCGTACGAAAATTTGTTTTGTACGATATTATCTGTGCGTCTGTGGCCACCTTTAGTCTGGCACACTTATGTATATGGCCCATTCATTCTCTTGCTATACCATGAACGGCTGCTAAAACACTTCAAAGGATTGTAAAGAGAGATATGTCAGGGTATCTAGTTTAGCAGATCCAATGTTGAAATTCTGCTGAATGGTACAAAATACTTGGGAGCAAGTAGTGCTTTAGCTAAAGTTCTTCAATACCTTTGTTCAGTTAAATAGGTTATGGCCTTTTAACAGATTTTTGTGGATTTGTGATACTGAGGTGGTCAACACTGTTCACAGTGGTTAAAATCCATGCGTGATGGCAGAGACAGCTAGGTCAATGGAATGTGCGTTCATGTGTCCTTTAACCCTTGCAACTAAATGATCACAAAGCATAACACACCCAATGTGTGGACCATCGGCACTTCAAGGGTAAAAAAGAAAAATCCTAACTAATCTGTTCTTAAGTAGATATTTTGTTGTTGCTGATTTTAACAGCAAGCTTTTTGTTTTGTTTTTTTTTTCTTCAAATCCTCTTAGTCTTTTTAAGCTGAGTTGCTAAAATTTCCTTACAGATGAGGTCTGTGCTGTGTTAAAGCTGGACAATACCGTGGTTGGTCAAACCAGCTGGAAACCAATATCCAATCAGTCGTGGGATCAGAAGTTTACACTGGAATTGGATAGGGTAAGGATTAAGTCCTTGGACAGCCTCCTGTCTCGCCAACAACAAGACATTTCAGTGTGGAAAAATGATTAAACAGATATCATATGCAAATATATATTTATATATGTATGTGACTATGAAGATTTTCATTCATCCAGGTCATAGTATATCTAGTATAGGTCAATCTAAAAACAACTGGACTTGCTGAGTAATTACTCAGCAAGTCCAGTTGTTTTTAGATTGACCTATACTAGATATATATGTATGTGTATATATGTAAAATCTAGCCTTAGTAAATGCACTGAAAATATGTTCTGACTGCAATGAAAAGAACCCGCTGCTGTGCATTTGTGTCCCTTGTATTTGTTAATACTTGTATATTTCTTTTTGTCCACTCATTCTTTGCCTTGTATTATTTCCATTTCTGGAGCCCTTGCAATCCCTTGTTTGTCCATTTGTTTTCACTGCCTATGCATTTTCCTTCTTTTGGGCACTTCCAAAACAGATATTGAGACCAGTGTGGAATGCTAAAATCTGACTGACTGACTCTGCAGCATAGGCATGGTCCATTTCCCAAACTGCAAACTATTCAAAATTGATCCCTGGAACTCTCCCATTGACTTAAACAGCAATTCAGCAGGTTTTAGGGGGCGAATAGTCGAATTCAAGCTCTTAAAGTGCCAAAAAAAAAAACTTGAATCGAATTTGAATAAATCCCTAGTCTAATTTGACAGTTTTGACCATAAAAAAAAAACTCAAAAATTCAAATTGATTTTCAATTAGATCCTTGATAAATCTGTTCCCTTGTGTCTCATACCCTTTCCCAATTTATAATGAGTAGGGACCTATTTGTTTATCAATCAGTGTATGTATGTACATACACCTATTTATTGTACAGTGCTGTAGAATATGTTGTAACTTTATAAGAACATACTAATAATATATACATGGTTTTGTACTATTCAAGACTATTTCAGACTTTTTGGGCTGAGTTTTTCCTTTGTGGCCCAAATTCTTGCCAGGCCTTTCTTGCTTGTTACACAGTTAAAATATATATATAAATTGCTGTTAGTCACCATCTACATTTCTGAAAATAGACTTCAACACCTCACACTAACTGTACTTTAAACTGAAACCCCATCCTCTACTTTGTAAACCCCAACTCCTCTGCCTGGTGAACCCACATTTCTCCTAACCTATTTGTTTTTACCTATCCCTGTCCAAAAAGTTGTGAACATTTTATTCCCAGGTTGGTGGCATGAAGTTAAAATTATATATGTATTGGAAGTTTATCGAAGACATATTGATTTTTTTTTTTCTTCTCTTGTTAGTCAAGAGAGTTGGAGATCTCCGTTTTTTGGCGAGACTGGAGGTCATTATGTGCAGTTAAGTTTCTGAGGCTAGAAGACTTCTTGGACAATCAGCGACATGGCATGTGCCTTTATTTAGAACCTCAGGGCACACTTTTTGCTGAGGTAGGTTAACACAACTGCCAACATTGTATTTATTGCATGTCAGAAACTTTAAAAAGGGCTTTTACACAGTGTAAGTTCTGTTTTACTTTCTCAAACTTTCAAGAAATTATCTCTGTGTCTCGGTTATATTTAATTCTGTCAGTTTTGTTCCAAAACGTTCGCTTCATGTTCTTCTAGCCAAGACTCGACACATCTTGCTGTGTAGGTGTCATTCTATTTTTTTTTTTTTTTTTTTTTTTTAAAGCCGGCTTAGGATGTCCTACGTGAACTTATACAATAGCTGCTGCTTTTAAAATAGAACCACAACATTGGAACAGGTACATATTAAAATAATTTTTTTTCACTTAAACAGGTAACTTTCTTTAACCCAGTTATTGAAAGAAGGCCAAAACTTCAGAGGCAAAAGAAAATCTTTTCAAAGCAACAAGGTAATATATGGTTACTTCTGTAAAGGGACTGTTAACCATGGCATTAGGTTAGGTCCCCAATTTTGGTATGTTGGTACATACTCCATTACTATTACCTGTAATGAAGCTAAAGCATTTAACACAAACTGAGGGTCTTGAGCCCTTCCAGCATTAGCAGTAAATTCAGCTCATTAGAGCTGCAGCGTGCATTAACTTCAGCTCATGTACAATCATGAGCCACAAGATTTGGCACAAAATTACTCTTGATACAACACAAAGGAACCGTATTACGTGTCCCTTGACCAGGAGAAAAGTATAGGGCTCCATTACATCTGTAGGTGTTCAAAGCCTATGTTGTGCCTGCATTTTCCCCTAGTAACGTGTCCTGATGTACAAGTAGTTTACTAACCCATGGAAATCCAAAGCAGAAAATGGGGTTGGTGGTCTGTACACAACAAAGAAAATACTTGTATGTCCAATTCCTTCTAGTTGATCTGTGTGGCTCAGTTGAATAGACAAAACAAAAAATTGAAAGGAAAAGGAACTCCAGCAGATAAACTGCAAAACGTTTATTTCAGGTTATGGCAACACAGTGGTTCGGGTCAAAACCCTTTATCAAGGGTACATTTAAACTTGATAAAGGGTTTTGACCCAAACCATGTCTTATTGCCACAACCTGGAATAAGCATTTTGCAGTTTATCTGCTGGAATTCCTTTTCCTTTCAATTTTTTGTTTTGTCTAACCCATGGTAATCTCTGATATATGGTGGAATATTTTGCACCTGATTGTACAATTCTGGGAAGGAATTTTGCATTAATGGGACAACATTAATGCAAGATGGGCATTAACTCTGGAACAAATCTGGAATGATTTAGAAGCGGGTTACACTGTTGCCCCCCTCCCTTTTGCCTCAGAACAGAAGGGGAAATTGAGCAGGGATAGACTGGAAACGCGGGGCTGACATAATTGTTGTTATAGTTGTTATTATTGCTATTATTATTGCTGTTATTGTGAAGAAGTTTAATTTTTAAAACTGATCAATGGGTAAAATGTTAGCTCTGCTCCCAACTAATTTATTTGCTATATAATTAACTATTTGTTTAAAAGAAAAAAATCATCATTACAGTTCTATGCTTGCATTCACGTTATTGGCAGATATAATAAAAAAATGTCAGAATATTAATCATAATGGCATACTGTGACTTTTGCAGGCAAAACATTTCTTCGTGCTCCTCAGATGAACATAAATATTGCCACATGGGGCAGGCTGGTGAGAAGGGCAATTCCTACAGTGAATCATTCTGGAACGTACAGCCCTCAAGTTGCTGTTCCCACCTCTGTACCTACGGTGGATCCACGGAACCTAGAACTTTCACCAATCAGGTATTTTTTTAATGATGAAACATGATTTCCAAACACCAGTACATTTTTTAGCTGGTTAAACCCTAAAAAATGAATATGATTTAAAATGCCATCTTTTACATATTGAACTTATGGCACCAGCCTAAAGTTTCAGCTTCTCAATAGCAGCAATGATCCAAACTTGTCACAGGGGGTCACCATCTTGGAAAGTGTCTGTGACACTCACATGCTCAGTGGGCTCTCAGCAGCTGTTGAGAAGCTAAACTTAGGGGTCGTCGTAAATTATCAAGCAGAAAATGAGGTTTGTCTGTAATATAAGCTGATGCTACAGGGCTGATTATTAAATTCTGATGCTAGTTGCACTGGTTTTCGGTCCTCTTTGGGACCTTTTCCATCCTTGAAAAAGGTCCCAAAGAGGACCGAAACGTCTGGGGCATCTTTGAGACGCAGATCTTCCCTGCTAAAGGGCTGTGGTTGCCCTGGGCTGGTACAGACGCCCAAAACATAATGTACAACATTTCTAGCTACTTCTTTAGTTAAGCTTTAGTTCTCCTTTATATAGTGCATTTTGAAAAAAAGCAGATGCAAGGAGGGATAAAAAAAAATAATCGCTTTTTTTTTCTTTACAGTGAGTCTACTGTAGCAAAGTTGGACTTTGACTTAGAACCAGAAGCTCCTCCTGCTCCACCTCGGTCATCTTCTCTGGGTGACCTCTATCAGCCTTCAGCAGACCACAAAGCACCTAATGTCCCAGTACCGGTATCACTACTTAATTTTTCTAATTTTTGCACAGGTTAAATGCAAGCTGTTCTTTTATGACAGATTTAACTTTTGATGTTTTTGTTTTTTTTTTGTTAATTTTATTAACATCTGGTACTGCTTTTAACAGGTTTGGGAATAGCCATTTTTAAACCTTACCAAGGCTAGATAAAACAAAGCCTTCTATTAGAATGGATGTTTTCCCAAAAGCAGTCTTAAGAAAATATTCAAAGCAGATATGGGGTGCACACTAATGAAAATGATCTTTCTGCTCTGGCTCTTAAAACCGTGTTGCAGACGTCAATTGGCCAGGTCTGTTAAAGGAACAGTAACAGCAAAAAATGAAGTGTATTAAATGAATGAAAATAAAATATACAGATGCCGCACTCGTACAACTGGTGTGTTGTGCAAAAACTCTACAATCTTTTACATTAACTAGCTGCTGTGTAGCCATGGGGGCAGCCATTCAAAGCTGAAAAAGGAGACTAGGCACAGCATACACAGCAGATAACAGATAAGATGTTTATTATGCAATGGAATTCTTCAGATCTTTTCTATCTACTGTGTATTCTGTGCTTGATTGGCTGCCCCCATGGCTACACAACAGCTTCTTTATATAAACTAGTAGAGTTACTGAAGCAAAAACAGCAATTTTACCAGTGCAGGGCAACACTAGATGATACTGTCATTCTTTTAAAACGTTTTCATTTTTTGCTGTTACTGTTCCTTTAAGCAGCTGGCTTCTGCTTTGTTTCAGGAGTTGGAACCAGCAGCTAGACAGATGCTATATTTATATATATTTTTTTCCTTATGCAAAAAAGTTTTTTGGGGTATGGATCCCCTTTAAAAAAAGAACCTATCAGGAAGCACAAGTGTAAATTAATGCATTTGTTGTAAATGCAGCATGCCTATTCAAAGTGAAAGGGCCGTAAATGCTGCAGAATGAAGTGATGAATTCATTGTTGCATGCTGTAGGGATTTTCAAGATATACCGGCACATTGGTTATAGACACACAAGCAAGTTTTGTAAGGTTAAAATAAATTTTCCCTTATGAATGGAAATGCACTGAAATGTGTGTGTATAATACGTGCAAATCTGATTATATTCTGTGCATATTCATGTTTCTTAAATAGTCCTTAATTTGAGTCAATTTTTTTTTGAGTAATTTTTTTTTTTTTTAAATTGTTTTAATAATTCCTTGATACCTTTTTTATAGGATTCAGGAACAACATATGAAAACTCAAATAACCGGAATAGTATCATTGCAAAGCCAACAGCAGAAGTAAATATTGAACCAGAGATTCCAGTATCAGATATGAACTATAGCACAATCAGCGAATCAGAGGACAGACGGTATAGTAAAAACTGTAACCTAACAATATGGTGATCAAGCTGCTGAGACTTTGTTGTTGGGCGGAACTAATCCCACACTTATTCACTTTCAGGATTCAACAGCGTTTTCAGTTCAATCTTCAGGATTTCCATTGTTGTGCTGTCCTTGGGAGGGGACATTTTGGAAAGGTGAGCTGCTCCCAAACTGTATAGGTACATGGAATTGAAATGTTTCAGTTAATTTATGAAGCTGTTTTGTCGTAGGTGTTGTTGGCAGAGTACAAAAGCACAAACGAGATGTTTGCAATCAAAGCATTAAAAAAAGGAGACATTGTTGCACGTGATGAAGTTGACAGGTGAGTGTTTTTTGTTTTTTTTTTTTGTATGTGTATACAGTTATGAAATCCCTCATCCGGAAACCCTTTATCCAGAAAGCCCGGGATTATGGGAAGGCCATTTTAAGCAAATAATTCCAATGTTTAGAAATGATTCCCTATGTCTCTGTAAAAGTACAACAGTACCTTGCACTTGATCCTAAGTAAGCTGCATGAAACCATATTAGTCATAAAACAATCATGTGAGGTTTTTTAAACTCCCTTAAATTCGAATATACTTGAAATCTGACTGGGGGGGTTATTTAAGAACAAAATTAAATATCTAAAACTGACAACTCAAATCTAATTTGATTCAAATTTGACCAAACTCGATTAGAGTTTTTTTTTCTCCGAAGAAAAACTCGAATGTCAGAAAGGCTGCAAACCTCTCCAAATAGGTCACTGGACCTCTCCCATTGACATGAATTTGGCAGGTTTTAGGTGGCCATTAATTCTTAAAGGGCCATAGTTTGATAAATCTTGAAAATCGGCTTTGAATTTTTTAAAAAAAAACTCGAATCAAGTTATCATAATTCCCTAGTCGAATTTGACTGTTTTTACCTTAAAAAAAAAATAGAAAATTAAAATTTTCAAATCAACCCTAAATAAATCTGTCCTTTAATGTTTAAATGTATTTTAGCAGACTTTAGGTATGGAAGGTATGGAAAGATCCCTTGCACATGGATATTGCTAGTAAATGCAGACACGTGATATTGCAATGTAAGCATCAAATTCAGTTTGACTGAGACATAGCAAATGCTGCTGCTAATTGCAAAGGTGTATAGTTAGTTTAAAGGGGGATGTCCAGTCTAAAATTGTTTTTCGTATAATAAAAAAATCCTAAGCAACCTTACAACATATACTTTTAAAACATTTTCAATTTCAAAGTGATTTGTGACTAAGTACAATTGATAGCAGGATATGTCTGTCTCAGTCGGCTCTATTCACAGCTGGTTATGACACTTGAAACAATGTTGCAGGAGTCGGTTCTCCCCCTTTTAATCAGCTGGCATCTGCTGCATTGTTCAAGAGTCAAAATTGTCATTGAATAGAACAAAAAGGTATATAATACGGTTTCCAATAGCCGCTATCTTCACCAATAATTTTAAAAATATAATTTAAAAAATAAATAAATCTATATACAGGTATGGGACCTGTGATCCAGAATTCTCAGGACCTGGGGTTTCCTGGGTAACTTATATTTCTTTTATTTGGATCTTCATAACTTAAGTCTACTAGAAAATCATAAAAACATTAAATAAGCCTAATTGGCTGTTTTTGCCTCCAGTAAGGATTAATTATGTTTTAGTTGGGATCAAATAAAGGTAGTGTTTTATTATTACAGAGAAAAAGGAAATCATTTATAAAATGTTGCTGTTTTGAGGATAAAGTGGAGTCTATGGCAGATGGGCATTCCATAATTCAGAGCTTTCTGAATAACTGATCTCATACCTGTGCTAGAAAGAAAAAAAAAAAAAAACAGTTTTATTTTGCTCCATAAAGAATTTGGATATGTATTGTAACTCCTTAAGCAGTAAGCAAACCCATTAGGATGACCTTCAACATTTTACATGTATATATTTTCATTTTTATCTCTATTACTTTGCAGCCTTATGTGCGAGAAGCGCATTTTTGAAACTGTGAATAGCGTACGGCACCCTTTCTTGGTAAACCTATTCGCCTGTTTCCAAACCAAAGATCACGTGTGCTTTGTTATGGAATATGCAGCTGGCGGTGACTTGATGATGCACATTCATACTGACGTGTTTTCAGAACCCAGGGCAGTGTAAGTAGGTTTTTGTGTTCCTTTTTAAGCGAATATGTAACTATTTGGGAAATCCTGCAAAATAGTTCTCTACCTGAAATGAACTTCCAATTCGTGGTGTCCCCCGTTTCTCTTACTCTAGCATAACATATGAGAACGTGCCCCAACATAAAAGGCATACAGTTCAGGAATACCCTTTATTTGATTTATACAAATCTTTGAAAAATGTTTAAATAATCTAGGGCTATAAAAGCAACTGCTCTAAATATAGGCTCGGCCTTTCACAATTTTAGGAGCTCAACAGAGACCAATGCAAATCCATTTTTGACTTCTGTAAATTACAGCTTTGGGCATACCAGGGCATTAATACACATGCATCAAACTAGCCCAGCATTTCTGACAAAATAAAACATGGTTTGGCTGCATAGCACTGTTAAAATTTAACTCCTGCTTATTCAGTTCCCTGAAAAATCAGCCCAATCCTTCCAGAAAGCTATTCCTGTGCAATTTAAGGGGAAGAAGAGGTTTGTTGTAACAGTAGGAAATGTTTATTTTGTACAGCAACTGACATCTTGTTTATGTTTTTAGATTTTATGCAGCTTGCGTCGTCCTTGGCTTGCAGTATTTGCACGAGCACAAGATTGTTTATAGGTAAGCATGTACAAAAGAAGGGTTTCTTGGGTAACTGTACATGCATTGGAAAGTCTTCATCCATAAATTAACAGAAAGCTAACAGAATTAATCTGTGATCTGTAATCTTGTGTGTAAGGATATTTTATGTATATAAAAGAAATGGCTATACTACACTACATCTCTAAAACTAGTACCAACCCCCTATTTGGTTTATAGCATGCTGCATCATTTACCTGATACTTAATGGGAGTGAGAAGTGTTGGCATAAATGCAGCATACTATTCCTATGTCCCTTTATATGTTATAGTCCATCCCCAGGGATATACAGATAATGTAACATAGTACTCTTACACACACACACACACACTCTCTTACACACACACACACACTCTCTTACACACACACACACACACACACACACTCTCTTACACACACACACTCTCTTATACACACACACACACACACTCTTACACACACACACACACACACACACACACACTCTTACACACACACACACACACTCTTACACACACACACACACACACTCTTACACACACACTCACTCTTACACACACACTCACTCTTACACACACACACACACTCTCTTACACACTCACTCTTACACACTCACTCTTACACACTCACTCTTACACACTCACTCTTACACACACTCACTCTTACACACTCACACACTCACTTTTACACACACTCACTCTTACACACTCACACACTCACACACAATTACACTCACACACTCACTCTTACACACACACTCACTCTTACACACACACACACACTATATGTATGTTGACCATGGTCCAGGCAGATTACATTATGCTTAAAGGGATGTTTCACCTTTAAGATAACTTTTAGTATGTTATAGAGTGGCCAATTCTAAGCAAATTTTCAGTTGGTTTTCATTATTTTTAATAGTTTTATAATTATTTGCAGCTTTCAAATGGGCGTCACTGACGCTTACTAAAAAGTAAAAGACTTGTAAGGCTACAAATGTATTGTTAGTGATCATTTTTATTACTCCTCTTTCTAATCAGGCTTCTCCTATTCATATTCCAGTCTCTTGTTCAAATCAATGCATGGTTGCAAGGGTAATTTGGAACCTAGCTACCAGATTGCTCAAAATGCAAATTTAAGAGCGGCTGAAAAAAGAGCTACATGGCTCAAACACCTTTAATAAAAAAATGAATACCAATTGCAAATTGTTTCAGAATATTACTCTCTGTATCATACTAAATGTTATCCCAAAGGTGAACAACCACTTTAACTGTGTAAGTGAAGTCTGTTTGAACTCTAAAGCAAAGCTATATGATGGCCTGTAATGCCCTACTATGCTGTTTAGTAGAACTGAATCTACTTTAGGCACCAGTTTAGTACCTTCTTCAGCTAAAGGAGGCAATAATACATGCTGCCCACCTATAGTAAGTGACTCTTACTTTCTACTATCCCATTCAAAAAATGGGAAAAATAAGATTGGAAAAGTAAATTTATTTTATATTTAAGTTTATTGCATTACATTGTTCTTTTGTAGAGATCTGAAGTTGGATAATTTGTTGTTGGACACTGAAGGATTTGTAAAGATTGCTGACTTTGGCCTCTGCAAAGAAGGTACGATATATCTTGATGCAAAAAAGGGGAGCACTTCAAGACTGTGAAAATAGATAAGTACAAGGAAAGTGCTTCTGATATGGCTAAATTTAACTACAAACATACAAAAAAGAGAGGGGATTTATCAATGCACAGTCCCTTGTTACTTTCATAAGTAATTTAGTATCTATGCAAGTGCAGTTGTTTTTTTTTGTTTTCTTAGAAGGTTATGATCGTTAAATTGATAAACTGCCATACCATGTAATGATAAACCCCATATAGTTTGCTTTGGCTTCTCAGGGGCTGCTGAACCTTTTGATTGATGAATATAAGCTGAATATAGAGAAATCTAGCAGCAAATATCTCTGCTCTTCCTTTCACATAAGCACTTTGCCTTTCTAACAGCCATTGGTTAATCAATTCTGCTATGGAATCTCACAAGCAAGTCACACACTTTACAATGACCTGCTGGAATAATGAAAACCTCAGGAAAACACGTTGTAATAATAGACACCACTAATGGAAAATGGAGGAATTTGCATATACCTGTACCAATACTAATAAAATGTCAATCTTTTTTTAGCATTTCTATTTAATTTGCAGTTTGTGTTTGCAAATAAACAAGGTATTGTGCACCTCACTGTAGTTGCTGTCCATTTCTGTACAGAAGCTTTGCATATAAAAGAAATTTAAGCTTCCAGCTTACAATGTTGTTTGTATTTTAGGAATGGGTTTTGGGGACCGGACAAGCACTTTCTGTGGGACTCCCGAGTTCCTGGCTCCAGAGGTGCTTACAGAGACCTCGTACACCAGAGCAGTGGATTGGTGGGGTTTGGGAGTTCTCATTTATGAGATGCTTGTTGGTGAGGTAAGATGATGGTTTCCTTATAAAGCAATGAAGCATAAACTGATGGATCATTGGCAGCTTTTCAGAAGTTGTATGCTTGTAGTCCTGCGGCACTCATCTCATACAGTCAATGAAATGACCTGCTGCTGGGTGGACTGAGATAGGCAATCTCATATATCCAATCTTAGAAAAACCATAGGGTACTTCTAGATTTTATATATGAAAGTAAAAAATATTTATTAAATGGCCGCTTTGCAACCACCACCAACAACAGCAGCAGAATCTATAAAATGTGTGTGTGTCAACATTTTGTTTTCACCGCATTTCTTTACACCAGTAGACCACTTTTGAGCATGTTTGAGGAACTGAAGTCCTTAATTGTCCTTTTTTAGTTTTATTTCTGTATACTGTATACCAGTGATCTCCAACAGTAGCTTGTGAGCAACATGTTGTTTCCTGACCCCTTGGATGTTGCTCCCAGTGGCTTCAAAGCAGGAGCTTATTTTTGAATTCCAGGCTTGGAGGCAAGTTTTGTTTGTATAAAAACCAGATGTATTGCCAAACAGTCTCCTGTAGGCTGCCAGTCCACATAGGGGCTACCAAAACAGCCAATCTCATCCCTTATTTGGCACCCCAAGAACATTTTTCATGCTGGTGTTGTTCCCCAAGTCCTTTTACTTCTGAATGTTGCTCACGGGTTCAAAAGGTTGGGGATCCCTGCTGCATACTATAAAGACAGCTCTTACTTCTTGATCTGTCTTCTTCAGTAAGATCATCTAAATGTCCCAGTGTTAGTGGGCGAAAACATACATAGGAATGAGGTATGACATAGAAGATGCATGCTTTTGTCATTTCCTACGGTATCTCTCTGATCTAGGTTATCCATCAGCCATGGTTAATATGACTTTTTTTCCGAGTTAACTGTCTATGGTCCTAATGAACGCTGCCTTTTTGCCTTAACACTGTTGTGAATCTCTGTAATACCCGACTGGCTGAGTTAAGCACAATATTCTTTTTCAGTCCCCCTTTCCAGGAGACGATGAAGAGGAGGTGTTTGACAGTATAGTTAATGATGAAGTGAGATATCCGCGATTTCTGTCTACAGAAGCGATCTCCATAATGAGAAGAGTACGTTTCCAGCATAATATAGTTTTACATATAATGTTTGTAGCCTTCTATGTCTTCATTGTGCCACTAGCATTACCTATCATTACATATGTTATATCATTGAAGAGACGCCATATAGATTTCTCTTAGTGGTTTGTGAATGTTAAAGGGACAGTATATACCCCTTTTATGGTTTATTCTGCAGTTGAGCATTTGTAGCTACTGGGGTTGCTGGTGATTAGAGGCTTACCCCCATATCTAATAAAAGGCACTAAGTTTGCCCAAGAGCAGTAACTCATAGCAACCAATAAGATGTTTGCTTTTAAACAGGTGAGCAGTAAATTCTACCTGCTGATTGGTTGATATGGGTTACTGCTCCTGGGCAAACTTAGTGCCTTTTATTACATAACCTCATTAGTGGTAGAACACCAATACTCCAATTGGGTTACAAAAATTTGCATATAAAATGTACTGGTTTTGTAGGTTGTTTTGTATCTGCCATTTCACAAAGCGGGAAACCCCAAATGTTATGCAGCTATATCCTAGGTAGCCCTTTATTGTGCCTGCTTATGGCTGAAATGAATTTGGTTACTCAGTGAACATAAATGCACACCGTAGATTAATTGGAGCATTTACCTAGAAGTGGAGAGTATCCGTTATAATATTAAAGGGTTTGTTCACCTTTTAATCACCTTTAGCAGTAACAAATTCGTAGCCTTAACAAGAACACTTGTTTGTCAGTGACCCCCCCCCCCCCCCCCCATATGAAAGCTGAAAAAGTCAGAAGGCAAATCATGGAAAGCTATAAATAAATAAATAAGACCAAAAAGTTGCTTAGCCTATTAAAAATGAGCCTAAAGCTGAACCACCCATTTAAGTGTTATTTCCAATCACCTGCAGACTTGTGGTTGGGTACCTCTTTGTAACCATTCATATCTGCTCCTCAGACCATTGTCCCTGGTCTCCGACTCTACATTCTATACATTTCATGGCTTCAGACTTATAAAATAGGCTGTCTGTGAAGCCATGGAACTCAACTACTACAAATATTTTTTGACTATTTTTATTTCTATAATCTGGTTGTTGTGCAGCTCTTGCTTTTGGAATGTAACTGCTGTGTGGTTGCTAGGCTGACAGACCATAACAAACAGGCATTTGTTTAAATGCCACAAGGCAAGACAACTAGGAGTGCAATGAAAAGTAAAAAAAAAAATAGCTTCATGGTTAAAATAAAAAAGGATCTTATTTCTGGGGTCGCTAATCCTAGAAAGAGAATATCATTTTTGTTTCACTATGTTCAGAGGCCAAATATGAACCACACAATTAAAAAAAAAAAAAAAAAAAAAAAAAAAAAAAAAAAAAAAATCAACATTTCACATGTTTTTCTTTCAGTACAGAGCAGGTTAAAATCTAGTGCTGGTCGTTGAACATCAGATACCCTCCATAAAGCAAGTGCTGTTACATGTTCTCTTCCGGTTTTATTGAACCTCTGGAAATATTAAGATTAGAATGTATAATCATTGTTTTGTTTGCAGCTTTTAAGAAGAAATCCAGAGCGTCGTCTTGGTGCAAGTGAAAAAGATGCTGAAGATGTAAAGAAGCACCCTTTCTTCAGAGTATGTACATAGCTGAGATCTGTCACATCACAATAATAGATGAAATATGTATATATAATAAAATATGGGGCATGCATTAATGTTCCACTTTTGTATCTATTATCTTGCTTGATCTTGTATCCAGCATTCAGTGTTCCCCACCCAACTGTGCCCTTTATCTGGACTCCATTTTCCTTCATTTTTCTCCTTTTTTTTTTTGCATGAATGGATTTTCTCACTGGTTTGTGCAGTAGTAGAGAAAAGTCTTGTTTTCAGTAAGGCCACTCATCTGACCATTCATAATGTGTGCAGTCTGTAATATCAGGTATCTCTCCAGTTTTGGGGTTACCAAAATATGTTAGAAATACTCCAGCGGGGCCATAGACACATAGGCGGGAATTCACATATCACCACTTTTGTGAATTTCCCCCATAGACTTGGCCCCTACTCCTGCATGTTTTTTATAATGAGGCCTTGTATACCTTTTATACCTGCCTGGGTATTTATTGTGCATCTGTCCAGTTGCAGTCAGGCCCACAGCCATAGGGTCATTAGACTCCAATACAAGGAGCTCTGTTGTGCTCATCAGTATCTCTAATTGAGACAAAACTGAATGTAAAATATTAAATAATAAAAACTTCTCTAACCAACATCCGCCTGACTTTACTTGAAAACTCTGTTGTCTCTTTACAGCACACAGACTGGGACGCTTTGCTAGCGAAGAAAGCCACGCCCCCATTTGTACCCACCATAAAAGGGCGGGAAGACGTGAGTAATTTTGATGATGAATTTACCTCAGAAGCCCCAATTTTAACACCTCCCCGGGAGCCCAGGATACTGACAGAAGGAGAGCAAGAAACCTTCAGAGATTTTGACTACATTGCGGATTGGTGTTGAGGACACTGTGAAACTGGAGCAAAATGGCAAATACTGTCCCCAGCCATCTTCAGTTCCTAATTTTATTTTTGAAATGACATGAAGATTCTTTTAAATTACTATTTTATATGAACTCTGCTGAAGAGTGGCCACTTTCAACTTATGCCCATTTTTTTTTTTTTTTTAATTTTCTTTTATTGTTTTAACGAGCACTGGAAGCAGTTTCAAGTGTGGTCCAGCTAACCCTACGGATACAGGCACTGAGCTACATAACTGTACTGCACCCTCTCTTGTTCATATTGGCAAGGATCATCCACAGCAGGAGATCTAAATCAAGAGTTGAGGAGAACCAATCAAATTAGGGAAGGTCAACCCTTTACACTGACCAACCTTTTATAATGTTCAAATGCTAAACTATGTTCAGAGAGTTCTTTTAACCATAACACTAGTAGTCACTTTATAAAAATACATCACTTGTTGGACTACAGCTCTTATTGTCCAGGCATTCTGGGAATTGTAGTTCAAGAAAAGTTGTGGCAGCAGCCTACTAACCTCTATCTGTTAGATTTCTTATAACAAGGTGTTATTTTAGTGTGGTTTGTTTGATTTAAGGGAATGATTTATCCAAAACAAAAGCCATAGCATAGGCGTCCCTCCTGGTTACCATAAATGGCAAGTTGGTTGTCACTGTTAGACACCCAACACTTTGCCAGGCCTTTAACACTTGCTAGCCCACCCTCGCCCTACCATTTGTGATCAAAACATAAGGCAAAAACTATGTTCAACACAAGCCGTATTCATTGACACCATGTTAAAAAGAAGGGGGTACAGTGTCTCTCCAAGGAATGGCTTCATTTAATAATCTGCCTGATGAGCTAAAAATACCACGACAACCAAGCAGTCACACCCCATGCTCATGCCCTGTAAAGCTTCACGGAGTTTGTTAAAGGGGAACTATCGTGAAATTGAACATTTAATATAAGCTTCCTCATACTGAAGTAAGACGCTTTCTAAATGCAATCAATTAAAAATTCTGCATTGTTTCTGAAATAATAAAGATTATATTCACTATTCCTCTCTCAGCATCTGTTTCTCTTCACTCTGTCTTCATTCAGGAGTTGGGTGTCAGATGAATGATTCAATATAATCTTATAGGGGGGGGGAGGCATTTCCTAGCAGATATATTAGAGCTCGCTCAAATAACTGATTCCGGTATAAACAAAATCTAACAAAAACAACTGCCTTTTGGACAAATTCTGCATGTAGAGAGACATGATGTCTGGTGAATTTAATAGAGTGAGCTCTAATACATCTCCTAGGCAAAAGGAGCCCCCCTATAAAATATATTGGATCATTTATCTGACACCCAACTCCTGAATGAGGAGAAACAGATGCTGAGAGAGGAATGGTGAATATAAACTTGATTATTTCAGAAACAATGCAGAATATTTAATTGATTGTATTTAGAAAGTGTCTTACCTCAGTATGATGAAGCTTATATTTAATTTTCACAATAGTTCCCCTTTAACAAGTAGAAAGTTATGCTCAAGATAAGTTTTTATTCCTATCAATGAGCAATGGGATTGGCTGTACAAATACATTCCCCCTCAATAGTGTTTTATTGAACTCCACTTTAAACATAAATGTGCAGAGTTGCTATTGCTACTCTGTAGTGGCTGATCGTTTGTGTATAGTAAGCTGTGAATTGGATGGAACTAGAGCAAATTGTGAGGCTCAGCCACTGAAATGTATCGGCAGCCGCAGCCAACTTGAATTTGTGGTGAAGTTTTCTAATGAGAATGATGTTTTTTCTATGAATTGCTCCCGTCTTGCACCTCTTGCTAATGACTTTGTGCTACCCAGGTATATACAGAGTATATTTCCGTATTCCTCTTCACTGTCGTATGAGTGTTCATTTCTAAGCCAGAACTTCACTGCTCAATGCCTTAAATCTTTGCAGCTATTTGCCAGCTTGCCTGGCTCTGCCACTAGGTGTCTCTGTTTTGTTTCATATCAAGGCTACAGCTTTAAATCAAACAATCCTCAAACATCATTCTATTGTAATGAAAAGCCAAACTCCCTTTTTGCAACATGAGTGCAATAATAGGCCTTGTGCTGAATGTGCTTATTGTTTTATTTCTATTATTTCTGGAACCAGACAGGGAAACTGAAGCTACTCCATGTTTTGGTTCTTGCAAGGGAGATGGATTCCCAGTGCTCGGATAATCCCCCTGCGTAATAATGTCAATTTATCTGTGTCTCACTGGTAAGTTAATTATCAACCCTGCAAGAACCAAATGTGGAGTAGCTTCTGTTTCCCTGTTTAGCTTTATAAATAACAAACAATTTGTAGATTTTTTTTTTTTTTTTTATGATTAAAATAGGCAAAAAGTAAGTCCTAATTATTGCACTGCTGTTGAAAGGGGGGCAATACTTTCCCTTTAATGCACATGTACCTACACACTGCATATGCAGGAACAGTATGTTGAAGGCTGCTCCAGTGGAACACAAGATGCATTATGGGATGCCTCACTACATCTGTTCTGGTGTCCAGCCAATGGGAAGTGTAGCACAAGGGCTTAATGCCATAAGAGGAATTAAATGAACCAAAGTGTTGGCCTTTTATGCAACTATTTGTACTGGCAAAAATTAGGGCTGCACCGAATCCGGGATTCGGTTCGGGATTTGGCCAGGATTCTGCCTTTTTTAGCAGGATTCAGATTCGGCCGAATCCTTATGCCCGACCAAACCAAATCCTAATTTGCATATCACGTGATTTTTTTTTTCGGGATTCGGCCTTTCAGCAGGATTCGGATTCAGTCGAATCCGAATTTGCATATGTAAATTAGGGGCAGGTAGGGAAATCATGTGACTTAATCACAAGATTTTTTCCACTTATGCAAATTAGGATTCCGTTCGGTATTCGGCCAAATCTTTCACCAAGGATTCGGCCTAATCCCAGATATTGGATTCGATGCCTCCCTAAAATATATATATATGTGTACAATCTGCCCAGTGCTGCCTCCTACCCCACCTCTTCATGTGTTTTTAGAAGAAACTGAAATGTAGCCTTAATTTCAAGCCTTTTAGCTGTAAGAGAATGTGATGAGCAGACCTTATGATGAACACAACTAGTTGTGGCTAATACATAGGAATGACTATAGATGTACCAAAGCCACTTGCCAAACTCATTTTACCTTGAACTGTTTTACCTTGTACAAAATGGCAGAGTATTGATGGCAATGCAGCCATTGGCCTAATATAATGTGAGCAGCTGTTCCAGCAGGAGGGTCAGTTTTCTGCATCAGACCTGCCCATGTATTACCCAAGTTCCTCCAGTCGTTCAGCCTATTTCATAAAGGCGCTTGGCATATTTTCTTTGCAGATGATCCGGTGATTTCCTTCATTTTACTGCTTTACATTCATATTTATGGATTTCTGTTCTTTTATCTGTGACTCGGGCATGTGACTATGGAGACAAAAAATGAGTTTTACACTAACAAACATGATGGGCCACTGGATTTTCCGTTTTGTGTTTTTTTTTTTTTTTTAGCATCTGAGGGTAAACGCAATATGTTGTAACAGAATGTATAAATATTTTTGATAAAAATGTATATTTTATAATCGTATTGTAACACTAATTGTAGCTGTACCTCAAAGATTAGAGAACAAAGCTTATCTTCTGTTATTTGCTGCTTCACGGGAGCGTCCGACCTTGAGATCCTCCAAGCGGCAGCAATTTGCATAGGGGTTCTGCATTTTTATTGGACGGCAAGGAGTATCCCATTGTTCTGTGTATGGATAAGGGCCTTTCACAATTCCTCATCATGTTCCTGGAATGATCAAAGTATTGTTGTCATGTACAAGAAATGCACTAAGCAGTAAAACAAGAGTACCTCAAATTACCCACCAGGCCACCGTAGCTTTCCCGAATTCCATTCAGACTTTAGAAAAAAAAAAAATCATCATATAATATTGTTTCTTGTTAATCCCAGCCTGTGTGTATCTGTCAGTATCAGGGGCGCTGCACCCAAATAAAACCCAATCATGTTTCAAAACTTTGTGAAATAACTCAGCAAAGCAGATTAAGCAGCTAACGAGGAAAATGAATGTTACATTGCAGCTTTGTGAACATGTGGGGTGTTTATACGTTGTTAGTTGTGATGTTATTGTGTGTGCTACATTCACCTCTGGTCTGTACAATCCTATCCGCCTCGATACACAACTACAAGTATAGAAGGTGTTACTCCTGAATACTTACACATGGAACACGTGTTTCTCATTTCCAGAACCGTTTGATTTAGCCGTGGCTTCATTTGGATCACATTGTATGAATGACTTGTTCTCATTTGCCCACTACCAAATTGATATTGCACATCTGTATATCTGTACTAATTGTACCAATGCTGCACACATGGAAATGGGATGTACAAAGGAATAAAGCGATTGGCTCAATTACTCCCACGGTGTAACTATACAGACTGTGGCTTGCTGGGAATATCCGGCTGCTACTTCCATAAGAGTATTACTAGTTGTAGAAGCGGTCTTTTTCTTTTAAAGGGGAACTATCGCAAAACTGAAAATGTAATATAAGCTTTCTCATACTGAAGTTAGAAACATTCTAAATATAATCAATTGAAAATTCTGCATTGTTTCTGAAATAATCAAGTTTATATCCAACATTCATCTATCAACATCTGTTTCTCTTCATTCTCTCTTCATGCAACACTTGGGTGTCAGATGAATATGGGGGGGAGGGGCTTTGTATTTGTGCTCACTCAAATAACTGATTCCAGTACAAACAAAATACACAAATTCTGCATGTAGAGAGACATGATGTCTGGTGAGTTTAATAGAGTGAGCTCTAATACATCTTCTAGGCAACAGCAGCCCCCCTATAAGATATATTGAATCATTCATTTGACACCCAACTCCTGAATGAAGAGAGAATGAGGAGAAACTGCTGCCGAGAGAGGGATAGTGAACATAAACTTGATTATTTCAGAAACGGTACAGAAATTTTAAATCGATTATCCTTTAGAATGTTTTTTGTTTGCTTATATTTTATATTAAATTTTCATTTTCACAATAGTTCTCCTTTAATCATAGATGTTGGTTTGTTTGTAGCTATTCCATAAGCATGGGGTCCCCAGCCCTTACTGAACCCCAACTCTCACAGTATAATCTCCCGGGGAGGGGGAGCCCCTAGGTGAGATGATCTTGAGCAGGTAAGTGTGTATTACTCCTGTGTGTAGCAAGTTTGTTCTGGAGCTGCAGTTTCCCATATGATTGTTACTTACAAAGGCCTCAGTGTCGAAGAAATCTCTAGACATTTCCAACCACATAATGTACATGAAGTGTTCGTCTAAAGGAATCACTAAATATTATAAGTCAGACTATGTCACAAATGTAAGCTCCTTTTCTTTCTAGGATATTTTTTTATTTTGGTTCCAATTTTTTTTTATATATATATAGATAACTATTTTTAGGCAAATTATGATTTTAAACTCTAGATTGTAAATATATTTTGCTATACCTGTAAGTGGCTGCTCAAGTACTTTGTAAGGAAATGTAGAAGATTTTTAGGGTGGTACACTATGCATTGACGTTAACTGTGCCTTTAAGAAAATGTCATTCTCCAAAGGAGTGTTCTGCAGTCATGGAGTCCTATGAATGCACAAATTAAACATTTAAATAGACTGAAATCTCTGCTCAGTATGTGTACTTTGTTCATGCTTTCATTGCATTGGGACATTGTCATTTAAACGGGTCGTTCACCTTCTAAACACCTTTTTGTTTTCAGATTGTTCACCATGTTACATTTTTTATTGTTTTCCCAAAACTAAAGAGTAAGTTTGTCTCTCTAATGTTTCAGTCTGGCAGCTCAACGATCCAGGAGCATCAGAACTGTTACAATTTGCTACATTTACTTGATACAATTAGTTGATACATTTCTCTGTGGGATATTCACAACTATTGTATCAATTCTAACAGCTGACTAATGAAACTCAGGGATTTTGCTCATCTGGGGCAAAGATAACAAATGTATCAACTAAATGTATCAATTTAAAATAGTTAAAGTGTCGGTAACCCCCCTCCCAGAGCTGCTTTAGAAAGCGGAAACCATGTTTATTTCTGGAGAACAATCTGAAACCAACTGAAATGACATAGAGAAGGTGAACAACCTGGTGGTAGAACAGGGGTCACTGATAGAACTAGTGATAGAGCCGCACCAAAAGGTACAAATACATTGTCACGGAGGCATTGCTCCTCTTTGTTGCTATTTCAGCCTCTTCTCTTCTGGGAAGGTTCCACTCCATGTTGGAATGTTGTTGGTGGGATTTGCTTTGGTTTAGCCCCAGAAGTATCTTTGAGGTTGGGCAATTACCCTGCACCTCAAACAAGAACATTATTATGAACACAAGTTAAGGTGGCCATAGACGCAAAGATCTGCTCATTTGGCAATCTTTTCCCTGATATGCCATTAACGAGCATGGCTACATCAGGGGTAATCTGGCCGTATGGCCAAACGATCCGATTACGATGCGCAATGGGCTCTGGCGGGATCTCCACCTGGCGAAAGATGTCAGCACTCTCCACACACGATCCGAAAATCGTACGAATAGGATCTGTGTGTCTATGGCCAGCTTTACTCATGGGAAAGGTCCAGCAACCTACTAACTAACCTTATATTTGTGTCCTCTGCTCGTCTTTCCTTTATACATCTCTGTCTTGCTTTCTTCTAAAGCTTAACAGTTTACTTTAAAAGGGGAACAATCACAAAAATTAAAATTTAATATAAGCTTCAGCACATTGAAAAAAGAAACTTTGTAAATACAATCAATCAAATATTCTATACCGTTTATGAAATAATCAAGTTAAACTTCACTATTGCTCTCTCTGCATCTCTTCATGCTGTCTTCATGCTGGAGTTGGGTGTCAGATATTCATTGACAGTTAGATCCAATATATCTTATGGGGGGGGGGGGGGGACTTCTGTTCCTGGCAGATAAATTAGAGCTCACTCTAATAACGGATTCCAGTACAAACAAAATCTAATAAAATAACTGCCTTTTGCACAAATTCTGCATGTAGAGAGACATGATGTCTGGTGATGTTAATAGTGAGCTCTAATACATAAAATAGCAGAATAGCCAGCAATAATATCCTTCTTTTCTGTCTCTACTCCCCTAGCCAAGCACAATGTGATCGGTTTTAAACCCCTGTTAACTAGTTTAAACAGCAGCCAATATGCATCATCAGCAACAAATTACAATCCCTTTCGTGTCAATCGGCAGTGTCAGGTAAGAGCTTCTCCAGAGTATGAGCACTTGACTAAACTACAGGTGCTCGTGCAGTCCAATCCTCCCACACGCTCTTATTAAAGGACAAGGAAAGGCAAAAAAAATAAAACCCAATTTTTACTTTAATGAAAAAAGAAACCTATCTCCAATATAATTTAATAAAAAAATGTGTACCGTTTTTATAAGAAACCTAACTGTATGCAGTGAAATTCTCCCTTCATTTACTGCTGTGGATAGGAATTGTCAGACGGTCCCTAACTGCTGAGCAGGGAAACAATCATACTTATGAACAGCAGGGGAAGCCCAGCCTTACTTACCAGCCATGCAGAATTCAAGTAGCTGTCTTTATAACGATCCCTAAGCAGCCCAGACCACACTGAGCATGTGCAGGGTCAGGCAACGATATTTGACAAAGTTACAAGATGACAGCCCCCTGTGGCCAACTTTGAAAGCATAAATCATTTGTTTGATTAGGCTTGTGGTGCAGTAAGTTCATGCTTATGTTTAGTATACAAAATACAGCATTTCTAGCCTTAAGGTGGCCATACACGGATAGATCCGCTCGTTTGGTGACCCCACCTTGAAGGTGGGCAATATCGGGCAGATCCGATCGTGGGCCCTAGGGCCCAACAATCGGATCCTAGCTCTCACAAACGGGCGGTTGGATCGCGGGACCGCATCAACGAACAGATGCGGCCGCGATCCGACGGGATTTTTAACCCCATCCGATCGAGATCTGGCCGACTGTCGGCCAGATCTCGATCGGGGAAGCCCGTCGGGGGCCCCCATACACGGGCCAATAAGCTGCCGACACGGTCTATTTGTATTCTATTTTAGACTTTCCTTGTCCTTTAAGAGAAGAGACAGCTGTGTTTGAAGTTAACTGGGGGGGAGGGGTTTAAGGTCACAAGAGGGATTGTAATTTGTTGCTATTTTGAAAGGATTTAAGATATTGGGGGCAAGTTCCGATCTCTCTGACCTTCTGAGAGGCAAAAAAAACATCTGGGGGAGAAAAAGCTCCAGTATTCTAAAAACATTAGCATCCTGCCAGAAGGGTTGCAATTTCATGAAATAAAAGAAGTGGTGGGATGCCATCATTGCGCCCCAATTCCAGCACTGTATGTAGGCCAATCAAGTTCTCTCAACACCATCTCCACAAACCAACATAAAAAGCAACAATTCTTGTGCTGAAGTAGTTTTACACAAACAATAGCATGCAATCCCCCCCCCCCCGTACAAGTTAGCAACTTTTCTATACAGTTGTGTAACTAGATGTTACAACAAAATCATTTTAGGCCCCCCCCCCCCCCAACATATGTGGAGGTTGCCCTGTTTTACTAATATATGTTGAAATTGCTCTTTATTTGGGACTCATAGAGCCGCCTATTCCTCCTGGGACCCCCTGCAACCGCAGTCTGCTTCCTCTGTAGTTAGACCTCTGCTTGTGTAATGTTCTGCTTGTGTTACTTAATCCACTTCTTATTATAAATGTATAAGATAAAGCAGATGTCATTTAAATCCTACATACTGGTGCTGACCATTGCAATCAGATTATTTGTGACCCAGGAGAGGGTATAGGATTGGCAAGAGTATTAAAAGATCAGTAACACCAAAAGATGAATGTGTTTTAGAGTAATTGAAATATGTACCGTGGGCCTGTATAGGTAAAAGTTTTTGGTTCACAAACTCTACTATAGTTTATATCAACCAGCTGCTGGGTAGCCATTCAAGGAGAAAAGGCACAGCAAATAAAAAATGGCTGTAAAGCATGGGTAGTGTGTAAGTGTACAGGTGTTTTAGAAAAGGTGTGTGTATTTGTGTGTGTGTGCCACTTACCTGCAGTAGCAGATCCATATGGAACACACAGGAAGTGGCCTTCAGCTGCAGAGGCTTCAGTGATTGGGCAGTGCTGAGGGGGTCCAGGAAGTGAATACAATATCAGCCATGTACTTTTCATATGTCTGCTGCTACCTTGGGGCTCGTGGGCAATCAAGGCTCACTGGCCACTCCTGTGTGGATAATAGCCAATCCTTTACCTGCAGATCGTAGAATCTATGACCTGTTTAATCTTTTATCCACACATTGTGAAATCTACGATCTGTGGCACTTACACTGTTAAAGGAACAGTAACATTAAAAAAATGAAAGTGTTTTAAAGTAATACAAATATAATGCAGTGTTGCCCTGCACTGGTAAAACTGCTGTGTTTGCTTCAGAAACACTACTATTGTTTATATAAATAAGCTGCTGTGTAGCAATGGGGGCAGCCATTTAAAGGAGAAAAGGCTCAGGTTACACAGCAGATCAGCTCTGTACAACATAATGGTGTATCTGTTAGCCACTATTTAACCTGTACAATATAGCCTTTTTTGCTACACAGCAGCTTGTTTATATGAACTATAGTAGTGTTTCTGAAGCAAACACACCAGTTTTACCAGTGCAGGGCAACACTACATGATATTTTCATTACTTTAAACTGTTATGGTTCCTTTAAGCTGCAAATTTACCAAATAATTACATTTACAAAGGAAAGTTCTCAAACTGATATGAGTTACAAATACTGCTAAATACCATCCAGTGAAAATGGGAGTAAGAGTGTTCTGTCAGTTAATGATAAGCACAAAACGAACGGCGCACCACGGCACAAATAGACAGACACAATGAAAAGCAAAAAAAATCCTTTACTACAAAGCTCGGCAACAGGTTTCTGCTACTGCAAATGAGCGACATTGGATTTCGCATTGTAACAAAATATTACAAAGTTAAACAAACAATTTTAAACCCCCAATAATTATTCCGACCGCTGTTTCTGGCGGCTATTACTTAAGTTACCAGTAATATCAGGTAAGTAGTATTAAGCAGAGATAAAAAGGAAAGGTCACAGTTGCCTGTTTGGCATTATTAGGCATATATTAAATAGAAAATTTACTCAACATTTATAAAAAAAGTACACAAAAATGACAAGTTCACTGTAAACTTTACATTACAATAAAGAGTAAATGAAATACTGGGTTTCTGCCGACAGTCTGTACAAAAGAACATTCCAATATTCTTTCCCTCGTGGCCTAGGCACCCGAATCACCACACTCCCATCAAGTGCCAGCGAACACAATCTGGCGCTTTGGGAACTGTCATACAGTTTACAGGGCTTTAAATATTTGCTGCTTCCGAAAGAAAAAAACCCCAAACCCTTACCTTACAGGAATATTGAACGCACCTGTATAAACACGATATACCAGTCTGGAATGTGTCGAGTTAGAAATATGCAGCAAATAACCCAATTTTATTCTGATGGCTCAATATCAACACATTTAAATAAAAAGGTTGTAAAATATCAATATATTTTAGAACCAATCAGAGCGGAGTTTATAGTTGAGGTAATTTGTCAACTGGTGTGTCGAACTTGAAGTCTGCAGGAAACAAGTCAGGGGCTGGTGGGTATATTAGTCTGTAAGATTGTCTGATGGTCACATCCGCTACTCCTGCAATGTCGCCAATTTCTATATGGGGGGAAAAAAAGTGTCCAAACTGAATATGATGAAATGCATATGATGTCAACAGTGGTATTAACTGTATATTTTAAATTGTTATTCTTTAATAATTCAACAAAAAAAGATGAAACTAGAACATTTACTGCTTGTATGACAGTTTCTCAGAGTAAAGCATTCTGGGTTTTTTTTTTTTTTTTTTTTTAAACGGCAGTTGCCATGCAGCTTCCATGTACCTGAAATACAGCTAAACTCCATGAAGATGGAGGGACAGAAATCTGCTTTTATGGCTCTGTATAGGTTGCTGTAACCGGACATGTAAAGCCTACATTTAGCCTCCATGTATATAAGTTGGGAATATCTTCCCCACCTAGGCCACATCATTTGTACTGCATATACCGCCTGCATTTGCCAGCTCCATCACATTTTCCTAAAACAAATAGCTTACACCGGGCGGCCATTTTCCCTCTGACACATCATCAGTAACATTGACATGTTCAAAGAGGACACGTATGCTGTAAAGTTTGTGCCATGCAGAATGCAGGGTTACACCGGCACAACATACTTTGATAAACAGTTCTGCTGGGGTTGAACACTGTAATGGTTAAGCTGAGCTCGGGAGAAGTGGTTAGGAGAAATCAATAGGATCAGACAGCTAGAGCAGAGTTTCTATGGGAACCAGTAATGCTATCTCTTCATTGGCTGTTAGACTGGAGGAGGTGTTTACTAATCTGAGATGAGAAGAACTGCGCATGCCTATTAGCCAACAGCCAAAGCAAATTCCTGAGGGAGGGGGCGAGTGGGAGAATGATTTTTAAGTGATTATGGGGATGCTGCAATCTTACTGTTAATATTTTAACAACCAGAGGGGCAGTTATCTAATGATTTCAAAGAGGCTGTTCATGGATTACATTTGCGTGTGTGTGTGTGGGGGGGGGGAGGGTTTACATGTCCTTTAAACTTCCCAGTACTCGCTCATTAATAATCTGTGAAATGTAATTCAGCTTCAGCTGTGGCCCAGTAGATCATTATTTTAAAATAATTTCCATCATCTCTCAAGATTTCCTCTCCTAGACATTTCTATTTACACTATGCTCTATATCACTATTCATCAGCAACTGCCTGTTCAGACATGTAGGATAAAGTGACATGTAGCCAAGTTCTAAGTCTATAACACATTGAATTTTGATGAAGACCCTGGATATTACCTACCCTTTTGGGTTCTCTTCTCAGCAGATGCTTGAGATGCCATGTAAATGGCAGCAGCTGCCACAGAGATTGGACTTCTCCCTGGAACCAAGTCTAGTTCCACAGCTTTACGTGCAATGTGAGTAGCTGCCATCTGCACCTGTTTGGTAAGGCCCAGATTTGAGCAGAACCTGGACATAAAGTCTCCAGTAGTTATCAAATTCACATTTGTCTCAAGAGCTTTCAGGATGAGTTTAAAACATCTGCCAATTTCCTTCTTGGAAATTCTTGATACAGCACAGATTTCTGGGAAAAACAAATGAGTATATATATATATATATATATATATATATATATATATATATATATATATATAAAGCATTACTTTCTTCACTGGCTAACTCAGAACACATCTCTCATGTACATCTGGTATACGCACTATGTATGTATGACTATTTGTTAGAGATACTGACACCAGAAATTAAACTTTTTTTTTAGATCATAATATCATCTTTGCATATGATTTATAATTTTGGCATAAAAGTATTTGCCTGATACTATTACATTACCTTTCTTACTACCCTGTTCCTCTATGAGGGGGCTGCCATATTTGTGCAGCAGGAGTCCATTAGTATTAGAAACTCTAACTGACAGATTAAAAAGGGACAGTCAGGTTGGCAAAACAGTCAGGTTTAGGAACTTCAAGTAACAGCATTACAACAGCAGAATTATCCGTGAAAAGCAATCAACACAACCTAGAGGTAACTTTTAATATAGATTAATATTTTGAAAAGAAGAAATTTAGCGTCAGTATTACTTTAAAGGGGTGGTTCACCTTTAAGGTAACTTTAAGTAAGTTATAAAATTTTAACCAACTTTTCAATCGGTTTCAATTATTTATTTTGTATAGTATTATAGTTATTTGACTTTTTCTTCTGACTCTGTGCAGCTTTCAAATGGGCGTCGCTAACTCCTAAAACACAAATGATTTGTAAGGCTATAAATGTATTGTTAATTTTTATTACTGATCCTTCGATTCAGGTACTCTCCTTTTCATATTCCAGTCTGTTATGTAAATCAATGCATGGTTTCTAGGGTAATTTGGACCCTAGTAACCAGAATGCTGACTTTGCAAACTGGACAGCTGCTGAATAAACAGCTAAATAACTCAAAAACCTTAAATAAAAAATGAAAACCAATTGCAAATAGTCTCAGAATATCACTCTGTACATCATACTAAAAGTTATATCAAAGGTGAACAACCCCTTTAAGGAGCTGCAGTGCTGTACAATACAAAAAAAAAATCCCAGACCATATGAGCCCACATTAAAAATGTACAAAACTAAATTAAGCTGACATTTACCTTTAAATGTTCTAGGGACTCCTTCCTGTCTGCAGGCGATATAGAGGCATGCAGAAGCTATAGCATCATTACTCCTCCCTTTTAAACTTTTTTGCTCATATACCTGCTTAAATAGGTTATTAGTCCGATCCTTCAATACAAAAACGGAGTGGAAGAGAAAAGAAAAGTCAGCAATGTCTTTTTATCCATGAAGATTTTTAGCATCTTTATAGAAGGAAGTTACTTACAACTATGTTGCGAGGAAGGTTAATTCTGTCCGCCATAGTTGTTATTTCTTTGAAAGCATTCATCATTGCTCTGTCAGAACTGCTCATTGCTCTGCGATTTTGATATTTGGACTTTCCAAATTCATCAAAGCTTGCAGCACCAGTCCCCTGAAACAGCCATTTTAAACAAATCATATACACACAGTATAAATATATTGAATTATACAGATTTCTATGCTACCTGTGCTTTTTTTCAGTATTGTAGCTAGAATGGCTGCTCCTACCATTACTTAGAAGCTCGATTCAACTACAGCAGTGTTTCTGAAGAAAAGACAAAACTTTCCTGTATAGGGGAACCGTATATTATATTTTCACTAACACCAAAAATATAAAGTGTTTTACTGTTCCATTAACGAAAAGAACTCCCTTTCATTCTATTGTATATTTGAGAAATATGTATTAACTCTTATAAATGTCACCTTGCCAATCATTGTAGTCAAGTCTCCGCCACTTAAGAGAGGATTTTGTGCATCTCCAACTCGAGAAGGGTCTTTAGCAGCTTTATCATTGCTAAATGTTCTCCATTCAGACCCAACATCAACAACGCGATCACCTGAAGAAAAACGACACTTGCAGTTATACATTCCATCACACCTTCAAATTCACTTCACATGATGTGTGTGGGCAGCAATATTAGAATGTAAAATGCAGCTGCCTTCAGCTTTTATGCCTCTTGAATTATGCTTTATCTATATGGCGCCAACATGTTCTGATTATATATCATCTTGATCAGTCTAAACTGGCTGTCACTCAGGAAGCCGACAACATTGCCTCTCCATCTGGACATTTATAACACCAGGAATATTTTTCATTTACATTTTTATGTTCAACACAAGACCAGTGAACTCAAACACAAATTTACCTTTCAAAACTGATAGAGTTTTAAAGCAAAAACGTACCCACTACCAATCCGCACTCTGAACAGATCATATCCCCAGCTCTATAATCTTCTACCAAAAGGGCATCAGCATGGTTTGGGCAAGTTACTTTTGGAAGTGCATCGACGCTGTTTGGATTTAAAAACAAATAAATTGGTTATATACATGCACTTTTCACCAGATCGGTAAAAGCTCAACTTTGTTTAAAGAACAAGTAAACCTTTTTTTCTAACTCTAAAATGAGTATGAGAATGAATAAACAGCCCCCAGAAGAACATACCTTAGTCTCTGTATTCAGTTTCATGTGGTTTCTGAACAACAAGTTGAAATCTCCAGCTCTTTTCACCTACTTGCTGCTCGAGTGGGAATCCCCGTCCCTTCTTTCTGAGCCATCCTTATCTCTCCAACTAGGACTGTAGTCGGAGAGGAGCCTGCTGCATGTGCAAGTGACATGAGAGAAGCACAAGCAGCTTTTTTTCCCAGCAAAGCCTATTGCTGTGTGTCTGCCTTACTCACTGCTCATTTCAGTTCTCAGCACATGCCAGGGGGATCCTCACAAAGAAGTTCTCTGCTACTGCACTCACTGTAATGTACCAGCTTCTTACTGGCTTAAACATTTTGAGTTACTGAATAAAGCTTCTTTTTTAGTTCATTATAATTGTTCCTGCATTGTGCAGATATTACAATTTGCGAAAGAGCTGCAGTTCTTCACATTGTCCCCTTCATTAATGACCTTGTCAAAACTCTTTTTATGCAGGAGCCACTAGTTTGGAATGTGCCTGGAGTCAGTGAAAAGCTGGCCAGTATTGTATGTTGCACGTTGTGGGTACATTTTTCCCTATTTAAATTAATTTTTGGGCAGATTATTCTATAACAATGATAAAGAATGTTGGAGCTCTTGGCATCCAGTGGCTATATACTGCGCTTATTAAGGCATGCCTACAGTTGTGTTCGGTGGGGAAATGATTCAAAGTGTGAAAGTCAGTCTGATTACAGCTGGCAACTAAAGGAACAGGAGTTTATGTCAAGCCACAAGCTAAAACTACATAAACGTTTGAGACCATTTTTTGAGTTCAGAATCGGTGTCCCGTCCCATGAGTACACACTAAAATGAACTGCAGTTCAGCAACACTTGGAGTGTCCCAGCATAATGCTTCTATGCATTTACCAATAATGGAGCATTTATCAAAACTGGTGATTGAGCAGTGAACATACTGCCCTTAAAAGGGGAAGTCTAAAATAGAATAATGCTAGAAATGCTGTATTTTGTATATTAAACAGAAACATGAACTTACTGCACCACAAGCCTAATCATACAAATGATTTATGCTTTCAAAGTTGGCCACAGGGGGTCACCATCTTGTAACTTTGTTAAACATCTTTGCAAGACCAAGACTGTGCACATGCTCAGTGTGGGCTGCTTAGGGATCGTCATAAATTATCAAAACAGAACAAGTCAAATAATATCTGCCAGAAGCCGATACAGCAAGACTGATTAATAATCAGAAAATGCAGACTGCACTGGGTCCTGTGTTGTCATGTAATCTAATGTGGATTTTATAGTTTTTGTATGGTTTAAAATAAACTTTCTACAACTCTGCAGAACCAGTTACTGCAGCAAAATAATCCTCCAAATAGAATCGCAATTTATATGTTTAAATCTGGCTACATGATCTTTGCCCCTGCAGCTGGAGTTGGAAACAGTAAAGGGGATGCAAAGACAAATTAAAATCCAGTACAAATCTCTACACAGTCGCCAACTGCTCTACAGGGAAACAAACAAAGCTGCTTGAGTTCTGCATGGTTGGGAAGTAAGGTGGGGCTCCTCGTGCTGTTCATAAGTATGATTGTTTCCCTACAGAGCAGTTAGGGACCGTCTGACAATTCCTATCCCCAGCAGTAAATGAAGGGAGAATTTCACTGCATACAGTCAGGGTTCTTATAAAAATTGTACACATTTTTTAATTATAGTAAAATGGGGGTTTTATTTTTTTGTCTTTACATGCCCTTAAAGTTGCACACTGCAAGTTAATTCCATCAACTGTACAAAGCCCATTTATATTACATGAGCCAATCACATGGCAAGTAAAATGCCTGTATAAACCAGTAGAGCAAGGTCACATTCTGATTCATTGCTGATCATATTCATTGTAAGGTGTAATACATTACTCATACTTTCCTCTATACTTTCTTATGTTCCAACTGTGAAAGTGATTAAATGATCTACCCAACAGTATGTATTTGTATGGAGTGGTATGTCTGCATGCAATAAAGCAAAGTGTTGGGGGGAGTGTTGAGCAGTCATCCCAATCGCTGACCATGCTCCCTCACTCATTGATTTTTTTTCTTGATCAGGGTCAAGTGGCGGCTTTAAATTGTGCAGCTCTGTGAAGCAATGGGGCTAAGGAATGCAAAGATGGCACCTACACTGTAAGGAAATGGGTCAATGTGTGGCTTTTTAGGAGATCTACATGAGACCTATCAATCTGCAGTAAATCCTTTAAGCTTTCATCTTCCCATAAACCAGGCAAAATAATAATGGGAATTAAAGGAAACAAGTTTTCAGCTGGCTTAGAGTTTATCACTCCCCTAAAGTAAAATTCTAAAAAATAACTTGCGAGATCAGTTTGCTAAACTGAAAGGTTGGTATACGAGAATGTTAATACAAGTAAACATTTGTTGCTGCAAGAACTCACATCTAACATCCAGCCAAGTAAAATACACCGTGGGAATGACTGCAATAGATGTACAAGAGGCATCAGTTTACTATATGGACTGTACAACTTGTATAATTGGATACAAACAAATGATCCTTTATTCATCACTTTACATCGCTTATATATCATTCACTTCCGCTGTTACTAGCCTTTGAGCAATGGGAGGGTGCCAACCTGTAATTTGCCCAGTTTTCTTTAGCACAGACAACATAGGCGAAAGACCAGAGTTGCATTAGACTGCAGACCTACTGCCAGACAGTGCAGTTAAGCCTCCTACATCTGAAAGTGCCATGCCAGGGAATTTATGGACCCATGTAGCTCTGGCTGAAGAAGTCAAATGTAGGGATGCACCCAATCCAGGATTCGGTCTTTTTCAGCATGATTCGGATTCGACCGAATCCTTGTGCCTCGCCAAACTGAATCCTAACTTGCATATGTAAATTAGGGGCGGGTAGGGAAATCATGTGACTTTTCATCATAAAAGAAGATTTTTTTTTTTCACTTTCTCCTTTCCTGCCCCTAACTTGCATATGCAAATTCAGATTCGGTGTCGGCTGAATCTTTCACCAAGGATTCAGCCGAATCCCAAATAGTGGATTTGTTGCATCCCTAGTCAAATGTAATTAAAAGCCAGGAGAGAAGTGTATACATCAAGGTTCTTCTAAAGGGATCCTGTCATGATTTTTATGATGTAGTTTTTATTTCTAAATTACACTTTCCATTACAAATAATTCACTCTACAACATAAAATGGCATTCCTTAACCAGCAAGAGTATATTTTTACGTTGTAACATTGGTTTTTAGGTGCCATCTAAGGTCATTTTGCCTGGTCATGTGCTTCAGGAAAGAGCCAGCACTTTATGATGGAACTGCTTTCTGGCAGGCTGTTTCTTCTACTCAATGTAACTGATTGTGTCGAAGTGGGACCTTGATTTTACTATCAAGTGCTGTTCTTAGATCTACCAGGCAGCTGTTATGTGTTAGGGAGCTGCTATCTGGTTACCTTCTATATTACTTCAACTTGCAGTACAGCAGTAAACGGTGACTGAAGTTTATCAGAGCACAAATCACATGACTGGGGGCAGCTGGGAAACGGACAATATGTCTAGCCCCATGTCAGATTTCAAAATTAAATATAAAAAATATGCTCTTTTGAGAAACGAATTTCAGTGCAGAAGTCTGTTGGAGCAGCACTATTAACTGATGCATTTTGAAAAACAAAATTTCCCATGACAGTTTCCCTTTAACTATAGATCAGGACCCAAAACTGGGTCACTTAACAGTGTAGCTTCTACTACAAAACTGAAATGCGGTGCATAATTATATCATTAACTTAGGAATAAATAGGCCACAAAGCTGGTTCTGTTCCCTGGATAAAAATGCTAAGAAACTCAAATGTAAATCTGAAAAAGAAAACTCAAACAGGATCCACTGGAAGAGCCAAACTAAGTATTGGTGTGACATGGCTATAAAGTGGTGATAAGAACTCATGGCAATTGTCCAGTGTGACCATGACGTTCTGGATCCACTGGGTAACAATAGTTTCCTGGAGGCTTCTATGGTTTAATTAAAAAATGGCAGGGGACCGTGTCCAAAGGCTATTTATTAAAGGCGAACTTATGGTCACTAAGAAATAAATTATAAAATTCTATTATATTGTACTAGTAGAGCAAAATAAAACTTCAGAATACATACATTATGGAAATATGGTTTCCTTATTTTGGATACAGAAACACATCCAGCAGCCATTTTGTAGAGGCAATCATCAAGGCAAGCTTTGCAACATCCTAAACTTATATGAAAGAAGGAGCCAGTGCTACAGAATTATACACAGGAGAGATGGGAACTTGGAGGGCAGTGACATTGAGGAAGAGCAGAAATGAAAGTGAAAATGAAAGTGAAAGTGACTGCTGTACTTGTGGCACAGACTCAGAAAACAATTATATGATTGACTGCGGAGAATTATAAATGCATTAACAACAGAAAAATGTTGTAATAATAAAAGAATTTGGGTTTCATGTTTAATTTTAAGAAGACTTTTTATTATACAACTTTTCTACTATCTGAATGACGGATACACTTTTAACTAGGTTTACAAAGATTCTTCCAGCATTATTGTGAAGTTCTGCACCAGCCTGCATTTGCCTTCCAAACACTTTTTTCAGTTAAATTTTCAGATTGTTATGCATAAGTGGTGACTTTTTCAATTGCTTTCCATCTTTTATTTTCGGTTTTCCTAACTATTTAACATTTATTTTTTCCAAAATTGAAGTTTAAAGTTTAAAGGGGTGGTTCACCTTTTATTTCGTTTTTAGTATGTTATAGAATGGCCAATTCTAAGCAACTTTTCAATTGGTCTTCATTATTTATTTTTAGTGTTTTAGTTATTTGCCTTTTTCTTCTGATTCTCTCCACCTTTCAATGGGGGTCATTGACCCGATCTAAAAGCAAATGTTCTGTAAAGCAACAAATGTATTGTTGTTGCTACTTTGTATTACTCATCTTTCGATTTAGGTCCTCTCCTATTCATAGTCTTGTTTCTTATTTAAACCAATGTGTGGTTGCTATGGTAATTGGGACCCTAGCAACCAGATACATTTCTCAGCCATATTTGAGGAATATTAGCAACTATTATAAAGGAGACATATAGGATAAATGAAAAAAAAAAAACTAATTTTGTAGGCAATTATAAGTAATATAAGGTGGTGCTTTAACATGGTGCTAAAAATGTATATTATCTTTAAAACTAGCCCCTTTATTGGTGCTCCCTATAGATGTTCTGTCCCCGTCTGTGTTTCAAATGAGGGGTGGGTGTGTCATAACAGCCCCTGCCAGAAGCACAGTAGGAGCGGGACAGCCAATCAGAGTCCTGCAGTCACAAAAGCAAAGACAGGCTTCAGTTCCCTATCAGGTCCTGGTAGCTGCTGATTGGTTCCTGTCCTACAGTGCAGTGAGGCGAGTGCCTGGCGGCTCCCCTGCACAGCCTGGGAATTCAGGGAGCAGGAAGTGGAAGGGAGGGATTATTAGGGTTTTTGCAGAAATATTCAATAAATCAGCCTGAAACACTACTTTTTTTGCACAATTCTCCAATATTTAAAGGAGTATAACGCACTGGTACATTGTTATTTTTTTTTTTATTTTATTTTTTTTTACACAAAACGTCTTTAATGAAACTCAGGGATTCTGCTCAGCAGGGACAAAGATAAATATATCAACTAAATGCATGGATTTAAAACAGTTAAGAGTCTGCGACCCCCCTTCCAGAGTGGCTTTAGAAGGTGAAAGAGGACATTTTACACTTCAATATTAGAGAAATGGTTTCACATAGAAAATAGAAAGTAATCGGAAAAGTCTATTTCTGGTGGACAGTCTGAAACCAACAGAACTGAAAAAAAGTGTTTGAAGGTGAACAACTCCTTTAAAGTACAACATATGTTGAGGTTCCCACTTTCCTTTGTTCAAAGGCTACAGATATAAAGTCACTGCTGTATCAGCCATTCAACTCCAGTTTCCCAGAATAGTCATCACAGGTACAAAGTCTATTCTGGTCAAATCTCTCTCACTGGCCGTCAATATAGGATTGTAGAGTATTTCATCAGGGCAATTAAAGTGGACCCGTCACACAGACATAAAAAGCTGTATAATTAATGACCTTTTCAAATTAAACATGAAACTCAATTTTCTTTTTTTGAGTTAAGCATTCATAGCTGTTGTAAACTCATTTTAAAATCTCAGCTGTCAGTCAAATATTGTCTGTCCCTCAGACAATATTTGCGGGGCAGACAATTACTTTCACTTTCCATTCAGCACTTCCTACATGTCACTGCTCTCCCCACATTCCCCGTTCTCTTCACCATTTAATTGTGTAACCAGGGCATGGGGATGGACATCAGGTCCCCCATTCTGGTGCACAAACATGATTCTGAGATGATACAAGGCTTGTCTTAATAACACTGTCCACAAAATGGCTCCTGCCTGCTTGTTATAATTATGAATTTCCAGACTGAAGGACACAAGACAAAAATTTTTACAGTGTAATTAAAGTTTATTTTGCTTAGCCAACATGATAAAATAGGATTTGGAATTACTTTTTTGGGTGACAAGTCCAGTTTTAAGTGCTGCCCCCAAATGGCACCGTAACTGGACTCCATGCTTCACCTGTAGATCCCACTGAGAATACACAGCACTTATCTGCACCTTGGTGGCCTCTATCTAAGTCTACGAGGAAGAAAAGCCCAAGTCGTAGAGGTAACACTGTCCCCTGACTAATGGTCGGTCTGTTCCCGCAGTACTTTCTTCCGGCCCAGTCAGGCGACAAGACACAAAGGCTACAGAAGGTGACGCAGACGGTGAAATAGATCGTACTAACCAGCACGCCAGAACAGCTGCTGTTTATGACACAATACGTTCTGATGCAGGGGCGTTGAAAGATTTCAAAGTTCTCAAAATAGCATGGCCGTAGGAGAAAGCGAAAGTCTATTCAGAGCACGACTACACTGCATGCTGCCCCACGGACACGTCGCAAACACAACTCGTAAACCACCGTAAGACGGACAGTATGCTCACCGACTCGTCGACGCCATGACTGTTTCCTTCTACCGCCGACTTTTCAATCAGCTTTTAAACAAGCCGCCGACAGACGGCGCACTCCTGCCTATATAGACTACCTGGTCACGTGCCCAGTGATGCTGGACGACGGACGTAAAACGTAAGTCATTTGCGCGCAGCCCTGACAGCTAAAGAAAAAGCCGCGAGAACTTGCTGGCGTATGCGCTTTTGGCGAGGTGCAGTGTGGGTATATTCAGCCTTGCTACATTAAGGGTACATTTGAAGTGATTTCTGTTTGTTTTTCAAGAACCGTGACCACAAGAATGCTTGTCGATGCTAAATACGACGTATATTATGCACGTCCTATTTTATCTGCATTTCAGTGCAGTTCTGTGAGCACAGTCCCCATAGAGCTGGTTCAGGACAAAGGGGTTGTTCACCTTTGAGTTTGAGTTAACTTTTAATATGACGTTCTGATACTGAGTGATATTCTGAGACAATTTGCAATTGTTTTTAAGCTTTTTTTTTATTATTTGGGTTTTTTAGCTTGTTGTTCTGCAGCTCTCAGTGACCCCCATTTGAAAGCTGGAAAGAGTCACAAGAAGAAGAAAAATAGTTTAAAAACTAAAAAATGAAGAAAAACATTGCTTAAAATTGGCCATTTTTATAACGTATTAAAAGTTAAATTAAAGGACCAGTAAAACATTTTTAAATTCGTTTGTATAGAATGAAAAAAAAAACCCACAAAGACAAATGAAACTTTTAAATCGTTAAGTCTTTATTAAGAAATAACTTCCTGAAACTCCGCTTGCGCTCCTCTTCAGAAAAGGCAATCCATCATGCGGCGCTCAATTCCTCCTCCCTGCCTTCCTTATAGGAGATAGCCAGTGAGGAGAAGTCAAGCGCTGCATGATGGATCACAAGTGGCGTTTTCTGTAATTTATTTCTTAATAAAGACTTAGCGATTTAAAAGTTTAATTTGTCTTTGTGTTTTTTTTCGTTCTATACTAACAATTTTTTTTTTTTTAAATTAATGTTACTGGTCCTTTGAAGGTGAACCTCCCCTTTAATGTCTGCATTCCTATCTCATGGAGCGCACAACACGCAACCATATGGAACACAAAACCTTTTTACACACTGTGGCTGCAGCAAACTGTGATCGTGAAGCAGCTGCAAGGGCAAACAAGCATTTACACTGTATTCAAAGGCTCATACAGTCACAAGAGGAGAGGGACATTTTCCCTTTTACAAAGTACCAGTAAGGCCCCATCTGGAATATACAGCGCAGTTTTAGTCTCCAGTGCTCAAATGGGAAATTACTGAAACAGTGTTCAAAGAAGGGCAACTGCAGGATGGTAAAGCTTATGGAAAGTCTGAAGGAACTTGTCCTTACTTGTTTATTATAATGTCTTTTTTTTTCGAATTCTAATTAAACAATTTTATTGCATTTTCAAATAAAGAAACTAAATTACAACAGTTGACCGGCCAACATAAAATATGAACAGAGAAATCCATAAGGCAAGGTAAAACAATGGTAAGTAATCTAAGAAGCTAAGATAGTTTGGAGAGAAAAAGAGTAAGGTGAGCAGGGTAATATCATAAATAATTACATTAACACAGGGTTCTGCTTTTACATAACGTCACAATTAGGGATGCACCGAATCCAGGATTCGGTTCGGGATTCGGCCAGGATTCGGCCTTTTTCAGCAGGATTCGGATTCGGCCGAATCCTTCTGTCCGGCCGAACCGAATCCTAATTTGCATATGCAAATTAGGGGCGGGGAGGGAAATTGCGTGACTTTTTGTCAGAAAACAAGGAAGTAAAAAATGTTTTCCCCTTCCCACCCCTAATTGCATATGCAAATTAGGGTTCAGATTCGGTTCGGTATGCGGCCGAATCCTTCATGAAGGATTCGGGGGTTCGGCCGAATCCAAAAAAGTGGATTCGGTGCATCCCTAGTCACAATACATTTTTATAGTAGAGATGGAGGAGGAGGAGGCGTCCTTGTAACATTCACTCATGGTCCGTTGGTTGATGAGTGATTTCCTGTTATAATGTAATTCATATGGACCCAATTTCTATACTTCATTGTGATCTAAGGCTGCAGGCTAGTGATGTGCAGGGTGAGAATCGACTACAGAAAATGCATCTGTTACCAGAGGAGGGGGACAGGATTTGAAATTAGGCAACAAAAGTACATCTGTTTTTTTCTTGTCAAGGAAGCATTATAAAAATAACAGTTTACCTTGTTGCAGGGCAACAAGTAGTCTCACCTAAGCATTGCAAACATGTTGAAAGCCAACATTTAAATAAGAGAACTAAGGGGTGTTTCTTAGTCCTCAATTACAGGGCACTTGCGCCCCCTAGATTTCAGGGCCACCATCAGAAATCAGAGCCCTGTACGACAACATTTTCTGGGCCGCTTGGGGTCAGATTCCCACATAAAAGTTTTGAAAAAAAATGGTGGCCGGGGTTTAAAAGAAAAAAAGACCAGTGGTGTTTAGTGGAACTTAACTAAAAAGTGGCCTTCTCCATTCTCCTCTTCTTAAGCTGGCTTGGGGCAGCTTTTGCTTCCTTTCAGTGGCTTTGGCTCCCTTGCGGTGGCTTCAGTTATCTTTGCTTCTTTTTGATGGATTCTGCTGCTTTTTTGTTTCGATTCAAAGAGGGTCCGGCTAATCTGGAAAGTTCAGCACAGCTGGGCTTCCCTTAAAACTTGGCCATGGGGTGGGACTGTCCTCCCATGCCCTCCTGATGGCGGCCTGCCAGGACTTCCAGTGACGTCACAATCCCTCCGTCTTGTGCATTTGAAAAGCTGACAGCTCTGCAACAGACAGCCATGGGGCTATATTTATCAAACAGTGAAGTTAGAGGTCGCCACAGTCCACTAGAGTGAAATTCCGCCACTCTCCATTCATTTCTATGGGATTTTTAAAAGAGTATTTATCAATGGGTGAAAGTAAATATGCCTTTTAAAATCCCATAGAAATGAATGGAGAGTGGCGGAATTTCACTCTAGAGGAATGTGGCGCCCTCTAACTTCACTCACTGGTAAATATACCCCATGGACTCCAGACAACAGTGATCATGTATTGTACACTTTGCCAGTCAGCCACTACTGTATCTACATACTCACTGATAATGGAAATAAATGTGCCAATATTTTTCTTGTGTATACAAGAGAAAGGAAAGCAAAAACAAAAATAATTGATGCCTAAAAGTTTCGGGGAAATGCTTCAGACAAGGAAGTGGCTGACAGTATTACTTACAAAGCAGTGAGCTACGGAGAGTTTACTCTTGAATTTACAAGGCACTTACTACTAAAGGTAGAAATTGTGCCAGGATATAAGGGAGGTAATATTTCTATTTATGTAATATTTCTATTTATGTGTGACACTGCTGGGTATAGAACAAGAGAAATCACATTTAGCAAAGTGCTAAATTCATGAAATTGCCATTTTGCCTTCAGAACTTCAGCTCAATAGCAGGTGTCCAAACATCACAAATCCACCAGTCCGTAAATTTGGATCTGCTTTGGTAAATTTCTGTAAGGTTTTCTTAGTGGGAATGTTATCACATATGATGTGCTGGGTCAGTATCAGAATTAGTGTGTCATTCACTGGACACAAGTTCATGGTGTGTAGGAGCAACCTGAACCCAAAGGAATCCTGTATGTAAAACATTACATTCACACACCCTATCACACGCACAATTGCAGCTGCATGCAATTCATTATACTTGAGTGGGCCAGGACATTGGTACTCTGCGCAACTTTTAAGTAGGCTTGAGGGCTCTTATACACGGCATTTGATTCTACGTTTTTAAAACGCGCACTGAGCCCATATATTGTTTTTATACGCTTGCAATGCAATCAATTAGCCTTCAAACTTGCATTTAAAAACGCAGAAAAAAATGCCCCTGTGTAAGAGACTTATAGGAGCCAAGTATCCTTTCTAAATAGTGTCCATGTGTGCAAACAGGTGTAGTTTTGCTAAACTGACATGTCTATACCTACTAAAATAGCTGCTGATTGGAATGTACTATTCAGCTTTGAAGTGACACATCCCTACCAACATTCAATTTTCGAATTCAGAAATAGGGCAGTTTAAGCCATACCTACATCTTCTATCCACTTCTATGCCTATTTTCCAGTAGGCTTCCACCCCTTTTCTGTGATTCAGGACATTAGGCCAAAAATATGAACTGCTAGTAACATCTTCCAAAATGTCAGTAGTGTCTACAAATGATAGAATAGAAGAAAACACATGCACTACATAGCTGCAGATTTTTTGATGCTATTGGTCACATGTATTTTTGCTTATTAAATGTTAAGAACAAAACCAGTTTTACTTCATTTCTGATATTGTTTCAAGTCTCTCCACTGGATGGCAGCACAGTGCAGGAGTGTGTAATTGTCATGCATTGGTTGTGTAAATTTGGCATTTGCCAAATGCTTCCATCTAAAAAAGGTTTTGCTTATTTTATATATTTTTAAGGCACTATACACAGGAACTATTTCATAAATATATATCTTAATCCTCTATAAACAGCAATTTGTCCTTGTGTCTATATTACGGCAAAGTTACAGATACTGTGCTTATAGTAGGAGTAGAGCTCTCATCAAAGTGACGGTGTATCTTGAACTTTGCTGAAGGTATACTGTACATACTAGTGCATAATGTATCCTCAACTCTACAGCATAGAGGGGGCAATCAGTGGGCAGTCACCTAGATTCTACCTCTTACCTCTGTGGGGCATCTAGTGGTTGTACTGGGGAAAAGCCTTTCTGCTGATGAAAGTGTATGCCCTGTAGCAGCAGATAGAGAACACTTCCTGAAATAGGCTAGAAATGTTGTACATTATGGGGGTTATTTACCAAGCTCCAAATTTATCTCAGTATTTCTAAGATAAAAATCCAAGCAACTCTGAATTCCTGAATGGACCTTATTTATCATTCAAAAAAATAGGTTCCGGCAAAAACCCAAAAACTTCAGACCAGCCAGAAAAGTCCAAAGTTTTCGGACTTTTCCGCAAAAACCACAAATTTTTTGGACTATTCGCTTTAAAATCCCCAGAATCATCGGATATCGTTACTAACAGCAGCACAGACACTGGAACCTTCTCTATTGACTAATACAGGACCCCAAGAGCTTTGAGATGACGGGTTTTTGAATTTAGAGTTTTCATACCATCGGACTTTAATAAATCCCAAAAATTCTGATTTTTTTTTCAAGGTCCGAAAAATCTGTCTCCAAAGATGCCCCAATAGCTCCCCATCTTCTTTTCTGCTGATTCACTGCACATGCTCTATGCTGCTGTCACTTACTGAGCCTAAGGACTGACTCAAAATATACAGTATACAAAGTAACATTGTTAAATCGGATTGAAAAAAGACAAAGTTCATCAAGTTCAACCCCTCCAAATGAAAACCCAGCATTCAGCCACACCCCTCCCTACTTTTAATTAAATTCAATATACCCATACTAACTATAGAGCTTAGTATCACAATAGCCTTTGATATTATGTCTGTCCAAGAAGTTATCCAAGCCATTCTTAGGCATTAACAGAATCAGCATCACAACATCACCCGGCAGTGCATTCCACAACCTCACTGTCCTGACCACCTACGTTGCTTCAAAGAATATGATTGTTTCAATATAAGGATGATTAGTAAATCAGATTATAATTCCATGGTAGCTCAGTAACCAGCACAACCAGCAAAAGAATCAATCATCATTCCTGTGGCATCAGCTTATATTTGTTAGGAATTCAAATGGGCAGCACTCCGATTAAAAGAAAAGCCTTTATTTTTCACATGCAGGGCAACAGCAGAGCAACGTTTCGAGCCACCTGGCTCTTTATCAAGCTAATTAACATATGTACATTTCCTCCTTTTATCTTACTGCAGCATAGCACCATCTAGTGTTGCTTTAACATTGATACATAAAGAAACAATATGTCACAAAAACGATACACGGCTTCACTTATCTTGTTATAATGTTCCATTTTCTATGTGGCTAAATTGTATCAAGATAAAAACTGTGAAAAAAGGAAGGACATTAAAACAATGTTAAAACCAATAAGTTACCTAAAAACAGGAACCAAGTCATATTCCAGCTTAGCTTCTCAACAGGTGCAGTGAGCATGTGCGTGTCACAGACACTCCTAGATGAAAAAGTCTTGTGACAACTTTGAGATGCTATATACAGTAGAGATGCTGAACCTATAGGTTGGTTCAATAAGTTTAGTAAATATATAATATGGCATTTCTTCCCATATTCATATTTATGGTCTAGTTATCCTTTAAAAAGAGAAGCCTTTTACTGGAGTGCATGTAACTCATGTCATACACCAAAGAGGAAATGCTTTAACATTACCAACCACTTTTAAAGTATCAGGTGCAAACAGCAAGTAAGCACGATCGATGTAAAGGCATCTAATTGTGCCAAGACTAGCCACACGTCTACCTAGTCTTTGGCACCTATAAACACATTCACATCTATTCCGAGTGCTGCAGTGTGCTAACATATACGGTAACTCATGTCACTGTAAACCTTAATAAAATGTTATTCTGTAATGAAATTAAGAATATCTGCCTAGGGATGCGCTATGTTATAGCTCAATAACAGATGGAGGAAGAACATATAGGGGCTGTTTTCGATCAAAGTAAAATTCTTTCAATCGAACGATTAAATCGTTTTAAAAACTATTTTTTTAAAAAAATACTTCAACTTCTAAAAACTTTGCCAAATACTGGCTATAGGTTCTAGGAGGTCCCCATAGGCTAACATAGCAATTCGGCAGGTTTAAGGTGGCGAAGTGTCGAAGTTTTTTAAAGAGACAGTACTTCGATTTTTGAATGGTCGAATATTCAAAGTTTTTTCAATTCAAATCGAATTTTGGCCTATTCGATGGTTGAAGTACCCAAAAATTACTTCGAAATTCAATGTTTTTGAATTCGAAATTCACTTCGACCCCATGAAGTTTCCAAACCTCCAGCTCTGTACTGGGCTCACTCTTCTCTCATGATGGCCCCAATTAATTTGTGTACAGACATACATACACATGTTTCAATATGAAGCACTCAGACACTTATACAATCACATATTTGCAATTACACACAATGGGACATATATAAATTAAAGGGGACCCGTCACCCAAAAAAATTATTCAAAATCCTATTTTATCACACTAGTCAAGCAAAATTAACTTTAAATACACTATATAAATTATTTGAATCTTGTTTCCTTCAGTCTGGGAATTCATAATTATAGCAAGCAGGCAGGAGCCATTATATGGACACTGTTATTAAGACAAGTCTTGTATCATCTCAGAATCTTGTTTGTGCACCAGAATGGGGACCTGATGTCCATCCCCATGCACTGACTACACAAGAGAACAGTGGAATGTGGGGAGAGCAGTGACATCTAGGAAGTGCTGAATGGAAAGTGAAAGTAATTGTCTGCCCCACCTTTATGCCCAGACAATACTTGATTATAACAGCTAAGATTTTTAAATGAGCTTACAACAGCTATGAATGCTTTAATAAAAAATAGAAATTGGATTTCATGTTTAATTTGAAAAGGACTTTTATTATACAGATTTTTGTGTCTGGGTGACAGGTTCACATTAAAGGGTGAATAAAGCTCAGCACATTTCCGCGGAGGTGTCATTCTGCTGCTCTCTATTCATTTGCTGGGAAAATGTAGAAGCATATTTTAGTAAAGGGTGAACTCTCACTTTGCCTGTTTGATAAATATGCACCTAAAAACCCCATAAAAATTATTATAAAGCAGTGGAATTTGGCAAGTTCTATTTCAGTTTCATAAATACACCCCTTTGTTTTGTAGAACGCAGGTATATTTGATAGCAAGTGTCCATGTACAAATCAAATAATATGTATCCTATTAGGTGATCAGTAGACGCAACAGTCGTACATTTCAGTGAATTCCAAATTTTATTCTAACGAGTGTGCCCCCCCTACCAACTGGAGCATTTTTTTTTTTTAAAGGTTTTTATTTAAGTTTTCAAGGGAGGGGGACAAAAGAAAAAAGGGGGAGAAAAAAAACAAGTAATAACATGTAACACATGGTTCATATCCAAAATGCATAGTATACAGGGATTCCTCAATTGTATCTGTAAGAGTACGACAAATACAGCATTGTTCATGGCAGGTTACATCATTCATATCTCAACTGGGGTGGGGAATAGGTTACACCTAGTTAGCCAATGGGATTAACTAGGCATCTCTACCAGATTACTGTCTAGCCAGGGATTCCATATCTTTTCAAATTTGGCTGGACAGCCCCGAGCAATGTAAGTGAGTTTAAGGGATGGTAAACCAACTGGAACATTTAAACTTATATCAGCACCAGTTAAATAAACCCAATAAGCTGGTTTTGCTTCCAATAAGGATTAATTATATCTCTGTTTGGATCAAGTATAAGTTACTGTTTTATTATTACAGAGAAAAGGGAATTATTTTTTCTAAATTTGGATTATTTGATTATAGTGCAGTCTATGGGAGACGGCCCTTCTGTAATTCGGAACTTTCTGCATAACGGGTTTCCAGATAACGGAGCCCATACCTGTATCACTTTATTTCTTTAGAACCACATATATATGTTGGGCTTCATATCAATATATACCTTCGTTTTGTTGGTTTAAATATTCAGGTAGCAATCGTCACAAACTTGAAAGATTTTGAAATTGTTAAATAATTTATTTTAAAAACATATTCATCATTGTTTTGTAAAATAATATAGTTAATTTATAAAAAAAAAAAATTGTTACCCATTCAACAATATGGGACTTATTTGTTAACGAGCACTGGTTTTATTTGCTCGTAACTAGTAACAGAAGTATAGGAACATCACATTTTCTTTAGTAACAGTCTCCATCTGTTAGAAATGTAGGAAGTTTGATTATTTAAAGGGGCATCATATATTAAGGCGCATCCCATACTGAGGACATCCCATATTGAGGAGGTTCTTTTTAACATGTGCCTCTCAGTGTAATGCTCGGCTAATGAGAATTTATTTTCACTTCATCCAGTTTTTCAAGATCACCTCTGCGGCATCCAGTGTGCTATCTTGCTATAAATGTAAAAGTTGCAACAGTTAGGAAGGCAATCACAGCATATGACTTAAATAATTAGTTTTTCTGCCAGTGGAGTAAAATTATAAGGGAAATATAGTGTCTGTAATCTGTATTAAAAACCTACAAAAATTGCTGTAGGTGTATTTCCAATAGTTCCTGGGTGTAAGTGTGATTTACGTGTTTTTTACCCTGACCTTGTCTAGCTTGCTGCCTGTCCTGACCTTTGCCAGTTATCTGACTACTCTCTTGGATCACGAATTCTGTACTGCGCTTCTTGTGTGTTTGACCAGGCTTGTGACCTCAACTACACTCGTCTCCTGATTTGGTACTGCCTCTGCCCAATTAGTGTTGACCCGGCCTGTTCTATGACCAAGCTTCTTGTTCCCCCCATTCCTCCTGCCAATGCTTGGTTCCCTTGCTAGCCCAGAATTCTCTGCCTGGTCCTCTCACTTTAAGACCTGGCGGCACCCGAGTAGCGTAAGGCTCCTCCCAAAACAAAAGGCGGCGGTTATAGGCGGAAGCCAGTTAAGGGAGAAACGGTTCTTACCTTAATAAAACAAAACCGTATGTACTTCTCAAATAGCTTTGTAGTTTCTGGTCCACAAAATGCTGTTATTGGAATGGCTGCCAGTTTCTATAATAAGTGTAAATAATTAAAATGATGAAATGTGTTACAGGCTGAAGAATAAGCAATGCAAATCTGCACCATATACAGAATAGCATTTGTTTACTACTTGTAGACAGAACAATATGTACAATAGCCATAGTCTCAGGACATTTCCAATATGTTTTCTCAATCTATATTTTATATCATTACTAATATCATTACTAAAAGTACATATATATCACCTAAGCCCGCTGGGCTCTACAAGCCTTGCCATGTGCTGACCCCCATCAAAGAAAATTATTAAATAAATAGTAAGCCTGGACAAAGAAAATTGTGACGAGGAAACTATAATGCCTCTTTCCATGTATTCTCCAAAAGGGATCGCGCCTCATAGTTCAAAAAGTCTACATTAACCCAAGTTAAAATAACTCATAATGGGGAAAACAGCCTGTGGATTGTGGCAGATGCCTATTGGCATTGATGGAGTTATTCCCTGCTAAAATCAACAATGAATTATGCTTGTTGGGAAATATGGAGACACTAGTGTCCACCTAACATTAGATGTATGGTTCTGTTCTAGTGCCCAAGAGAAGACTCACTTTCCTTGCAAGGGGGTCAGAGAATGTAGAATATTAAGAATTTTGTAGAAGATAGGTTTGAGGAAGAGGCCGGCTTGAGGGGTGGTACCTTGAAATGGTTGATACATCAGTGAACTCATATCAAACATTGAAATCTTTGTTTTCATTGTTTTAATGAAATGCTTTCAAGTGACTGTACCCTGCTATTGACATGCATTACAGAAAAACACAATTACCAAAATACTACCCCAACAAAAAAAAATACCTTCATTTTAATCATCCATTTCACAAACTTGTAATCATAAGGTTCATCTTCCTTCATATCAGAAAGATCCACATCTAATAAACACAAAAAGCAGCACATCAGTAGTACAGAACTCAGGAGAGAGACACACACAGCTGGATATATTATTATTATGTATTATTAATTGCATAGCCCTGAATCACATGATGCAATTTCTATACCGCTAATCTTAGAATTAACCATAAGCATGCTTATTTATGTCACATGTTTCTCTCCTAATACTGCTCGATCACTGCTACAGTAGAATTACAAATGCCTAATGAGAATGTGTTTTAATACCCAACAGACAATGAAATAACACTCAAAAAAAAGCAAGAACTGTAGTCTGGAACTGTGTTTATATGTCTCTTTCTGCTGAAGTTTCGGGGCAGATTTATCAAAATACGCAGGCTGACAACAGCCAGAGTCAGCAGCCTGTGGGCCTAACACATTGTCTGATTTCTCAAAATGTGAGTTTAAAAGCTTAATAAATAAAAACTCACTTCATGTCCTAGTCATGCCTATGGGATTTTTAGAATTGTATTTATCAATGGATGAAAGTTCTAAAAATCCAATAGGAATGAATAGAACATGGGTGAATTTTTATCTATTAAGCTCTAAACTCACATTTTGAGAACTCAGCCCAAAGTGTTAGGCAGGCTCTTGGCTCTGGTTGTGGCCAGGCTGTGTAATTTTGCAGGTTGTGAGAAGCAGATCTGCCCAGTGCCCCTGCTCCATTGATTCAAATATGATCAGCCTGTGTGCAGTCACACACAGCCTCAGCCCAAATACTGACCTCAGCTTCAGCTCTGCTGTGTGTGACCTAGCCCTAAACCCTATTAGCCCTACAGTTGATAATTGTTATGATTGTGTAAATAAATAATCACGTTACCCAACACTGAAATATCGGCAACCATAAAATAGCCTCCTTCTGGAATGATTGGCTTTATTCCGGCTTCCTGAAGCAAGTTAGCCATCCGATCTCTCTTAGCTTCCAGCTCCCGGGGAAGTGAGTTGAAATAACAGTCTGGCTCATCCATCCTTTTAAAGTCCTTAAAAAGGGCATGAGCCAAGGCTTCCTGTATAGAACATAAAACATAAATATATACATTCCTCCTCCATAGTTGGAACATTTCAATTGGATTAATGTCAGGAATTTGACTTGGCCATTCCACAACATTCACTTTATTCTTCTTTAACCATTCATTGGTAGAACGACTTGTGTGTTTAGGACTGTTGTCTTGCTGCTCTTGAGATTCACAATTCTTTCTTCTATCAATGATGGCAAGCTTTCAGGTCCAGATGCAGCAAAACAGGCCCAAACCAGAACACCCCCACCACCATGTTTCATAGGTGGGATATAGTTTTTACTCTGTAATGCAGTGTTTTTCTTTCTCCAAATGTAATATCAATAAAATGCAATCTTTTTGGGAAGAGCAGTGGCTTTCTCTTTGTTACCCTGCCATACACACTATTGCTGTTCATTGTTTTCCTGATGGTGGACTCACGAACATCAACATTTACAATGTGAAACAGACCTTCAGTTGCTTAAAAGTTACCCTGGGTTCCTTTGTAACCTCTTAGACACTATACAGTTGGAGTTATCTTTGATGGTTGTCAACTTCTGGGTAGGGTAACAACGATCTTGAATTTCCTCCATGCATACTCTGTCTGACTGTTGATTGGTGAAGTCCAAACTCTTTAGAGGTAGTCTTGTAACCTTTTCCAGCTTTTTTGGGCAACAACATCTCTTTTTCTGAGACACCATCTTTGTTTGAGCCATGATACACATCCACAAATATGTTGTGTGAGAGATCAGGCTTTGCTGGATCCCCATTCTTTAAATAAAACAGGGTCTCACTCACACCTGATTGACTAAAAACACCAGCCTCTGATTTCACCTTCAAATTATAATTACACTTACTTTTGCCACATGAAGATATGTTATTGGATCTGCTGACCACAGGGGGACGGAGCAAGAAACGCTCGTCTGTAAGGGCCCTCAGAATCACCTGTCTGCTGATAACCTTGCTTGTGTTTCTCCACCACCCCACAATGTAAAATGTATACATGTTTTAGATTTTCTTTTCTTTTACCTACTTGCAATGGAGTCGGACAGGTGTACACACAATTCTGCTGGACTGTCTGCAAATGTCGAATAAGATGTGCTGGACCAATGGACCAACCAAGCTGAAATCAAAAGGAAAGGCATGAAACATCCAGGGTTTCATTGACTCCCTGTCTGTATTCAAATCACTCCTAAAATTACTGACCCATAAGTTAAATATTAGCTTACTGATGCCACAGCTGAAGATATGATCTCTTGGCTGGGGCATGTCATTCCTTTAAAGTGGTGGTTCACCTTTCGATTAACTTTTAAATTAAAATTTTATTTAAAATCGCAAGCATTGTTTAAAATTGTGTTTTTGTGAAAGTCTAGAGCTGCTTGCATTGTAAAATCATTGGCTGGTAAATATTACATTGCATTACATTGCTCGTTGCTAAGCAAACGTTAGCGTTAACACCTGCTCTGGAGTTTCGTTAAATATTTTGCAGGAAAAACCACTTTGCAATTGTGAAATTTTATTACATACACTACGCATGTTTGCAAAAGCCAATTGTTTCCAACTTTGGCGAGGAAGTTGTTGAGGTCTCAAATCAATCATACAGGATTCAATGGAAATCTTGGTCACTAACAATAGCAAAAGTGTTTACATTCCCCTATTGCTGTGTTTTAAAATGGCTAATTCTAAGCACCTTTTCAGCTGGCCTTCACTTTTTCATTTTAACAGTTTCTAAATTGTGTCTTTTTTCTGCTGACTCGTTCTAGTTTTCAAATGGGGGTCACTGACCCCATCTAAAAAACAAATGTACAAATTTATTGTTATTGCGACTTTTTATTACTCATCATTCTATTCAGACCCTCTCCTATTCATATTCCAGTCGCTTTTTCAAATTACAGCAAGGTTGCCAAGGTAATTTGGACCCTAGCAACCAGATTACTGAAATTGCAAACTGGAGATTTGCTGAATAACTTGATGTATCCTTGTTTCAATTCTCCGTGGTCTGATCTGGGTGTGCATGCACAGTGAAAAGCCAAAATGGGAAAACTAAAAGCGTGCTTTTCACTTTATTGTGCTGGCACTGAAGTTAGGTTATTTTTGTACAGTATTACAATATAGCTAATGCAGCTGACTGTACTATAAAACCAATACAATACAGCACTGCACAATATGTTGACGCTCTAAAAATACATGTTAATAATAATAATAATAGTACAATGTGCCAGAATAAAAACAGTTTTAATATATCTTTTTTTTCTAGAAAGCGGTTTAAACTTAGGTATATATGGAGTTACTTTCAGATGTCAAGGCATTTGGGGTAGTACTTTCTTACCTTCCATCCTGTTACACTAAACGCCTTCCCTGCACTGCCAATTGTGATGGTCCTTTCCCACATACCAGGCAGAGTAGCTAAAGCATACATGAGACACACATTAGTGTGGGGGAAATTATATGATTTTTACAGTTCTACATAGCATTATGTTTCATGAACAACATACACTATTTGGAAGATGAAACACAGGCAGTCATTTATTAGCCACTGTGCCATGATTCCGTTTCAGTCACCCTTTTCCTCCTATCATTGCTTTACAGTGCTAGAGGTAGTAAGGCTACATGAGCCTCAATCAGGCAAATAGGTTCAGGAATTTACAATATTGGGTGTAGATAAGTAGACTTTTTTAACTGCTTTGACCAGCCAGCTGGAAGTTAAGGCTGCCAACACAGGCCGATAAAAGCTGCTGACATGACTTCCGACGTGCACAGTTGCGTTCACGTTATTGTCTGTATAGATTGCCTCACTTCCTGGTGGAATCGTAAGTGGTGTTATTATGTCATTTATTTGGTGCAAACCAGATGTATGTGTGTAGGTACAAGGCACAAAAGATTCACATCCACAAGGCAGGGGTTATTTCCAGGGCTCTCTTGAATTCGATGGCACTATACTTTTAACCTTGCAAAGCAGATAAAAAAGGGCATTTTGGTACAAGTTGCAAGTATAGAGGAATATACACCTGTGAGTAGCATTTAGATGGTGCAAAACACAAACTTAAGTTAGTGCTGAAAAAGCCCCCAATATTGCTATACTGGAAACCAGTACCTATTTTCACATGCTTATTTCCAGCGTATACAAGCCATTCATAGACCTCATCACTGATGCATAGCGTGTCATGTTTTATACAGAGATCAGCAATTACTTGTAGTTCTTCTTTAGTATATACCTAGAAGAGACACAAATGGAATTGTTGTTTACAGTAAATCACACAAATCATGTTACTCCCACAATGCTAATGATACATATATTTTGAGATGGCCTCTCTTTTTCCTCACTGAGCCACCTTGTGGATACGTTTTATAAATGGAATTTCTAGGCAGCATGTTCTAGGTTTTCATCCTATATGTGTGCTACAAGCCATAAATGACATAGCCCCTTAATTAAACTAGTTAACTTATCTGCTAAGCAAAATGGGACTTATAATGTTAGAGCCCTGTATGTCAGTTTATTCAGCTGCAGAGAAACCTATTTTATAAAATATATTTGAGCTTTTGAAGCAAAAACACACTTTTTTTGCAAGTACGGGGTAACCATATTAATTCCCCTTTTTAGTATTACTGTTCCTTTAAGCTAAGGCCACATGGGTAGCAAGGTCATGTGAGTGGCCCGACTGATGTAATTAGCTCTGGATAGGTGAAATCTACATCACAGCAACCAGCTCTTGCATGAGGCAGAAAGATAAAATAAGAGCCCTTACAATTTTAACATTGGTTTTGCTATAAGTATTGATTTGAGCTTACCACTGCATCAAAGTCAGATGCTACTACAGCGTCAAATACAATTGCCATACTAATAAGCTATCATTTAGATGGAAGCCAACATACACAGTGAAAGGGAAATGCATTTTACAGGATGAAAAATGAGAGGCAAGGGAATTAAACAGTAACCCATGAAAATGTGTTCATGGATAGGCTCAAATTCTAATCTCACTGTGACAGATAACCTGACAAAAAAAGGGAGGTAGCTCCTGCTATAGCTGCTATAGGTTATCAGACTGTGGTTAACCTGAACTACAGCTTGCATGCAGCAAAAGAAGCATGAAAACAAATAGCTCCTGTTATATAAGACTTCCAAAATTTTGGGGGTTCATAGACACACAAATAGGGTGGCCTGGCCCTGAAGGCTCCCCATGTCCCCATGAGGTATCCTGCTAGACCAGGGACCCCCAACCTTTTGAACCCATGAGCAACATTGAGAAGTTAAAGGAGTTGGGGAGCAACACTAGCATGAAAAATGTTCTTGGGGTGCCAAATAAGTGTTGTGATTGTCCATTTGGTAGCCCCTATGTGGATTGTCAACATACATTGAGAATCTATTTGGCAGAGCACCTGGTTTTTATACAACCAAAACTTGCCTCCAAGCCTGGAATTCAAAAATAAGCTCCTGCTTTGAGACCACTGGGAGCAACATCCAAGGGGTTGGAGAGCAACATGTTGCTCACGAGCTACTGGTTGGGGATCACTGTACTAGACCTTCCACTTCTGCACCTTGAATGTTATAGAGCTGGGAATATGGCCATTTGTAAAGTGTAGCTGTCAATTATCTCTCAAGTACATACAAATACTCTGTTTTGTCATTCCTGACTGAATATGTAGGACTGCAAAAGGGCACCCATCAGACCATGCAGCTCGCAGAACTGTATGCTGTTGCTTTTGTTTTGTTAAAAGAAATTGTTCAGTATAAAAATAAAACTGGGTAAATAGATAATAACCTGTGCAAAATAAAAAAAATTCTAATATAGTAAGTTAGGCAAAAATGTAATATATAAAGGCTGGAGTGACTGGATGTGTAGCATAATAGCCAGAACACGACTTCCTGCTTTGCAGCTCTCTTGGTTTCCACTGATCACTGATCAGTGACTTAAGGGAAGGTCACATCAGTCATATCTGTTGCTTTTGAATCTGAACTGAATGCTGAGGATCAACTGCAAACTCACTGAACAGTTATGTCCCATATGGTCCCTCCAAGTCGCTGACTAACTCAGAGTTAAAGAGCTGAAAAGCAGCCTTTATACTAACTATATCAGAAACATTTTTTATTTTGCACAACCTATCTAGTTTTTATTTTTACACTGAACTGTTCCTCTAAACAATAAAAATCACCTTTCTACAAACTGTCATCGGGTCTCCTTTTCAGGGAATATAACTTGGGTTTGAAAGTCAAGCACACAGTGTGAATGGTCTACTTATGACATGTGTGCCTACTGCCAGTACTCAGAATGTGCTGCCTGCAATGCACCCAGTAAATCTCACTCGTAACCACGTTGTAGCCAATGGGGAATGCAGCATGGCATAAGACAAGTAAAACAAAAACATAGAAACAAAATAACTGAAATAAGTCCTACCTTGCCCATAGGGTTATTTGGAGTATTTAATATAATCGCCTTAGTCCTGGGACTAAATTTACTAGCCAGCTCATCTGGATCCAAGGTCCAGTCGGCACTAGACATAACGCTATTTCCACTGGATTTCTGTAAATGTCAGATTAATTGTTGTTGTTAATAGTTGTTAGTGGCCCATCCTAAAAACAGCAAGCTGATTAAATAAGGATCAAGGCCACTGATCATGCATGTTTTACTGCTTCATAGAGGTAGAATAATATGCTATGAAAGGAGGTAGAATAAAATATGTTCCCTTATGCACTTATTGTTGTATCTTTTCAACACACAACTACTACAATAAACGTAAAGATCAGATATTTGTTTGCAGCTGTCTTTCTTCGGACAAAAGTGACCTTCTTAGTACTTCTAAGATTTGTATCACAAAGAGATGATGTGTTAAATCAAAAGTGTCACTTTATTGATATGCATTTAAAACACAATAGTCCCAAACAGTTGTATAAAAAAACAGGCATGCTTGAAAATTTCACTGAATACAGATGCCAAACTTAAGACAGGTGCTGCTAGCTTAATTGTACAATTAACCTCTTTGGTGCTTAAACTTTTATGATTTCATTTTTACACACGCGCTCACCAAGTGTTGGATGTGGTTCGGGTGCCACTGCCCCAAACCCATCACTTGGATATATTCTTTCAAGTCAGGTGCACTCACGGTTCTCAGTTGATGGCCCGGGTGCTGTGCCCGAACCCGTAGCTTGGGGAGAAAACGTTACTTTGCACAGCTGCTTTAGGCACACACTCCAGAGACTCCACGGACACGGTGTAAGATCAAAACCCCGTAATCTTTATTCCACAAATAACACCATACGCTTTTCGTGTGTTTCCACACATAGTATTATGACTACGTGTGGAAACACACAAAACACGTAAGGTAATATTTGTGGAATAAAGATTACGGGTTTTTGATCTTACACCGTGTCCGTGGAGTCTCTGGAGTGTGTGCCTAAAGCAGCTCTGCAAAGTAATGCTTGAAAATTTGCATCATTCAATAATAATAATTAACAAGGGCATGCTTTTGCAGAATTGGTCAGAAATGAGTTAAAGCGCAACCTGTACTGTACCCGTTAACTCTTTATGGCAATCATCCAAAATGTCTCATGTGATTGGTGTGAAGTTTGGTGGACTGTGAAGCACAAAGCTTATATTGCTCACACAAAAAGTATTTTGGATAAAATGTGTTCTGGTTTTGATTTTATTAACCCGTAACTGAAAATCGGTCCCAACTGCATGAAAATTTGAAAGTGTTTTTGTAAGAAATAGGTATCGATAACAATACCTACGTTTAGTTAGATATAGCAGAACAAAATGAATTGTTCCCCAGAGTAGATGCTACTGACTTGTCACAACCTGTACATTTATGAAAAGGTTACTGCCCTACCTTCTGCTAAAATGAAAATATAGCTTATATGAAAGCCTATTCTAAACCCAAGTGTGGCTCACCTTAACTAAATTTAGTTATACTAATTAGAGATGAGCGAATCCATCCCGTTTTGCCGGAAAATTTGCAAAACTGTGGAAAAATTTGTGAAACGGCAAAAAAAAAAAATCGCAAATGCATTAAAGAGATACTGACACCTGAAATTAAACTTTTTTTTACATCTATTATAATATTGGCTTTGCAAGCTACTTCTAACTTTGCCAATAAAGCATTTGCATGATGCTTTTACATTACCTGTCTGATCCCCCATGTTCCTATATGAGGGGGCTGCCATATTTGTGCAGCAGGAGTCCGTTAGCATTAGAAACTGTAACTAACAGGCTGAGATGGGACAGTCAGGTTGGCAAAGTCAGAGTGTCAGAGAGTCAGGTTTAGGAACTTCAACTAACAATTATATACAAAAACAAACCTCTCAGCAAAAAATGATCAACATGACCTATAGGTAACATTTAATGTACATTCATATGCTAAAATTCATTTTTTAGTGTCAGTATCACTTTAAAGTCAATGGGCGTTTTTACGCAAAATAATTTTTACACATGCAACAATTTTTCTCACTCCAAATGCATTAAAGTCAATGAGTGTTTTTTCTTATGGTGGACATTTATCATAATGCATTAAAGTCAATGGGTGTTTTTTTCTTATGGCGACTTTTTTTGTCCTAATGCATTAAAGACAATGAGTGTTTTTTCTTATTGTGGACTTTTGTCATAATGGATTAAAGTCAGCCTACTTGTTGTGTTGAAAACAAGTCATGTCTGAGAGATAACCACGGTAAACACAAGGTTAAAAACTTGATATTATGAATGTAATCTAATAAATTCTTAGCAAGATGAACACAATTCCTACCATGTACTTACACATCTCAATGGGATGCTAACTGGCGTGGCTCCAGCCATTTTAACCATGGGGTCATAGCAGTCATAAAATGGTTCAATTATAATCACCTAGTAAAAATTGCAATAATTAAACAACAGGAACAACTTAACTATAGAAAAACTGTAAGTCTACAGACAAAAAGTCACTGGGGGTCATTTTTCAACACTGGGCAAATTTGGCATGGCAACCAATGAGATTGTTGCATTCATTGTTCTACTTGCATCTGGTTTTATGACCTCGCCAGCTTTTAGATGTCGATTTCTTGAGTTTCCAACGGTTTATTTGCTTAATAAATACCAGACATTTCAGTTTTTGAAAATATCATTCGAAATTGTTGGGTTTTGTACAAAAGAAAAATTAATACAGACATTCAAATTCAAACCTTGATAAATCACCCCCTACAGTAATGTTACCATTTTATATTTTCTCTTTTGAAGTAAAGCTAATAGTTCAAACAAAAAGTTCATGTTAGAATGAGCTGTATGATGTAGATATTGATACATATTCAGATTGAGGGTAATTTTCATTAGCAAAAGGGATTCTACCCAGGGTTTTTGCATAATGAAATGAAATCTCATGTTAAGATACTACAATGCACAATAATTAATTACAGTTTTACAATTATGTATCTGTAAATGTAATTGCTATTGACAGCAGTAGCTGTCTATCTTGTGTTCTTTTCTACACTGAAAGAAGGGCCCAGGCAACATTGTTTCAAGATTTGTAGAAAGAAAAACAAATATTGCTTTCAACTGAAATTCCAAATTACCTTAAAATCATGCTTAATTAATGTATACTGTCGAGTTCGCTAGAATGCTAATTACTTTCTTTATGCAATTTGTTTTGGCTGATGTTCCCCAAAGAACTAGCAGGTAGTTATACTACTTACCTCATCTCCTTCTTCAATTAGTCCTTGGAAAGCACTAAAAAGGGATCCATAAGCACCCACCGTCACAAGGATTTCATTGTTTGGGTTTATCTTGCGCCCACACACTTTTCCATAAACCAGAGACAAAGCTTCTACAAGTGGTGGATGACCCTGCAGTTACAAGGAAAACCAATCTGCTAAATTAAAAAAGGACACCACCACTAAAACGTTTTAAAACTTTAACAATAGGTGATAGCACCTTGCCTTGCATCAATGGGGTACAGAGTTCTAACCCAGCCAGTGCAAGACGTTTGGATGTTCTTCTTTCTTGTTGCATGCATGAACAAATGTCATCACTCCAGTTGCCATTGTAGTAAATGAAAACACACACATTTGGGCCACAAAGTTACCATTTTAAGCCATCCGGCAGCTCACTAGGTAGCAGGTATTTTTTCTACAGATAGAGAAACCCCTGGTGTACCATGTTTCTAAAGAGGACCCATGCCATTAAATTAAAAATTAGTCTATATTTCTGCTTACAATGTTCTTAAATATTGTTAATCTTTACTTACAAAGCCCCGAGTGTACTGATTCAACCTGTCAATGGCTGCTGCTTGAGCTAGGCCTTCTTTTACATAGGAAGGAGGAGATATATCTGGGAAACCTTGACCAAGGTTTACAACAGCAGGGTCTGCAGCTAGTGCTGTAAATTGAACCCTGAAAGAAATGAATACAAATGTCACTAAACATAATAAGCAATACATCTTATTTTAGGGTGCATGGATGCAACCAATTACTGCTTTCAGTGTCCTGAAATTATTAAAGCAGATGAAAATTAACCCTTAGTTATAATATAACTCAATCCTGTTTTTTTTTTCTTTTGCATACCATTACCCATAAAAATTATTGTTAAATTAGATAAAATGTCCCCCCCCATTAAGGAATTTTTAGAATCCCTGAAAAACAGCTATCTAGAATTAGGATATTTTTCCCCCAGCTCCAATGTGGCAGAAAGAGAAGTGGTCACATGTTTTGTTCCGTGCAGTGGTCAATATGAAGCAAGTATACATGGTGCATATTAGTCTTTTCGTCCCCTTGAAGGAATTTTTCAAGTCTCTTATTTTGTAGCGACATGCTACCAATAGAGGGCATAAGGTTGTTACTGTATATATCTGAATTAATGCAGTCTTTACTATTATGCTAATTATTTAAAGGGGTTGTTCACCTTCCAAACACTTTTTTCAGTTGAGTTGTTTTCAGATTGTTCATCATAAACAAATTACTTTCCATCTTTTATTTTTTTACCGTTTTCCTGAAACTGAAGTTTAAAGTCCATGTCTCAGTTTGGCATCTTAGTAATCCAGGAACATTCTGAACTGTTACAATTTGCATTTAGCGGATACAATTAGTTGATCTATTTCTTGGCAGTAGCTGTGGAATATTAACAACTATTGTATCAATTCTTAAAGCTGCCTTTAATGAAACTCAAGGATTCTGCTCAGCAGGACTAATAATAACAAATGTATCAATTTAGAACAGTTAGGGACAGATTTATCAAAGGTCGAGGTGAATTTTCGAATTTTTGTGTACTTCGACAAGGGAATTGTCCAAATTCAATTCGAATTTGAAAAATTTATCATGTACTGTCACTAAAAATTCGTCTTCATCCATTCGCCATCTAAAACCTGCCGAATAACTGTTTTAGCCTATGGGGGACCTCCTAGAAACTATTTGAAGCTACACTTTAATATTAGAAAACCAGTCATAAATAGTTGCAAAAAGTCTTTATTTCCGATGAAAAACCTGAAACCAACTGAACTGCAAAAAGTGTTTGAAGGTGAGCAACCCCTTTAATGTTGGTCAACACTCCATTCTGAGCAAATAAACAGTATTACAATCTTGACAAGTCTATTAACCTAAATTAAAGCCCTGTAAAGTGCCTGCTTAAACTAATTTATTCTTCATTAACATTGGCTATCACTTACCAGACATTGCCATCAATTCCTTGGATTCGTTTAGCATTTTTGGGCTTTGACGACATTGCCTGAAGGTAAAGTAGAGAGATCAATTAAGCATTTATTACAAATTCTGTATTTAGGAAAATAAACATTGATGCACATATACACTATATACTCTAACATTTGTATGACTGTAATGTACCATTTCCGAACTACAATATTATTTTGTCAGAATAGTAAAATCTTAAAATGACATAAGATCAGCATGAGAAGCACTGTCGAAAAGGATTCAAAATATTATAGCAGAGATAGTAGAAAAATATGAGGGGGTCATTTACTACTAGAAGAGCAGTGTGTAAAGAGCAAAAACGTGTCCAGTGCATGTTGCTTGTACATAGTGGTGCTTGTTCTATATTTTTATATGAATGTGCCCTAAAACATCATTTGAAGAAAACAGAGTTAAACAAATGAAACAAACAACATTATCTTTGATGTATTTATTGATAAAGAATTATCCAATAACATACAGTATCTTTGTGCGGCTAAAGTTAGTGAATACTTAGGATTATCATATAATGGTGAAATCATACAAAAATAGAAGATTGTGGCTTAAATGAAGAGCTTTACATTTGGAGAAAGAAAAACACTGCATTCCAGCATAAGAACCTTATCCCATCTGTGAAACATGGTGGTGAGAGTGTTCTGTTGTTTCTGATTTTAATCGTTTGTCAGGCAACTACCTTATTAATGACCCTTAGCGATGTCACATGATCTGTATATGTTGAATTTACTCTCTGTTTTAAAAATCTACTAATAGTCACCCATGACCTTCATAAAAGCATTCAGCCTTGTGACCGTAGTATCCTTATTTTTTTTATAATATTGGTTACATTATTCCTTGTTTACCTTCCATGTAATTAAGTTAAACTAGATATATATGCATGCTATGGAATGCCACGGCAGACACTGATTACGCTGATAAGAAAAATTATTTTGGAGTCTAAAGAAAGTGTGCAACATTGATCTTAAATTAACGTTAAATATTAAAGGGATTCTGTCATGATTTTTATGATGTATTTTTTATTTCTAAATTACGCTGTTTACACTGCAAATAATTCACTCTACAATAAAAAATGTCATTCCTGAACCAGCAAGTGTATTTTTATTTAGTTGTAATATTGGTCTGTAGGCGCCATCTCAGGTCATTTTGTCTGGTCATGTGCTTTCAGAAAGAGCCAGCACTTTAGGATGGAACTGCTTTCTGGCGGGCTGTTGTTTCTTCTAGTCAATGCAACTGAATGTGTCGCAGTGGGACCTGGATTTTACTATTGAGTGCTGTTCTTAGATCTACCCGGCAGCTGTTATCTTGTGTTAGGCAGCTGCTATCTGGTTACCTTTCCATTGTTCTGTTTTTAGGCTGCTGGGGGGGAGGGGGGATCTCACTCCAACTTGCAGTACAGCAGTAAAGAATGACTAAAGTTTATCAGAGCACAAGTTACACGGGGGCAGCTGAGAAACTGACAATATGTCTAGCCCCATGTCAGATTTCAAAATAAATTATAAAAAATCTGTTTCTCTGCTCTTTTGAGAAACGGATTTAAGTGCAGATTACTGCTGGAGCAGCACTATTAACTCATGCATTTTGAAAGAATTTTTTTCCCATGGCAGTATCCCTCTAAGCAGGCTGTTTATGAAAGCTTTCACTGGTGTGTAAATGTAGGATACATTTTATACATTTATATACATTTTAAATATCTATCTGCAGGTCTCTCTTCTCTCTATCATGTCAACAGCAGCAGGTATTATCAGGTCTACCAGTCATAACTCAGCCCCACCCACAGTTAGTATTCAAATGAAGCCAGCCACTCAGTCTAACTCTAAGTCCAATTAAAGGAAAACTATACCCCAAAATGAATACTTAAGCAACAGATAGTTATATCAAATTGAATGACATATTAAAGAATCTTACCAAACTGGAATATATATTTACATAAATATTGCCCTTTTACATCTCTTGCCTTAAACCACCATTTCGTGACTCTATCTGTGCTGCCTCAGAGATCACCTGACCAGAAATACTACAACACTAACTGTAACAGGAAGAAGTGAGGAAGCAAAAGGCACAACTCTGTCTGTTAATTGGCTCATGTGACCTTACATGTGGTTTGTATGTGTGCACAGTGAATCTTACGGTCTCGGGGGGCGGCCCTTATTTTTTAAAATGGCAATTTTCTATTTATGATTACGCAATGGCACATACTACTAAAAAAGTATATTATTATGATAATGGTTCATTTACATGAAGCAGGGTTTAACACATGAGCTGTTTTACCCATTGTTTGGGGGGTATAGTTTTCCCTTAATCACATGGTCACATCAATATCCATTGTACCTTTACCAAATTGTAGTTATCTGCTCATTTCTATTTACCTAAAATAAATTAGGGATGCACCGAATCCACTTTTTTGGATTCGGCCGAACCCCCGAATCCTTCACGAAAGATTCGGCCGAATACCGAACCGAATCCGAACCCTAATTTGCATATGCAAATTAGGGGTCGGAAGGGGAAAACATTTTTTACTTCCTTGTTTTCTGACAAAAAGTCACGCAATTTCCCTCCCGCCCCTAATTTGCATATGCAAATTAGGATTCGGATTCGGTTCGGCCAGGCAGAAGGATTCGGCCGAATCCGAATCCTGCTGAAAAAGGCCGAATCCTGGCCGAATCCCGAACCGAATCCTGGATTCGGTGCATCCCTAAAATAAATAAATAAATCATGAGGTTTTACTCTATAAAGTAACAGCACTAGTTATAGAGGCTTTTATTTTCAAACATATAGAAAATGCCATTTACTGTAGCTATGCAAAGGCTCATCCTATGCAGTCATTTGCTACTATCTCACATTATATAGTGTTTATTTCCCCTTTCAATTTTTCAAAAATAAATATGGCTTGACCTTTAGAAATGATGAATTTGCTGGGCAAACAAATTGTAAAAAATGCATTCATTCCTGTAGGAAAACATGAAATATTTTTATATAGTAATATCCAATGCATAAACAGAGATGTGAAGAGATAAGCACATCTGTTTTGTATTTTTAATTGTGGTCTTTATTAAGGCAATGGTTTGTTTTAGTGCTAACCCCAGTATAAAAATAAATACTCTGTATATTTGGATTAGACCACATTTCCATGTTTCCAAAAAAAGGTCCATGGAACACATTTTCTTACAATTACAAGTGCCTCTCCATTGATGGAATAGTATTGATCTGGATTCTGCCCATACAGTTCCATTGTTACTATCAATTTATTTGTTATTGTTGTTACATATATTATAAACTGTGGATTGTTAAAGGACATTGTTCCCTTTTTAAAAAATAAATAATGTTATATAAGTGTAGTTCCCTGCTTTATATATGTATATGTGAATGATTTTGATAATCCTCACCTTTAAAGAGATTCTGACAACAGAAAATAACATTTTCATAACATTGTCTTTGAATGCCATTTATAATTTTTCGACAAAAGTATACGCCTGATGCTTTTACATTACCTTTCTTACCCTCATATTCCTCTAAGAGCAGGCTGCAGTAGTCCATTAGCATTAGGAACTCTCACTGACAGGGTTATGTTTTGGACAGTCAGGTTGGCAGGAACTTCAAGTAACAATTACTTACAAAACCAGAAATCTGTGAAACACGACCAACATGACCTATAGGTACATTTTAATTGAGATTAATATTTTGAAAACACAATTTTGTGTCAGTATCACTTTAAGGATTGGGAGGAAGAGGTGGGATAAGTTTTGTAGGAGTGCGAAATGTCTCTGATGAAGTGGAAAGCAGCTATTAAACACATCATAAAAGATTCACTGCCATACTTTTCCAATGATTGTATGTGTAATGAAATATTTTAATGAAGAAGATGTTGAGATATTCAATGTGAACTGTCAGCTATAGTGTTTGAATGGACCGAGCTATGTGTGGGCTGGTATTGGTTTCTGGAAAAGTGCATAGGAGCTGTTAATATCCCCCCTTTCCTTTAACTCTGTGTGATATATAAAGTCCTGGCTGTTGCCTGCTGCACAATGCCATACACAGTCACTAGTTATTGTGCCTGTGTGTACTGAAATGCCAGGGCCCACTTTGAATCTCAGCCTGGACCTGCTGATAAACTAGCATTTTTGGCTGCTGAATGGCATTTGTGAGTATGCATAGATAAACCAAATAGTTGCTAACTGTCATGTAAGCAGTTTTATTTTCTTTAATAACAGATATTTTCAAAAATCAGAATGCTAATAAAACCAAATCAATTTAAAATGTATTCCAGCAATCATTCTGGAGCAGGGATTCAAAACAATCATCATTGTTATTTTCATTGTGGATCTGCAAGTCCAACAATAACATCCCAATGTAATTTAGGAATACGGTCAGTGCCAAAATCAGTTTTGTAACACATGTAGGAATACATACTGCGGAGGATGACAACCTGAAGCAAGAAGCAGCATTTACAGACTTCAGCGTGTGCGTATGACTCCCAAGGCAGCATATACCACGAAACGCAACCAATAAACCTGCAGAACAGGTGTTAAAAAAAAAATAGATACATGAACGTTATGCTCTCTGTAAAGCAATGATCAAAACCAAACTACAAATTTATATACAAACAATAAAAGACAACCATTTGTGTGTTTGCATCTGGGCCATTTACTTATGGGTGTTGTTTTGTGCTTTTGAGGCACACATAATAATAATAATAATATAATTTTATTTTTCCTAGTTGTAGCCTCTGGAGAAAACATCGGACAACTTAGCGATATGTTGGTCATAGTACCATCAATTTCAATTATTTCAAATGGAGAGGTATTTTCAGAAGATTTGTCGTCAAAATAGTAGTGACCAATCTCCATGTCTGCCACTGCCTTAAAGGGGTTGTTCACCTTTGAAATAACTGTTAGTATGATGTAGAGAGTGATATTCTGAGACAATTTGCAACTGGTTTTCATTTTTTATTATATGTAGTTTTTGGGTTATTTAGCTTTTTATTCAGCAACTCCACAGTTTGCAATTTCAACAATCCTGTTGCCAGTGTCCAAATTACCCTAGCAACCTTGCATTGATTTTAATAAGAGACTGGAATATGAAGAGAAGAGGACCTGAATTGAAAGATGAGTAATAAAAAGTAGCAATAACAATAGATTTGTAGTTTTACAGAGATTTTGTTTTTAGATGGGGTCAGTGACCCCCATTTTAAAACTTGAAAGAGTCAGAAGAAGGCAAATAATTAAAAAAAAATGTAAAAAATAAATAATGAAGACCAATTGCTTAGAATTAGCCATTCTAGAACATACTAAAAGTTAACTTAAAGGTGAACCACCCCTTTAAGAGTACAGTCACACGTTATTTCATTGTTTTAAATGTAACATACTGATGTGAGTTCAATATATATTTAAATATATAAAAAGGAATGCAAAAATGCACGTGTTTTGACACATTCAGCATTTCATAGATGCACAGTGAAATATCCACTTGTAAGAGGCCTGGTAATGGCAGTTAAACAGGGATGCAGCACGCAATGGCCAACATGATGCATTGGCAGATGAAAAATTCTCTTCCTGCTGTTCTGATCATTTGACCTCTCTGCATGAACAACTGGAAAAGCAGAAAGGCAGCCACACCATGTGTGGCCCCTTGTACGGAGAGTGTACTAACATGTCCCATGTGTAGCCACTGTAATATGCATAGTTTCTGAAATAATCAAGTTTATTTTCCTCTCTCAGCATATTTTTCTCCACATTCTCTCTTCATGCAGGAATTTGGTGTCAGATAATCATTGACAGTTAGATCCAATATATTTTATAGGGGGACTCATTTTGCCTAGAAGATGTATTAGAGCTCACTCTATTAAAATCACGTCTCTCTACATGCAGTATTTGTGCATAAAGCAGTTTTTTGATTTGCGCAAAAATCAGTTATTAGAGTGAGCTCTAATTCATCTGCTAGGAAAGGAGTTGACATTTACCAGAACTACACAATGATTTGTTTTTTTTCTGATTTGCCAACCCCATTACACCAGTCAGTAACTGAAGTCATGAACCCATGATATCAACTTTACTTAGTGGTGAGGCTTCTTACATTTGTAAAAGTGGCTGGGCTTCACTCTACTCACTTATACTGAGTGGTTGGTAGCATACATCAATGATAATCCTCTTAGTAACCTTAGTTAGATACCTTTCTCCCGCCATTTAGTTTTATTTCATTTCTCTGAGCTCTCCTGATTCATTTCCACTGGAGCAGAGACAGTGAGCAGTAGGCACCTCTTTGAGAAGAAAGAAGTAGAGCTTTGAGCAGACTACCTGATCAGAATATATTTTCTTAAATTGTCAATCGATATTCCGACCTGAACTTTGTCAGGATCATTGGCCAGCCATACATATCATATCATGTCATATAATACTACAAGTTTGCTGTGATGAGACATGGGGAGAACAAGGCTTTCGGTCTATTACATCTAAAACAACTCCCTCAGGCAGCCAACTTAATAAACCCTCAGAGATTATAACAAGAGTTTCATAAATTTTACGCCTCTCTATATGCTCCCACACCATATCGGGTCAGACATGTTAGAGATCAATATTTAGATCAAATTCAGCTCCCCAAAATATCTTACTCAGAACGAGAAGCACTTAATGCTCCTATATCGGAAGAAGAAGTCAAACAAGCCATTCATACCCTGAAAAACAGATCTAGCCCGGGCCTTGATGGACTCCCTCCCAGTTAGTATAAGAAATTCTTGATCTCTCACTTAACAGTACTATTCAATGATATGCTAGCAGGCCACCCAATACCTCCAGAAATGCTTCAAGCCAATGTATCCCTCCTCCCAAAACCAAATAAAGATTTATCCAAAGTTCAATTTAAAAATTAATTAACGTTATACAAGATGCAACAAAATCCCCACTGTTACTGTTAGACAATCAACATAATCAACATACTTCCCAGATACAATATTTCAGGCTCATTCATAGAAGTCTTATGCGTCTTATACAAGAATCCCACAGCATCCATAAAAATGATTAACATAACTTCTCCTACCATTAAATTTTTTAGAAATACCCAACAAGGTTGCCCTTATTCCCACTCCTATTTGCTCTAGTGATGGAACCTCTTGTGTGGATGATACAAAATAAAAGGAACATCACTGGATATATGAAAGGCACCAGATCATAAAAGCTAAGTTTATTTGCAGATGACTTCTGCATGACTATTACGAACCCTCTAACAAGCCTACCAAATTTATTTTAACTGCTGAGCAAATTTCAACAGATATGGGGGCTGAAGATCAAGATCATCAAAACAGAAGCTCTAACAATTGGCATATACTTCCCAAATCAAACTACTACAACTTAACTTCCCCTTCCAGTGGAAGCAAGATACCTTGACATATTTGGATGTTAAAATAACAAAATCTTATACAACTCTTTACAAATTTAATTTCGCCCTAATACAGACTAAACTAGCTGAATGGAACCAGCTACTGCTCTCCTGGTTAGGACACATAGCCTCAGTCCGCATGTTGATTTTACTAAAAATCTTATACTTATTCCACAACCTGCCCATTGCCGTAAAATGCAAAGATAACGGTCAATTACAAAGAGCAACCCTTCAATTTTTATGGAACGGAAAATGGCATTGCATCAACAATTTCCTTCTATTTTGAATTTACAGCCAAGGAGGCCTTAAAGTCCCTAACTTTGCAGGGTACTACAAAGCAGAGTAATCAGCTAATACAATTGAATACACCCCCAAACACAATAGCATGGGTAGAATTTGAAAATGCCACGATAGCACCAATTAGAACATCTGCTCTACTATGGCTAACTAACCAGAATTTTAAAACGTAACGGATACAAAATCCAATAAATACATTCCATCTCAAACTATTGCGAGCAATAAAAAATAAGCTTTTACAACATGACTTGCACAGCAACCTACAACCTATAATAGGAAATCCGGTCTTTATCCCTGGACTATCTTCTCAGTCCTTTGGTGGTGGTGGTGGTGGTCATCTCATAATTTTCAAAAAATAGGGGATTTACTAACCCCCAGAGGTATAATATCACAGACCCACCTGCAAGAAGCCTACAATATCCCAGTCTCTGAACTGTTCCTGTATTATCAAGTAGTGCACTACTATAATTGACAAGGAACACTTCGGCCGACATCATAAGGCTCCCCATTTGAATCAAGATGTGAGGGTCCGAAATTTACATCCAAGGCAATTTCCTAACTCTACTCCCAAATAACTGAAATTCCCTCAAATAACCCCTCCGACACGAAATTATGGGAAAAGGACCTCTCCGGTCACACACCACCTGATTTGGCACGCAGTCAGTTATATCTCGCCAAACATCAGCATTAAGGAAACATCATACAAATGAGTAATGAGATGGTACACAACTTCGGTACAAAAACAAAAATATGTGCCTAACTTTACCCCTACATGTTTCAGAAGTTGCGCGGACAATGAAACCTACGTCCAATCTTGGTGGGTCTGCCCGATTGTGCCAAAACTCTGGACAGAAACCTTCCAATTAGTTTAATGTTGGGAGGTAAGAGTCAGTGTATTACTACCAACATAACACAAGCTACCAGGGCTGGACTGAGAGGAAAATCCAGCCCTGGCAAAAATATCAAAGCAGCCCATGTATTCGCACGCATGCAAAGCATGATATATAATTCCAAATACAAGGTTAACTAGAACTAGTGTTTATCAATAGATATTATAAGAGTCCATTACCATATAATCCCCAGCAATATTATACACCCTATATGCCGGAACTGGCCCTTGCAACAAATATCTCACCCTAGTTTTTATCGCAACTATACTATCAAATGGATTAGTGAACCTACAGTATACATACACTATATTGTACATTTTCCTGTGTGCCCCCCGCTAGACTATGCAGATAAGAGGACTTTAATTACCATTTGTGTGTCACAGGGCCAAAGTGTGGCATACTTGAAGAGACTAGGCTGCCACAAGCAAAAGATCATTTACATTTCTAAAGTGATTGGCTCATTTACATATTAATTACAGACCTAATTTGCAGTTTTAGGTGAGCAGTCCATTTACATTTTAAAGCAAGCGGCCCATCGGCATTTGCCTGAACCCACAGATTGCAAATCCGGACCTGCTAGCTACCCTCTCTCGTTCTGTTGCTTTCATGTCTTTCAACTTCCTTGTTTCCCTCCTGCTTTTATTTTTGCTGCCTTTTCCAACTTTGTCCATTTCCTTAAAGGGCAAGTAACACCAAAAAATTTTAAGTAAAAAATCCATTCCTCCCCCCTCCAATAATACTGCTATCCTGGACAAAGTTAACTCTCTTTAATATCTAATACATAAATAAAGCAACAAAATCTCACTTCCAGTTTGTTGTAAAACGGCGATGTGGCGACCTGCACTTACGTGCGCGCTCCAATGTCCTGCTAACCGGCTTCTTTCTAAAACCGGAAGTTACTGGTGTTGCTGCTGTTCAGCCGGTGACTTTTTATTAGCTTGTCTCATTCTCTATCAAGCTTGGTAGCTGCTCAAACCCCCCTCCTACCCTCTCCTTTCCCAGCCACCTTGTTCTCCACAAAGACGCACACAGAGCAGAACGGGCTCTGCCACAGTACTACATATCACATAGTGACTCACTGACGGAAGTTACCGGAGCAACTGTTGTTCGGCCTCTGCTCGGTGCACAGAATGGCGCCACAGAACAGTCTGTGAGAACTTTGCCCGCTTGTGGTGTGTGTGCAGAGAGGCTGAACAGCAGCTGAACCAGCAACTTCTGGCAGAAAGTCGATATGTGGCGGAGCCTGCTCTGTGTGAGTCCGTGTGGGGAGGTGGCTGGGAAAGAAGAGGGGATGGGGAGTGAGCAGCTACCAAGCTCGACAACGAAGGAGACAAGTCACCGGCTGAACAGCAGCATCACCAGTAACTTCCGGTTTTAGAAAGAAGCCGGTTAGCAGGACATTGGAGCGCGCACGTAAGTGCAGGTCGCCACATCGCCGTTTTACAACAAACCGGAAGTGAGATTTTGTTGCTTTATTTATGTATTAGATATTAAAGAGAGTTAACTTTGTCCAGGATAGCAGTATTATTGGAGGGGGGAGGAATGGATTTTTTACTTAAAAATTTTGGTGTTACTTGCCCTTTAAGTGATTAGCTAAACTATAGTATGTTATGGAATGGCTAATTCTAAGCAACTTTTCAATTGGCCTTCATGTTTTCTCTTTTTTAATTATTTACCTTCTTCTGGCTCTTTTCATCTTTTGAATGGGGGTCACTGACCCCCATCTAAAAAAAATTCTCTGTAAGGCTACAAGTTATACAACTACTTTTTATTACTCATTTTTCTTAATTCCAGTGTCTCACTCAAATTAATGCATGGTTGGTAGGGTAATTTGGGCTCTAGCTAAATGGCAAACTGGAGCGCAGCTAATTTAAAAATAAATAATAAAAAATGAAAACCAATTGAAAATATTCTCAGGATTGTCTCAATCGTACTAATTGTAACCAACCCCTTTACGTCTGTTCTCCCCGCCCACCACACAAACGTTTCAGTTCGAGCAGTTGATTGGTGGATAAGGAGGAGGGGCTGCAGGATTTAGGGTCCGAGGGGAATATAAAATCTAACTAGAAGGACGAAGAAAGTGTCTATGTTTAGCAATAAAGGCAAACTGCCGTCAATTACAATACCGTTTCCTTTAATGAGGTTGTATTTATTGCAGGACTCAGAGACCACTGTTTCTCACACACATGCCCTACAGATCTGTCCAGTGTAAATCTGTGTAGTCAGCTACCAATTTCCTTCAGCTTTACATCACTGGGCAGCCTCGAAATACGCTAATGGCAGCCGCTGAGAGCGGGTTACAGTAACTGCGGGGTGTGTGGCACTAGAGGAGTGAGGAGCCCCTATAGGTACATAGTAAGTGCAGAGGACACTGCATGCACTAGGCGGGATAACCTTGTTACTTACTCATTACGTTTCTTACGTGGCTCGGAACAGGTTGCAGTCCCTTCTGTACTCTCTATAACAGGAAATAATTGCAAGGGCAAGCCGCTGCCGGTACTAAGGTTAGGATTTGTGCCAGGGCTACTTAAGAACTACAAATCCCAGAATTCCAGAGTAATGGCGCTTAACAAGAGAGAGGAAGCTGGATTTAGTACTTTATGTGAAAAGGGGACAAGCCAATCCCTTGCTCAGGTTCTCACCGGGATCCCTGACCGCATTGGCCATGTTTAACGTTTCACTATAGGTGCTCCCGTCTTACAGACAGCACTGCCGACCAATGAAAAGAGACATTGAGGCTAGCGACTGCAGCTATTGGTTATAGTATTGCTGGGCTTCTGTAACACTGATAAGGAACCTGCTGCTGCTTGACACACACGGACAAAGAACAAATAGAATAGCTGTCAGCGGGGTCAGGTAAGCACACTAGCGCTGGGGCGAAGAAGGGCTCTAATAATAATAATAATAATGATAAGCTGCCTGTTTAGCACGTTTATACGTTTATGTATGGAAGGTAGATTTCTGTGCTACCTGTGCTGCTTCTACAACTACCACCGATGAGATTGAGAGTTGCAATAGGTGATACGATTGTTGGGTCATCAGAATATCTTCCTTCAATTATTTGTTGTTTCCTGTTTCTGATTTTACTATTCTCATAGTATATATATATATATATATATATATATATATATATATATATATATATATATATATATATATAATTTTTTTATTATTATTTTTTTCTGAGGACTATGCTAAAGCAGCTTGTAACTTGTATGAATCTTGGGAGAAGGGCCCCTTCTATTGTGCTTAGAAGGTTAATCTGCATATAATGTCTTTGTGTGGCCTCTGAGTATTGTTTGGCTGCTCATCTGATGATTACAAAGTACTTTATTAGAATACAGTTTGTGGGGCAGCACTGGTTGCAAATAGCATTGCACAAAACTGTTTATTTGTATTATGTGCCTCCTGATTTCAGATGATCTGGCTGAACTGCTGTTGATAAGTGGTGCCTTGGTTTGGATTGCTGGAGATGTGTGAAGGGGCATCCAATAGGGGTTTCCATTAGAAAAATCATGCAACTTTATTTCTTTTTCAGTTATAAAGGGATAATGATTATGGTTTCATTATTACTCATTATCTACATGAAATGAGCAGTGTAAGTAGATAGAGAGAGAATTCTCTTTAGGCTGATGGCACACAGGGCATTATCTCTACCAGTGAATTGAATCCCGGAAAGAAAACACCCTCTGCCTCCCCTGCCTTTGATTTGTAACTGGCTGACAACGTTATTACACTTTACCCCTTGTGCCATTGCCTTATGCAATGCCTGTGATCGGCGGTATTATTATAAGTGATTACCTTCAAGCTAAGGAAGCTAGGAAAGATCAAGCCAGCGCAAGTTTCTTCTACTGCTAATGCCGTGTATCATCCTCATGTTGGCAAAAAGATGCAATTAATAGTATGTAAATGAGTAAGGAATGGACTGGACGTAAGAAGACTCTAAGATCATATTACAGTGCAGACCCCACTAGATAAGATCGGCTTTTCTTTATATTTTCTTAAAATGTGCTTGTTCTTTTGCTTATTTTCAACAGCGACAACATGACGTGTTTTCTCAAAAGGTTAATAATCCATTAAATAAGAGGGAGATCTTGTTACGTAGCTATTCCTTATCCCCTAATTGCTTTAGAGAACCAATATGATTACTCTGAAATATTTGTACAGCTTATAATGTAAAATATAGTCCTGTTGGGATAATGTTAAATACAGGTATATGATCCCTTATCTGGAAACCTGTTATCTAGAAACCTCTGAATTACACTTCCCATAGAGCCCATTATAAGCAAAAAAACTACAATTTTAAAACAAAGATTTCTTTATTTTGGATAATCTTATACTGGTATAAAAAATCAGAGCCACCTTGCTGAAAGTGAGACCGTGATAATGTACTCAAGAAATACTTGAGAAAGGGGCGCATAAGGCCAAAACATGTTAAAAAAGTGTGTTTAGTAGTCAGCAATAAAAGCATCTTGCAGCAGGAATTCTGCTTTTGAATTTCTCTAAATTGTTTGTGGACACACTATAAACCAGTGTTGAGGTCTAAGAGGATAGAAGCACCACGGCATTAGGTTGGGCAGTGCACTAGAATACTAGGTGCTCAAGAAATAGTGTTTATTACATACGTAATGTGTTTCACAGACTTCCCTTGCCTCTGATAAATTAGCTTTATTTTGTTTAAAGTATTTAGTTACCTCCTTAAACATTTGACTAAATGAACAAAGTGTGTAAAGTGTGAACTGTCATTTTTAGCATGATAAATGGGCACCTAAGTGTATGGTGTTGGTGTCTGCAAACCCCAGCAGCTAGGTCAACACTAAATATCTATATACCATACTGTTTTAAGTTGAATGTGAAATATGGGGCATCATGCTCAAGATTGGTCTTATAGCAGATAACTATATGTGCCAGTCCACACAAATAACAGAACCTGTGTGTACTGAAACCAAGGAGAACAGGTTGGGTGTAGTGAGTCATGCAATCGGAGAACACTGTTTCTTCCCACCACCCAATGAATACATTAGCATATATTGGGGCATAGACAGCACCCATAGCCAACCTTTACATCTGCAAATAGAATTTGGCAATGACAAAAAATTTTGTGGGTGAGGCAGAACTGGAGTTAAAATTTTGAAATTCTTTTTATTGCTCATCCCTGTCTTTTTCAATATCAATTAAGATTGTGTGTCTTAAAATCTTAACACCCCTTTCCTTTTTATTTAGGTTTGTATGGGAATTCTTTGTCCAAAAAAATTATAATGTATGGTTAAAGGACCAGTAACATCAAAAATTTTTACACAAAAATTCGTTAGAATACAACGAAATAAAACACCAAGACAAATTAAAATTTCAAATAGAAAAGCCTTTATTAAGAAATAACTTACAGAAACTCCACTTCCTGTCCTCTACAGAAAAGGCGACACGGCGACCATCCATCCTGCTGGGCTCGATTTCTCCTTCCTGGATATTCACTGACAGCGTGTAGATCTCCTCTTCTTCATCCCTCTCCCAGGATCAGCAGTAGGCGATGTTCGGCGGCTCCCCCTCCCTCAGTGTGGGGAAGAAGCTTTCAGTAACTTCTTATTCTAGTACCGTCACCAGCACTGCTGCCTTTCAATCACCAATCGCTTCAGTTCTTGTTTGGCAAGGGGAGATCAGATGCGCAGAAACACTTGGCTGCACAATCCCTCTCATATCTTCGCTTGTGTAACGTCCTGCCGTGGGTCCCATGCGCCAACCCCCAGACAGTCACGCTCCCCGCACGTAATGCATTTGCGTTATAGCGCAAGTGAATGCGCACTCTGAAACATATTCACAGATCTCTGCAGCCTTTTCCGTCTCCCCTTCTGCTCCATAACTTTGTTTGGAAAGTTAGAATGCCCCTATAATTTGACCGATGCTGATCCTCTCGGCCAGTTGTCAATCACAGGGACCCATTCACCCCGCCCCCAGCAGAGCCGTCCCTCCCTCCCTCCGCTACCTACTAGGCTGCCTGCAGTGGGGCCCTAACAAAGGGGCCTGGGGATGGGGGAACCATGGGATGTTTCCTGCTATCTTACAGTGGGGACACGGAGGGGGAGCCCGCCGAACATCGCCTTTGCACCCTCTGACCTCTTTTAATAGTCCTTACCAAGCACAATAACTCACAGGGACAGATAAAAAAGAACAGCCCATTAGGCGCCATAATGGCTTCAGCGCCAACAAACGCTCAGTGCCGGGCACCCCAGGCAATAAACTGCTCACACACACGGAGCCCAAGGAATCGCTCCATTCAAATGCACAACTGAACTGGATTCCTGGGCAACTCGTGTCACGCCTTGTTTCAAAGTACAGCAGCCACCGTGTCCTTTCTGCTGTTACCCAGGGGCCCATTATTTCTCAGCGCAGCCGCTTCGCTCAATTCCATGAAGTCAATTCTATAGTGGCACATTCTGAAATAGATGGAGGGTGACGGTACACAGAGTACAAAACCCCAATCGCCTACTGCTGATCCTGGGAGAGGGATGAAGAAGAGGAGATCTACACGCTGTCAGTGAATATCCAGGAAGGAGAAATCGAGCCCAGCAGGATGGATGGTCGCCGTGTCGCCTTTTCTGTAGAGGACAGGAAGTGGAGTTTCTGTAAGTTATTTCTTAATAAAGGCTTTTCTATTTGAAATTTTAATTTGTCTTGGTCCTTTAAGTCTACTAGAAAACGCTCAATAAAGCCAATGGGCTGGTTTTGCTTCCAATAAGGATTAATTATATCTTAGTTGGGATCAAGTACAAGACACTGTTTTATCAGTAAAAGGAAATCTGTTTAAGATTTTTAAAAATGTGGATTATTTGGATGAAATGGAGTCTATGGGATAGATATATAGATGCCGTATATACTCGAGTATAAGCCGAGTTTTTCAGCCCCCAAAATATGCTGAAAAACTCTACCTCGGCTTATACTCGGGTCAAGCACAAAAACGGTCGCCGGCGCCTAAGAATATTCGCCGGCGCCTTAGAATAGTAGCCGGCGCCTAAGAATAGTCATCCAGAAACGAGATTGAAACTTACCAGAAGCTGCTGCATTTCTCACCCTTGGCTTATACTCGAGTCAATAAGCTTTCCCAGTTTTGGAGGTAAAAATTAGGTACCTCGGCTTATACTCGAGTATATACGGTATATAGACACACACACACACGTACACACGTTGTGGTTCAGCAAAATCTGGGGCCAAAAGATGAAGGAAGAGGGAGTTTTTGACTTGAATAGTCTTTGAGGAACTCAAACTCTTTGTTAAAATTATCCTGAAATCGACTATATTATTGCATTTTGTGTCATTGCAACACCACTAGTTGTTAGGCTGGTATCCTTCAGCGATCTAACTGTATAATCTATACGGTCATGTTGGGGCAGGATCAAGAAGCAACAGGGCAGGACACACATGATTTTATTCTGTGTAAGGATTCCTGAAGTTAACTCACTTTCCTTAATCTGGGCCTGCAGTTGGGCCCATAGCCCTGTTGTTTCTGCCCTGGACATAAGCAAAATAATGTTGCACTGGATAATCAGCCTAATGAACCCCAATAATCCTGTATAAGGAGGGAGCAGATATGTTGCGGTCTGATTCAGTTTGGTATCTACCTAAGCCCCAAGTGCAGCCCATACCACAAGCTGCAGGTACTTCCATACTCTTCACAAATACTCAGATTGAAATAGTTACCCTTTAAATCCTATTGTGGGGTATATATTACCCAGCTGCGCCAAGGCCATACCACTCATCTTATTGTTAATGGAGAATTACTAGGGGTGCCAAGATATTGGGTCCCTCCAGCCATTCTAATTGCTCACCTCCAACCTCAGGCTGCTCCTCTTCCTCACAAAAGGCACCACTATGGGGTCCTTCTCCTACAAGGGCCCCACTGCCAAGTTGTTCCATGTCCCAGACCTCCCCTGCCCCCCTCGCTGCGCACAAACACACTACAGATCTTCTGTGCCAGTTTCAGTGGGTGCAGGGGATATCCGGGACAGCCAAACAATATGGCGGTATGGTGCATTTTTTTTAAATTACAGGGTCACTGATCCCGTCTAAAAAACAAATGCTCTGTAAGGCTACAAATTTATTGTTATTGCTACTTTTTATTACGTATATTTCTATTCAGGCCTCTCCTATTCATATTCCAGTCTCTTATTCAAATCAAAACATGGTTGCTAGGGTTATTTGGATCCTAGCAACCAGATTGCAAACTGGAGAGCTGCTAAATAAAAAGCTAAAAAACTCAAAAACCACAATAATAAAAAATGAAAACCAATTTCAAATTGTCTCAGAATATCCCTCTCTACATCATACTAACAGTTAACTTAAAGGTGAATGAGGAATTTCTTTTCCTTATATCCCGTAATGGAGCCAGAGTTACAGGACCTACATTGTAGTAGTACATCTGGCACATGTAATGGATGCTGTACCTGTCTCCCAAGATGGCGTCCAAGATGGCAGTACTCCCCACCGCATGGCTCCTGCATCATCTTCTTCCCACTCCCTGATTGGTCGCCTGCAACAGCGCCGGCGTCGGAATGGACGCCGGCGTCAGAACGCCACCGTCGCTGACGCCAGCGCGCCGGAACTGACGCCATCGCGCCGGAACTGACGCCATCGCGCCGGAACTGACGCCGGCGCGCCGGAACTGACGCCACTGCGTCCAGATTGGCGCGAACCCTTTGCCTATTTAAGGCGGACTTATTATTGACTCATTGCCCAATTATAGGTCTTGTTTCCAAGTTCCTGGGTGTGTTTATGCTGTTATTAGATTTCCTGTGTACCGACCTTGCTTGTTATATCGATCCTGTTTGTCTGCTGCCTGAATTGACCATTGCCTGTTTTCCTGACTACTCTCTTGATAAATCCTTCCTGTACTGCGAATCTGGTCTGGTCTCCTCCTTGGTCCTCACTTCAACTGTGCCTTCGGGCCCTTACAGTATAATTGGGCCATGGACCCTCTAGAGGAGACGCAAGCTCGGCCTGACGATTTTGGGTCCATTGTGGAGCTGACTAACCGCATGCAGGCCTTTGAAGTCCGGCAGTCTCGCTACAGCAAAGTCATGGAGGCAATCCTTGAGAGGCTGTCTGTTCTCTCTCCTGCAACTCCTGTTCCTGTCTCGTCTGTGCAAGTCCCGCAAGTCTCTGAGCCACGCATTCCTGCACCGCCACTCTACTCTGGTGATCCCGAAGCCTGCAGAGGATTTGTCAACCAATGTCTGATCCAATTCTCGCTGCTTCCTGGACAGTTCGTCTCTGAGTGTGCAAAGGTGGGGTATATTATTACCCGTTTGTCTGGAAAGGCTCTAGAGTGGGCATCTCCGTTTTGGGAAAGGAAAGACACCCTGATCTTCGATTCCAAGGCCTTTTTGCAGGAGTTCCGCACTGTTTTTGATGCTCCCGGCCGGGCTGCTTCGGCTTCTGCCCGTCTGTTCCAGATTCGGCAAGGTTCCCGTACAGTCCCGGAATATGCTATTGAGTTCCGCACGCTGATGGCTGAAACATCCTGGAACAATGACAGCTACCATGCAGCTTTCTATAATGGTCTGTCGATGCATATTAAAAATGACCTTGTGTCTCGGGACATACCCACTCGATGGGAAGATCTTGTTGCTTTGGCTATCAGAATTGATACTCGTAGGAGAGAGCATCTTGCAGAGATGGGGCGAGCGAAGAAGTTCCTGCCAGTCCTGGCTCCTCGCTTCCGGAAGCCTCTTCTCACTCCTCTGGCTCCTGCTCTCCATCCTCCTCCAGCTAAAGAGGTTTACCTGGGTAAAGTCGATCACTCTTGCCATTCCTCTGATCGTCGCTTGCTCCTCCCAGTCCAGATTTTGATGGGCTCCAAGAAGACTTCCGCTCAAGCGTTCCTGGACTCCGGTGCTGCGGGGAATTTCATGGACAAAGCATTTGCAGAAAGTCATTCTTTTCCTCTCCAATCCCTGGCAACACCTCTTCGAGTTCTTGCCATAGATGACCGTCCATTGACATCGGCTATTATCTCTCAAGCTACTATAGAACTCTCCTTCAGAGTGGGCACCCTTCATCTAGAGAGACTGTCTTTTCTCTTAATCGACTGCCCTTCAACTCCCATTGTGCTGGGATTGCCCTGGTTGAGTGTTCATAATCCGGTCATTGATTGGTCCTCTGCCCAAATTTCCCGTTGGAGCTCCTTTTGTCAACATAACTGTTTACCCTCCAATTCTCTTATCAAAGTTTCTTCTGTGACTTCGAATCCATCCTTGCCATCTGTCTATCAGGCCTTCGCTGATGTGTTCGATAAGAAGTCGGCTGAAACCTTGCCCCCTCATGGCCCCTATGATTGCCCTGTTGAACTCCTTCCTGGAACCATGCCCCCTCGTGGCCGCACCTATCCGCTTTCTCCTTCTGAAACCTCTGCCATGAAAGATTACATCCAGGAGAATCTTCAAAGAGGTTTCATCCGTCCTTCCTCCTCTCCTGCTGGAGCCGGATTTTTCTTTGTGGAGAAAAAAGACGGCGGTTTGAGGCCTTGTATTGATTACAGAGGGTTGAATAAGATAACCTTGAAGAATCGTTACCCTCTCCCTCTCATCTCTGAACTGTTCGACCAGCTCAAGGGGGCCAGTGTATTTACTAAATTAGACCTTCGTGGGGCCTATAATCTTATCCGGATCAGAGAGGGAGACGAGTGGAAGACTGCGTTCAACACTCGAGATGGGCATTACGAGTACTTGGTGATGCCGTTCGGCCTTTGTAATGCTCCTGCAGTCTTCCAGGAGTTTATTAATGATATTTTCCGGGACCTGTTAGGGCAAAGCGTGGTCGTTTATTTGGATGATATCCTCATTTTCTCCAAGTCACTTAATGAACATCGCTGTCAAGTCCAGGAGGTTCTGTCCCGTCTGAGAAGGAACAATCTCTTTGCTAAATTAGAGAAGTGTTCTTTCGAAGTGTCGTCCATCTCTTTCCTCGGATACATCATCTCCCAGCAAGGCTTCAAGATGGATCCAGCCAAGGTTTCTGCAATCCAAGATTGGCCTCTCCCCACCAGTGTCAAGGCTGTCCAAAGATTCATTGGCTTTGCTAATTACTATAGACAATTTATTAAAGGTTTTTCGTCCAAAATCTCCCCAATCCTGGCTCTCATCCGTAAAGGGGGAAGACCTCAGCATTGGCCTCCGTCAGCCCTAGAAGCCTTCAAGAACCTTAAAGAATCCTTCTCTTCTGCCCCAATCCTTAGACACCCTGAACCCCTTCAACCTTTCTTCGTCGAAGTTGATGCCTCGGATGTCGGTGCTGGAGCCATATTGTCTCAAAGGTCGTCTGCCGATGGGAAATTACATCCCTGTGCCTTTTTCTCTAAAAAATTCTCTCCTCCTGAGCAGAATTATGACGTGGGAAACCGTGAGTTGTTGGCCGTTAAGTTGGCTCTTGAAGAATGGAGACACTTACTTGAGGGTTCTGCAGTACCTGTAACCATCTTTACCGACCATAAAAACTTAGAATATATCCAGTCACTCAAGCGTCTCAATCCCCGACAAGCCAGATGGTCTCTCTTCTTCTCACGCTTCAACTTCATTATTACTTTTCGTCCCGGTTCCAGAAATAAGAAGGCGGATGCCCTCTCTCGAAGCTTTGTTCCTGATGATCCCATTTCTGAAGACCCAGAACCAATATTACCTCCTGCAAAGTTTGTTGCCGCATTGTTTCCTTCCCTGGCCTCCAACTTATTATCTGCCCAATCCTCTGCTCCGGCGGATACTCCTGTAGGTGTGGCCTACGTTCCTCCTGAATTCCGTCATGATATCCTGGTCCAGGCTCATAATTCGAAGCAAGCAGGTCATCCTGGAATCAAGAAAACTACAGAACTCTTATCTCGCCTTGTTTGGTGGCCCTCTTTGAGGAAGGACGTTAAAGATTTTGTCTCTTCATGCTCCATCTGTGCTGTTTCTAAGTCAGGACATTCCCCTCCCAAGGGGTTTTTGTTGCCCTTACCCATCCCATCCCGGCCATGGACTCATTTGGCGATGGACTTCATTGTGGATCTTCCTGTTTCTTCTGGTTTTACTGTGATTTGGGTGGTAATCGACAGATTCAGCAAAATGGCACATTTTACTCCCCTACGTAAACTTCCTTCTGCTCCAGAACTCTCCAGATTATTCATTGAACATATCTTCAGGCTTCACGGTTTCCCTGCGGAGATCGTCTCTGACCGTGGGTCTCAATTCGTCTCGAAATTCTGGAGGTCCCTTTGTAGTTCCCTTGGTGTTTCCCTTCAATTTTCTTCAGCCTACCATCCCCAGTCTAATGGAGCAGCAGAAAGAGTCAATCAGGCCCTTGAACAGTTCCTCCGGTGTCATGTGTCTTTATGCCAAGACGATTGGGCTGACCTCCTCCCTTGGGCTGAGTTTGCCCATAATAATGCCTTACACTCTTCCTCTGAAAAGTCTCCTTTTTTCTGTGTTTATGGTATTAATCCGTTGGCTTTTCCTCAGGATCTTCTTCTCACAAATGTTCCTGCTGCCAATGACCAAGCTGCCCACATGATGGCGATCTGGCATGCTACTACTGCTAATCTGGAGAAAAGTTCGTTGGCACAGAAGAAGTTCGCTGACAAGAGAAGAGTTTCCTCCCCTCCTTATGCCTTGGGAGACAAGGTCTGGCTTTCCACTCGGAATATCCGTCTCAAAGTTCCAACACCCAAACTAGGTCCAAAGTTCATCGGCCCCTTTCCTGTCATAGACATCATCAACCCTGTGGCGGTCCGGTTGCAACTCCCTCCCGAGATGCGGATTCCGAATGCCTTCCATGTGTCTCTCCTAAAGCCTGCAAATTCTTCTTCTTTTTCTTCTTTTTCCTCCCCAGCTCCTGTTCTTGTGGATGGTCATCAGGAGTTTGAAGTGCAGAAGATTCTGGACTCTCGATTTTCTAGAGGTTCCCTGCAGTACCTTATCGAATGGAGGGGGTTCGGTCCTGAAGAGTGTTCTTGGGTGAGGAGCTCCGATGTTCATGCCCCTCTCCTTGTTCGGAATTTTCACAGACGCTTTCCTTCTAGCCCTGGTCCTGGGGGTCCTGGGGCCCCCCCTAAGGAGGGGGGTACTGTAATGGATGCTGTACCTGTCTCCCAAGATGGCGTCCAAGATGGCAGTACTCCCCACCGCATGGCTCCTGCATCATCTTCTTCCCACTCCCTGATTGGTCGCCTGCAACAGCGCCGGCGTCGGAATGGACGCCGGCGTCAGAACGCCACCGTCGCTGACGCCAGCGCGCCGGAACTGACGCCATCGCGCCGGAACTGACGCCATCGCGCCGGAACTGACGCCACTGCGTCCAGATTGGCGCGAACCCTTTGCCTATTTAAGGCGGACTTATTATTGACTCATTGCCCAATTATAGGTCTTGTTTCCAAGTTCCTGGGTGTGTTTATGCTGTTATTAGATTTCCTGTGTACCGACCTTGCTTGTTATATCGATCCTGTTTGTCTGCTGCCTGAATTGACCATTGCCTGTTTTCCTGACTACTCTCTTGATAAATCCTTCCTGTACTGCGAATCTGGTCTGGTCTCCTCCTTGGTCCTCACTTCAACTGTGCCTTCGGGCCCTTACAGCACAGCGCAAACAATTTGTCAGCAGTTGACTCATATTTAAAGAAAAATGAATATGAACATGACCCCATGACATGATGGAATATAACATTAAAGACATATAGTAGAGGGCCTAGACCTTTTTTAACATTTTCAAATGTAAAACATTTCCTGGCAGTTGACAGGTGTTGTAATTGGGTATTCATCTGGACTGCCTTTTTGCAGGAGGCTCTTTATGGTGCTAAACTTTTTTTTTTTATGTCAAAACTCATCTCCAAGTCTGGAATTCAAAAATAATCACCTGCTTTGAGGCCATCTGGGTATCACTGACACAGGGAGATTAGTTCCATTTCAGCCCGTCACCATTACTTTTCTCAGACTCCCTTTTATCTGGTAGGGAACAAATGAACTGGAGGAAAACCAAAGTAACTCGAAGGCATTACGAGCTCAACTAGGCAATTATAGGCCAGTAAGTCTGACAAGTTAAGTGATGGCTGATTTATAGGGATGCACCGAATCCACTATTTTGGATTTGGCCGAACCCCAAGTACTTCCTATCTGAATCCTAATTTGCATATGCAAATAAAGGGGTGGAAAAGGGAAGAACATTTTTTACTTCCTTGTTTTGTGACAAAAAGTCACGCAATTTGGACAAATCTCAATCCTGCTGAAAAAGGCCGTATCCTGGCTGAACCCTGAACCAAATCCTGGATTCTGTGCACCCCTACTTATTTAGGAAATCATTTCTTTGTTAGGTTGAGGAGAATGGATTCATACAATAGTCCTGGTAATGCTTGGCACGGCCTGTAATGATGCAAGACATGACGGTGGCCACCTGCCCCTGGAAACCCATTTTCTGAAAATGCAAGTTTAGACGGGGTCTCCAGATATTTTTGGCCATACAGGTGCCTGCTAATTGGCCTATAAGGGTGGTGGCACGTGTGGAGACCAGGGCCAAGCCAAGGTATTTTGGCACCCTAGGCAAGGGCTTCAATCAGTACCCCCCCACCTGGTCCTACATTACCATTTGCCACCTTACCATTCATATTGCCCCCTGTACCTGTGCCAGTAGCCATTGTGTTGCCTCATGTAACTGTGCCAGCACCTATAATATTACCCCCATTTGTACCTGTGCCAACGACAAATCTCTCAGATTGCCCCCAAGCCCCCAATCTGTACCTGTGCCAGCATAAGACAAAACACCCATCATAGTGTTAACCCAGTCTGTAATTATGCCAGCAGCAGCAGCCAAAAAAATCCATCATATTGCCCCTAATTTGTACCTATGCCAGCAGGAGCCAAAAATCTATCATATTGCCCCCAAATATGTATCTGTGCCAGCAGCTGCCAAGAGGGAGGTGGGGAGTGCCCGCAGTGCAAATTATGGGCAAGAAGGGGTTGGAATAGGTGGTTTATAAAATTAATTGATTAAAGGACCAGTAACATAAAAAATTTTTACACAAAAATTCGTTAGAATACAACGAAATAAAACACCAAGACAAATTAAAATTTCAAATAGAAAAGCCTTTATTAAGAAATAACTTACAGAAACTCCACTTCCTGTCCTCTACAGAAAAGGCGACACGGCGACCATCCATCCTGCTGGGCTCGATTTCTCCTTCCTGGATATTCACTGACAGCGTGTAGATCTCCTCTTCTTCATCCCTCTCCCAGGATCAGCAGTAGGCGATTGGGGTTTTGTACTCTGTGTACCGTCACCCTCCATCTATTTCAGAATGTGCCACTATAGAATTGACTTCATGGAATTGAGCGAAGCGGCTGCGCTGAGAAATAATGGGCCCCTGGGTAACAGCAGAAAGGACACGGTGGCTGCTGTACTTTGAAACAAGGCGTGACACGAGTTGCCCAGGAATCCAGTTCAGTTGTGCATTTGAATGGAGCGATTCCTTGGGCTCCGTGTGTGTGAGCAGTTTATTGCCTGGGGTGCCCGACACTGAGCGTTTGTTGGCGCTGAAGCCATTGTGGCGCCTAATGGGCTGTTCTTTTTTATCTGTCCCTGTGAGTTATTGTGCTTGGTAAGGACTATTAAAAGAGGTCAGAGGGTGCAAAGACGATGTTCGGCGGGCTCCCCCTCCGTGTCCCCACTGTAAGATAGCAGGAAACATCCCATGGTTCCCCCATCCCCAGGCCCCTTTGTTAGGGCCCCACTGCAGGCAGCCTAGTAGGTAGCGGAGGGAGGGAGGGACGGCTCTGCTGGGGGCGGGGTGAATGGGTCCCTGTGATTGACAACTGGCCGAGAGGATCAGCATCGGTCAAATTATAGGGGCATTCTAACTTTCCAAACAAAGTTATGGAGCAGAAGGGGAGACGGAAAAGGCTGCAGAGATCTGTGAATATGTTTCAGAGTGCGCATTCACTTGCGCTATAACGCAAATGCATTACGTGCGGGGAGCGTGACTGTCTGGGGGTTGGCGCATGGGACCCACGGCAGGACGTTACACAAGCGAAGATATGAGAGGGATTGTGCAGCCAAGTGTTTCTGCGCATCTGATCTCCCCTTGCCAAACAAGAACTGAAGCGATTGGTGATTGAAAGGCAGCAGTGTTGGTGACGGTACTAGAATAAGAAGTTACTGAAAGCTTCTTCCCCACACTGAGGGAGGGGGAGCCGCCGAACATCGCCTACTGCTGATCCTGGGAGAGGGATGAAGAAGAGGAGATCTACACGCTGTCAGTGAATATCCAGGAAGGAGAAATCGAGCCCAGCAGGATGGATGGTCGCCGTGTCGCCTTTTCTGTAGAGGACAGGAAGTGGAGTTTCTGTAAGTTATTTCTTAATAAAGGCTTTTCTATTTGAAATTTTAATTTGTCTTGGTGTTTTATTTCGTTGTATTCTAACGAATTTTTGTGTAAAAATTTTTGATGTTACTGGTCCTTTAATGGTTCATTGCTCATCTTTTAGGGACTTGTTTCTAGCAATGTATCTTAAGACTCCTTAGCCCCATTTAAAGCTTTCGCCTGTTATGTAATGTAATGTAATAATTCCTTATATCTTCAGAGCGAGCAAACTTTGAGGCTATTTTAACTATAGCATAATGAAGCTTACCGTTTATTGGTTAATGAAAAATCCTAGTTAGAAGGAAGGTGCAATACTGATCTCTTTAGGGGGCATTCTTTTTCTCTCTCTATTTTTTTTTTTCAAGCCTATGGATATAGTTATAGGGTAATGCAGACGCATGATCATTTTTATACCTTTAGTGACTACACAAAGAAATGCAAGTAGAATAATTATATATAATTTAAAAAAATATATAATGTATACAAGTAAATGAAAGGAAAATACAAAAACTATCTACAGTGCAACAAAGGTACAGGAAATCAGTATGAAAATAGTGACTTCTTTGTAACAGTTCATTACTCGCAACTTGAATATGTTTCTTAACGTTTAATGGTGTTTTCTACCTTGCTTCTGGAAAGTTTGCTGACCTGGAAAAATTACAGCTAAATCATAACTTCCAGTTCAGTGAGTGCTGTAACACATTGCTCAGATCTGTATTTTATATTAACTTGTTGCGATCCTGGCCCCTCTGCCACCTGAGGCAGCAAATTCGCTCTTAAAGTACCAGGAGCAGCATTTTTGCTGCCCCTGGTACCTAGTGGGGCGCTGCCGCCTCATTGGCGAAGCACCCCTGGTTGCTGCAGCTCAGATTGCCTTTCTAATTAACATGTGGGAAGGAACCCATGCAAGCACAGGGAGAACATACTCTATCCTTGCAGATAGTGCCCTGTCTAGAATCAAACCTAGAAACTCAGTGCTGCAAGGCAGCAGCTTTAATCACCTTTGCTGTGTACAATGGGGTTTTAGTAGCATTAAAGTATGGGGCTCCAAATTACTGAGTTACCTGAGGATTTTGGAAATTGATTCAACTGTTTTTAAAAGAAAAATGAAATTCAAATTGCAGCTGACAGTGTTGCCTTAGGTTGCTTGTATAATGTGACAGCAAATAATTAGATTTTTTAATATTAAAAATCACCAAAAAGTGTGTTTATGTGCAGAAGTTTTAAAGGGATTATTCACCTTCCAAACAATTTTTCCAGTTCAGTTGTTTTCAGATTGCTCACCATAAACAAAGACTTTTTGTTCAATTACTTTCCATCTTTTATTTTTTACAGTTCTCCCAAAATTTGAGTTTAAAGTTTAACTTTCCTGTCTCTGTCTGGCAGCTCAGTGATCCAGGAACATTCTAAACTGCTACAATAAAGAGGCCTTTTCTTCCAGTTTCCCTGATTAGACACTTATCAAATGCCCTTATTGGCCAGTAATCCACACCTTATCCCCTTCATCCATTACTTTGTTTATACCTTAAAGGAACAGTAAATAAGTAATGCAGTGTTGCCCTGCACTGCTGTGTTTGCTTCAGAAACACTACTATTGTTTATATAAATAAGCTGCTGTGTAGCAATGGGGACAGTCATTCAAAGGCTCAGGCAACACTGTAGATAACAGATCAGCTCTGTAGAACATAATGGTGTTATCTGTTATCCACTATTTAACTGTGCCATATAGCCTTTCTTCAATTTCTGCTATTGCTACACAGCAGCTTGTTTATATGAACTATAGTCGTTTTTCTGAAGCAAACACACCAGTTTTACCAGGGTAGGGCAACACTACATGATATTTTCATTTCTTTAAAGGTGTGGTTCACCTTTTAAGTTAACTTTTAGTAGAATGGCTAATTCTAAGCAACTTTTCAATTGGTCTTTTTTTATTATTTTTTTATTATTTTTTTATTTTTATTATTTTCTATAGATTTTTAATTATTTGCCCCTTTTATTCTGACTTTTTCCATCTTAAAATAGGAGTCACTGACCCAATCTAAAAACAAATGCTTTGCAAAGCTACATATTTATTGTTATTGCTACTTTTTATTACACATCTTGCTATTCAGGTCCTCTTCTATTAATAGTCCAATCTTTTATTCAATGCAATGCATGGTTGCTATGCTAATTTGGACCCTAGCAACCAGACTGCTAAAATTGCAACTGGAGAGCTGCTGAATAAAAAGCCAAATGGCTCAAAAACCATCAATAATATAATATGAAAACCAATTGAAAATTGTCTCAGAATATCCCTCTCTACATGATAGTAAAAATTAATTCAAGGATGAACAACCCCTTTAAAACATTTTAATTTTTTTGGTGTTACTGTCAGACTGGAGAAGTGTTTCCACCAGGTGATGAAAATTGTAGTCTCACAACATCTCTGGGGCATTAAAGGACAGCTAGCAATCTAATACAACACTCTGAATGTATTACAAGTGAATTGTTACCTATTTATTCTATAGCTAAAATGTAAATTTAAAATAAAGTAGTTTATTTAAGCAAAACAAAGAAATTACATTGCATGCTAATTGGAATTATGCTATATTTGTTCATTTGACTTAAAATGCACCAAGTTTCAAGTGCAAATGTGCCCTTATCAGGTACCCCTGCAGGAGCTGTCCAGTATAAATTGTAATTGCTTACAGTTTTTTTGACTTAAGCTTATTTAGAAAAGGTGCATAAAAGCTATCTGAACTTCTGAAAATAAATGTGAACATTAGTGTAGGGGTCTCCTTGTAAAGTGATCGATTCATTCCATAGTGTATGATGCAAAAGTGCATGGGGACTGCTTGCAGCAAAAATGTTTGCGAAAAATGAACATAGCTTCCACTAGGGTTGCCATCCGGCCTGTATTTTACCGGCCTAGCCGGTAAAACACCTGCCAAGGCTGGGGCAGGTATTACAAATTTACCGGCAATTTGTAGTACCCTTAAAAAAAAGCCCTTGACCCGCCCCCCCCCAATTTGCTCAGAACTTACCTTTTTTTCAACCTTTTGCCCATTGCTCGATGTTGCTCCGCCCTTTTTGCATCACAGTGCGTGTCTCCGCCCCTTTTTGCTTCACGGACCACCCCTTTTGTTCCCGCCCCCACCAGTCAGTAACATTTTTCAGAAAAGTTGGCAACCCTAGCTTCCACCAATTAGTGTACTGGAAAACACTGTAATTTGCAAGCAATATTGTAATAAATATTACACAGCAAATCAACTTGTTATTCACCAGAATTTCAGGAGGGCATCCACCACCAGTTATGCATTATGTACCAGTATGGATGCAAAGTAGCACAGCACAGGGAGACACAAGGGATACCTGGGAGATAACTAAACATGACAGTGCAACCCTTTTGCACTTCCCCAGGTATGTGATCGAAGAGGTCAGCTACTCAGCTAGTCCCTGAAAAGATGCCTAACAATTTGCCATGTTCCAGTAATTATGGGTACCGTATTAAGATGCCCATAATGTTGAGTCTACAAAAATATATAGCAATATTTTCTATATTTTTCTTTGTAGGGGTAGGGTCACTATATTCTCTGGAAAATTTTCTGTATCTGTTATATGTTTTTCCTATTAATAACTAATCAACTAAGCAGCTTTTCCTTTACAACAACATGTACTCTCTCTGTGTACACTGACTGGGAATATTTTGTACTATTCACTAATTGCTACTTTCTGCTGTAAATGGGAACATCCGATTAAAATGAACTCATTTTCAGCATTTATTACGGGCCTATAAAAGGATTCAGCTCATCAAACCATTTTCATATAATTATTCTTTTGTGAATGTGCTCACGCCCGGAACTTGGAAACAATGGCAAAGCCATGCATTTCTAAGATCTACTGCCATGAGTGCATTTACTTATGTTGCACCAAATATATCCATTTTTATGGAAATGCTTTATGTTATTGCCAAGCCCTAAAGGCCTGAGGAACAGCCAGAGAATGCTGTTTTACCAGCAGCCTGGAAGCGTTCTTCCTTGGACGCATTCTTTTCTGGCTGCTTTGTTTCAGCTGCCTTGACAGTGACGGAGTGGGCACGGAGTCGGCAGTCAGGGCTGCATTCCTGGAGCGGAGGAGCAGGAGACATCGCCTTCCTACTGCTGCTGGATGAAGAAGAGCTGGAGAAGGCGATCGGGCAGTGGACACGCTGTCAGTGTATAGCCAGGAGGAGAAATCGAGCTCTGGAGATGGATGGTCGCCCTTTCGCCGTTTCTGAAGAGGACAGGAAGTGGAGTTTCTGTAAGTTATTTCTTAATAAAGGCTTTGCTATTTTAAATTTTAATTTGTGTTGGTGTTTTATTTTCGTTGTATTAGAACGAATTTTTTTGTAAAAATTTTTGACGTTACTGGTCCTTTAAGTGTCTCTGATTTAATATGAGGTTTATAGGCAGAAGGTCTCTTTAAGTGCTGCACCTAGGCTTTATTGTCTAGTTTACAGAAAGCAAACTGCTGTTATTTCTCATTACCTTATTTAATTTTTTCTCTTATTTATGAGACTCATGCTTGCAACACTTTTTGGGGAGGGTTTATAAGCCCTCCATTATGATTCTGTGCAACCAACCGTTTTAAATTCAGAACTGCATAAGAGACTTCAGTGGACTCAAGTTGTAGTCTACAAGTATGAGATTGGATACCTAGCAGTTATAGAACTAGGAGGTCAAACATAAACTCTCCATACAAACAACCCTACCTAGTATATTTGTCTGTCTGTATAAGCAAATTGTAGTTTGTATGCTCTTCACCAGGTTTCCTTTTGGATACTGTTTCCTCCAAACCTAAAAAAAAAAAAAAAAGACCACGCATTGGAATAACTTGAGCTGTATAAACCCTTTAGTACAAACGTTGCACCAGAGCCCAAGCTCTCTCCCGAGTTTCTCCCAGCTTGTTGCAAAGCTTGTGGGTCCCCAGCCGGCTTTCCATTGCAGCAGATTACTTGGTTCTTGTCTAGTCACACCACCTGCTTCTTTGGTAGTTACACAACTTAACCTGATGTCATTGTGATAAGGACCTTAGCTGATCCACAGGGGCAGGGATTAAAGTGAATGATGAACAATATCTGTAAAGTGCTGCATGAATGTATCAACACCACATAGACTGTAATATGGCATTTTCTGTGCTCACCGTCATAATGAGGTCTGCTCATGATTCTTTAGGTGCAAGTTTGTTTGATCCATTGAGACAGGAACCTTGGCGCTACCTCTACCATCGGAGGTGGTTGTAGCTCCAGGGTTCCCCTGTGTCAGTAGGCAATCTGAAAGCAATTGATAGGAGGGGGCAGAATGGATTGGAACACTATTTGATACAAGTACATTTTAATGAATGGGACATTTAGCCAACTGACTGCAACAAACTTGTGCAACAACTACATTGGAAGGCGCATTTATCAAGGGTCGAATTTTGAATTCATGGGAGTTTTGTAAAACTCCCATGAACTCGAAATTCGACCAATTGAAATTTATTAATAAAATTTCATTTTCAAAAGTCGGATGAATAGGATCGAACCGAAAACTGGAATCAAATTTGATTTGAATTTAAAAAGCTTGATTAGAGTTTTTTTTCTCTGAAAAACAGCTGAAAATTTTTCCCTGAGTTTCTTCCATTGACTTTTTTATATAGCGATTCGGCAGGTTTTAGGTGGGGAATAGTCAAATTGAGTTCTTAAAGAGCCAGAATATGATAAATCTCGAAAATTCTAAAAAAAATTTCAACTCGACCCTTGACAAATCTGCCCCTTAGCATCCCGGCCATACAATTGTACTCGGTTGTAAGTAGGGATGCACCGAATCCACTTTTTTGGACTCGGCCGAACCCCCGAATCCTTCATGAAGGATTCGGCCGAATACCGAACCGAATCCGAACCCTAATTTGCATATGCAATTAGGTGTGGGAAGGGGAAAACATTTATTACTTCCTTGTTTTCTGACAAAAAGTCACGCAATTTCCCTCCCCGCCCCTAATTTGCATATGCAAATTAGGATTCGGTTCGGCCGGACAGAAGGATTCGGCCGAATCTGAATCCTGCTGAAAAAGGCCGAATCCCGAACCGAATCCTGGATTCGGTGCATCCCTAGTTGTAAGACTGACACAGCAGACATGAGAAAAAACAGAGGACAGAAAGAGTTTTATCTATACCTAGAATTACAGCACATCCTGTTATTATTGGGTTACAGCACTACTATTGCCTTTCGCAGACAAATAGTTCTGTCATCTTTCCCGTGGGATCATTCCAATTGTTTTCATGTATCATCGCTTCCCAGAGGAGCAGAGTGGACATAAATCTGGGTTAAATCAGTTATATTATCCTGGAAGAAGCAGGAGCAGTCTTGTTTTTCAAAGTTGTTTAGTATTTTAGAGACCAGCTGGTAGTTTCTCATGCAAGTAAAATGTTGTTTAAATAGGTGCCATATATATTATTCCTTATGTGGAATGCAAGGTTTAATTAAAGGGTGAAGTTACTGTATAAGTAGTGATTAGTGAGAGCATTATATATTTTGTACACAGTTAATTGAATGCAAGATTAATGTTAAAAAAATGCATTTTTCTTTAGAATATTATATTGGACAGTCATTTTAATAGGCTCAGAAGGTGCTCTTCGCACTTCTGTATAGTTATGCTCTATGCTTCTCAGTCCTTCTTACCTCCCACACCCATTAAAGAGCAGTTGCACCTATTGACACAGAGAAACCATGGAGCTAGCACCACCTCTGGACCAGGCATTCGAAAACCCTGTGGCAGCAGGCACTCCGCCGCTCTTGTGCTGAACACTGGAAAAGAAGTCAACTAGGCTTAGAAACTTTCATCACAATTGTGTTAGATTAAGACCGAAGTGCAAGCGTGATTGCTTTAATTTTGTTGCATTGGGCACGATTACCGGCACAGGAACATAACTGGAATTCTAGGGAAAAAACATGACAGTTGCACTTAGAATTGCACTTTGTTCACTGCATTTGCAGACATAAACATAAGAGTGTGTGTGTGAGTCCCAACTATTCCTTTTGTAGAAAGTGACGTAATACAACTAGATGCTTTTATTTATGGACTTTTAAAGCGGACCTGTCAGCTACACATAAAAGCTGTGTAATAAAAGTAATTTGCAAATTAAACATGGAACCCAAATTATTTGTCTTCATTTAAGCATCCAGGCCTGTTATAAATATCTGAGCTGTCAATCAAATATTACCTGCCCGCCTTTATGCCGAAGGCATAGAGATGTGGCAGTCACTTACTTTCCATTTAGCACTTCCTAGATGTCCGTGCCCCCACACATTCGCCCTCCTTCCTAACACTCCATAATTTGGTAAGGTACTGTGTATGGGCATTAGGAACCCCATTCTGGTGCATATATAAGACTTTGAGGTGATCCACAATTTGTCTTAATAACAGTGTCCAGAAAATGGCTCCTGTCTGCTTGATGTAATTGTGTAATTCCAAGACGGAAAGAAACAAAATGTAAATAAATGTTGTGTAAGTAAATTTTATTTTGCTCAACTAACATGATAGAAAACAATTTGGAATTATTTCTTAGGGTGACAGGTCCCCTTTAAATAACATTGTGAGCTGTTTGTAAGCAAATATAATGATCAGTGACATAATATGTAAGTTTAACCAAATTAATTAACATAAAAATGGGCAAGGGACAAGCAAAGTGAGCAGAGCAACAAGACACACGGTGGTCATTCTGCATCAGCAAGATTTCACCCATGCAGATTTTTTGTTGCAGATTGTTTCCACATATTCTGTCCAAGCCCTTCCAGAAGAACACAAATCCTGGCAAGGTTGAGGACCAGAAACTCACTGGTTAACCATGGGAACTTAGTGCAGCAGAGGAGCTATATGTTAAGCTTACTTTGACCCACCACTGTCAGCTCAATATTGGCAGAAACAACTGGGATCTGTGTACACCCATATACAGTCTGAATAACTCAGAAGTGGACTCTATCCATTGCTCTAAGGTGGAAACTGAGCCAGAAGACTGTCTGCTGTGCAAAGTCCACTGTGCAAAGTGTTATTTTGGATGCAACTCATCACCCCTGCTTCCTGTAGTAAATGAAGTCTCTATATCTGTATAGGTAGCTGGATATATATGGATTCTTTTTAATGTGAACCTTTGGTCTGGAGGATGCCGTTAGCATGCTATTTGTTACAGACTTGCATGAGCTAACTGAATGAATGTCATTGCAAGTTATTTCCGGTTTCTAATGATTGCTGGAGGCTTTTTTTTTTTTTTTTTTTTTTTCAAATGTTAAAAGTTTTGACCAGAAGAATGCAGTTATGTATTCTAGAATTCAAAATAATACCTAATGCCATGTTATACTTCTCAGGTGACTTATTTGGTGCATACATCATTTTCCCCCTATATACTGTACATAGCTTGCAAAGTAGGGATGCACCGAATCCACTTTTTTGGATTCGGCCGAACCCCCGAATCCTTCGTGAAAGATTCGGCCGAATACCGAACCCGAACCCTAATTTGCATATGCAAATTAGGGGTGGGAAGGGGGAAAACATTTTTTACTTCCTTGTTTTCTGACAAAAAGTCATGCAATTTCCATCCCGCCCCTAATTTGCATATGCAAATTAGGATTCGGATTCGGTTCGGCTGGGCAGAAGGATTCGGCCGAATCCGAATCCTGCTGAAAAAGGCCGAATCCCGAACCGAATCCTGGATTCGGTGCATCCCTATTGCAAAGTATACATTTTAGAGGTAAAAACACACATTTGTCTCTCCAAATGGTTCTTTGCAAAATTGTTAATATGTTATTGTGTATTTTTTCCATACAGTTTTTGAAGGTTCATCAGTTGATAACATTTTCTGGGAACCTTGTGGGCACTAAGAGTGCATTGCTTTTTGTCCAGTTCCGTACAGCTGGTTAATTTTTAAAACCTGGGTCGATTTGTGGCTGTAGACCATCCTGGGACAGCGATTTAGGAACTTAGTAACAGTTGGCAATGAACATATGCCTGTCACAGCAGGGTTGACTCGCACAAGTTTTGTTGTGCAGAAAATCCTATCATGGAAAAAAAAATGCCACATCAAAAGTTTTATCCTATATGTATCTACATACAGACACAAACATATAAATGATAAATAAAGTCTACTTAGCTAAGTATTTTTATGTTTGCTAAGAATTTTGTCTAAAAGTTCCATGTAAACTACTATTCTGAAAAAAATATGCAGGAATGGTTAATTAAAGGGGACAAATGGCATGTTGCAGAACAGTGTTTCAACCAAATTGTCATTGTGTTTAGAGGGGCAATTGAATGCCAGCTGACTTATATAGTAAATTAGTGTGGCCAGTGAGAAACTTTTAGAATTGATGGATGTATTTTTTTTCAGAAACTCTGTAAGTGTGTAATGGCTAAGTCAAGTAGAAAATTAATATAAACTTACCTGAAGTGCTCCACTGAACAGTTTAGCAGTTTATATTAATTTTACATTTTTAGTGGTTTCTATAACAGGATTTCCTGTTCAATGAAATAGACGTTAATGTGGGTTCTGATATAGTAACATATTGGGGCTGTCTCAGAGCTCTCACAGAGTCAGAGACCCTAACTGACTTTGCACTATGCACCCCCAATATGTTACAATATCAGAACCCACATTAACTTTCTATTTAAATAAACGGGGACAACCACTGAAGTTGCTCCACCCAGGTTTTGGACATCAGCTCCTAATATACCCAAACATATTTTCAAGGCTTAAGTACAGTAGGATCTGTAGTCCAACAACATAAGCAATGGATTCTTTAAACAGCAATGCACAATAATAATAGAAATAATTCCCAGCTCCCCAATGCCACTGGCCTATTTGAGTTTTGTTCATGTGATCATCAGTGAAGTGAAGTGAATTTGTTTTAGCTCAGAACTTCAGAACAGCTCTGTGTTCACTCTGATTTTTATTTACATTGTAATTTTACCAAAAATCAAAAATTGCACATTAATCTGACCATATTAGACAACATAAAGATGAGTGATGTATCGATGTCCGCATTCAAAGATTCTCTTGCATCTGTAACTGTCTTATCTATTTTAAAAGCTAGGGGGTGCAAATAGGTCATTTTTAGGGAAGGATCATGTCCCATTAAAGTAAAGCATACTTCTGTTCCAGATTAGTCATTATTGCCCAAGGTACTTCATGACGCAATCCCTTTCATTTTGTGTTTCTTTGTTCTGCTAAATACAAAAACTGCTCAGTTTAGATTTTTGTGTGTTCATAAGTTCCTCTTATGTTAACTATAGGGGAACCAAGATCACTTTTTCTTCTGAGACGGAATGAAAGTCAATGCAGATATGACGAGATCTATGCATATTAAAAGATCCAGACCTCCCGACTGATCAGATTGTTCCAAACTGCTATTTGCTGAAGCTGTGGGGTAAGTCACATGAGTTAAGGAGATCTAACTGGATCACAATAGGCTTGTCTTTGAGACTTTTTTGTCCTTCATTTTAGATAAGTATTGCACTAAAGTTTTGGGCTTGTCAAACCTGAATCCTAATTTGTATATTAAAACATTATAGTTACGACGTGTGAGCAATATAAAAACATTTTTGGTTGTGCTTTCTCCTCTTCATTGATTGGCTACAGTTCTGGATATTGTGCCAATGGTTCTCTTTATTATAAAAGACCTATAGGCTATTCCATGAAAATAGAATAACGTGACTGCTTTCCCGAGTGCCATACTATATTGTCTATAAATAGGAGGCCCTAGGAACATATCTCTTCTTGTCTTGATCACTGTGCACTCAAGCTTGTGGGGTGGGGTAAAGCCTCTGCTTATAGTAGTCTATGGAAATAGACATTTTTGAAGTTAAGCATGCCTTTTTTCCCAGGACTGTTACTGGTTTCCAATTGTCATTTTTTTAAAATCAGATCAGGTGCCATTTTTCAGACCCTGTTGTGGCCTGCGTCTTCTATGGCTCTGAATGTCACACAGGTAGAGGTATGCAGTCAGCACTATATTCTTAGGGGCAGAAAAGTGGTTTCAGGGATGTGATAAAACAAAACAAAGGGATTTCAGACCACTGACTTGTTGCTGGATGAGACCGAGTTAGGTTGATTCTTGGGTATCGGAAGTATAGAAGCAGATTGTTTAAAATTATAGAAGCAGTGATTCCAATTAATATAATGCTGTGAATACATGGATTGAGAACCTGTGTGAATAAAGTTAGAAGCCAATCTCAAAAATGTACACAAGAAGTTTCAGGGAAAGGTGTACAGAAGCCGCCATGTTTGGGGGAATATACTATTGTGAATATTTGGGTTATTTTTTTCTCTAGGATATAGCTTTCTAGTATTTTAATATTAGTGTCCTCTTATCCTGTAAGATTCTTGACAAAAGCTGTTTATGCAATTCGTGTTCAGCTTCCTTTAGTTTGTAGTCTTGCAAAATAGATTTATCCATTTCTCCATCTGTTTGAACAAGTCATTGGTTAGCTTTCCAACAAAATGTCCTTACAGATCAGTCTTAGAGGGGGTTGTGACATTAATATTTAATTAAAACATCTGGTTCAACACATGCCTGAATCCCAAGTTTATTTATTAGGTTGGTCCCTAGCATTCTAATAATTCTGCATAAAAGTGCTGGTTGAGTCTTGTCAGTGCAATATTTCTGTTGCAGTAATATGAAAATATTTTGGGGCTTTTAAAGTGCAACTAAAGTCTAATATAGAATAATGTTAGAAATGCTGTATTATGTATACTAAATATAAACATGAACTTACTGCACCAGCAGCCTAATAAGACAAATGATTTATGCTTTCAAAGTTGGCGCAGGGGGCTGTCATCTTGTAACTTTGTTAGACATTTCTGCAATATCAAGACTCACACATGCTCAGTGTGGTCTGGGCTTCAGTTGGGAGGTTAAGCTTAGGGATCGTCATAAATTATCAAAATAGCACAAGTCAAATAATATCTGCCATAGAAGCCAATACAGCAAGGCTGATTAATTATCATAATATAGAGACTGCACTGCGTCTCTGGATACAAATCTCTACAGGGAATCCAACAATGCTGCTTGAGTTCTGGGAAGTAAGGTGGGGGGGCTCCCCCTGCCATTTGAAAGTATGATCATTTACCTGCACAGCAGTTGGGGACCCTCTGACAATTCCTATCAACAGCAGTAAAAGAAGGGGGAATTGCACTGCATACAGTCAGGTTTATGATAAAATCTGTAGACATCTTTTAATTAAAGTATATTGGAGATAGATTTCTTTTTCATTAAAGAAAGTAAAAATGGGATTTTATATTTTTGCCTTTACATGCCCTTTAAAGAGGTTTGATTACTGAAAGCACCTAAAGTAACTATGATCGAGACTAATTGGCTTCCTAATGTTTCTAGGGTAATAGTGACTGAGGTGAGGCTAGGTTCAGTTATCTGCTTAGAGAGTGAAAGTCCCCCATCTACTAGGCATTAATAATGTGTTGAACTTAAGAACAAACATAAACATGTGCCATGGCCATTCCTGGGATCCATATATGAGAGAGTGGTAACTGCAATAGGGTTTTTCCAGCACTAGCAATAAATTGTCAACTAATTTGTTCTGGTCTCGCATTACAGTGGTGCGCTGGCGATTTGCATTTTAGCCGTCAAAAAGGGAGTTGAAGCAGTTCTGGGAGATTAGTCGCCTTGAAGAAGAGGAGGAGATTTGTTGCTGTGTGACTAATCTCCCTGAATCTGCCTGTGTGCCCTGACCCTTAGCAGTAAAGATCTGTGTCCCCAAAGATGCCCCAGTAGCTCCCCATATTCTTTTCTGCTGATTCACTGCACATGCTCTGTGTTGCTGTCACAAACTGAGCTTAGGGACCCACTCACAATATACAATACACATAGTAAATGAATGTCACAATATAAGGCTGATTAGTAATTAATACAGATAATTACTACATGGCAGTACAGAAACCAGTGCAATTAGCATCAGAATTTAATATTCAGCCTTGTGGCATCAGCTTATATTACAGGCCAACCTCATTTTCTCATGTGTGACGGTACCGAAGCTGCTCAGAGACCACTGACACTTTCCCCTGTGACAAGTTTTAAGTCCTGGATCATTGCTGCTATTGAGAAGCTGAAACTTTAGACTGGTGCAATAAGTTCGGTATATAAAACATGGCATTTTTAGCCACATTCGTTTTTAAGGTTTAGTTCTCCTTTAAATACATTAGCAATGGCAAAGTACATACAGGTGTGGGACCCAAAACAAGATATAATTAATCCTTATTGGAAACAAAGCCCACTTATTGTGTTTATTTAATGTTTAAATGATTTTCTAATAGATTTCCATTTTCCAGAAAACCCCAGGTCCCGGGCATTCTGGATAACAGGTCCCATACCTGTATTGGATGGCATAAAAATATATTTTATGTCTAGACATCTCTTTGCCAGCGCTCTTCTCTAATGTATTTAATACCTCTTGTGGCATCAGTGTGCTAAAGGCCAAATTTAGTGATTTTTAGAGGTTTTAGAAACCATGACTAAATTTACAAACTCTAAAACCACGATTGTCATTTAAAGATCCAAATTAAAAAGTAAGTGCTAAAAAAACACGACCAAAAAACCTCTAAAACTCTTGATTAAAATCTCCCGTTGACTTCTATTGCATCTGGACAACTTTTACTTGAAGTTATGCATTAGAGGTTTTTGTGGATTTTTACACTTAATAAATCTTGAGATTTTACAGCTTTTAAGAAATATCGAAAAAACCACAAATGTTTTGGGAAAAACGCAATTCAATTGTTCGTAAATGGGCCCCTTATTGTCTGTAATCTGAACATATACTACTATTCTAGGATATAGAACTAAGACTATCCACTGAGAGAGTTATAATGCACATTTATATTTTTCCACAATTTGGATGTTAAACAGGAATCTTTTATATTATGCTATTGATCTCCCAGTAACATGTTTTCATTTCTTCCACGCAGTCACCAACCGCCGAAGCCATGATCACTGTGACCGAACTCCGATTTCTTGCAGATGCTCAAACATCTTATCATATTTTAAAGCCATGGTGGGATGTCTTTTGGTATTACATCACCATGGTTATGTTAATGATTTCAGTGTTAGCAGGCGCACTGCAGCTTACCCAGAGCAGAATGCTGTGCCTTCCCTGTAAAGCTGAAGTAGACAATCAGTGCGTACATCCTCTGGAACCAGTCCATCTACATGTTAACTTATCAGCTGCTTCTGCAGGTCAGGCAATACCATCCTTCGGCATTGTAAATGATCTTCACCGCCAACAGTATGCTTACATTGATGCCGTATGTTATGAAAAGCAGCTTCACTGGTTTGCCAAATTCTTCCCCTACCTTGTGTTCCTGCATTCAATAGTCTTTGCAATTTGCAGCAACTTCTGGCTTCACTATCCAAGTACAAGTTCTAGATTGGAGCATTTTGTAGCAATTCTGTATAAATGTTTTGATTCCCCATGGACAACAAGGGCTTTGTCAGAGGCAGTTGCTCAACAAACAATGAAAATACAGCGTAAAAGATCCCATCTTATGACTTCTTCTGGTGCTGAAGATGCAGAGGCTCGCAGGCAATCTCTGCAGCCTGGAATTGAGTCATCAACAGTAGAAGATGATGCCTCAGGTGTCCTAGACAAAAAGGAAGGTGAACAAGCCAAGGCTTTATTTGAGAGAGTGCGTAGGTTCAGGTTCCATGTTGAACAAAAGGACATTATATACAGATTGTATATGAAGCAAATTGTCGTGAAAGTAATTGCACTAACTGTGATTATTGCATACGTGTCTTATTATTTGATGAATATAACATTTGAAATTGACTGCATTGTTGATATTGAAGCATTCACAGGGTACAGAAGATACCAATGCGTTTACTCTCTTGCAGTCATTTTCAAAGTCTTAGCTACATTTTATGTTCTTCTTGTGTTCTTGTATGGTTACGCTTGCTTTTATAGTCTGTGGTGGATGCTTAGAAGTTCTCTCAAACAATATTCCTTTGAAGCAGTGAGAGAAAAAAGCAATTACAGCGACATCCCAGATGTAAAAAATGACTTTGCCTTCATGCTTCACTTAGCAGATCAATATGATCCCTTGTACGCCAAACGGTTTTCAATATTTTTGTCAGAAGTGAGCGAGAACAGATTGAAACAAATAAATCTCAACAATGAGTGGACTGTAGAAATGCTGAGGAGTAAGTTACGGCGAAATGCACAGGACAAAATGGAACTTCATATGTTCATGTTAAGTGGCTTGCCAGACAATGTCTTTGAACTTAACGACATTGAGGTACTGGTCTTGGAACTTATACCAGATGCCAAATTGACTCCTATGATAACCCAAATGGTAAACCTTAAGGAACTTCATATTTACCATTCCACACTTACTGTAGATTTGCAGGCACTAAGCTTTCTTTCAGAGAACCTTGAAATCCTGCATTTGAAATTTACTACAACAGAAAAGATCCCAACGTGGCTCTTTCTTTTGAAAAAGTTGAAGGAACTATACTTAGCAGGATCTCTTGATAATTACAGTTATTTTTACATTGAAGGCCTTCAGGACTTGAAAAACCTGAAAACCCTCTATTTGAAGAGCAGCCTTCCCAGGATCCCTCCTGTAGTCACAGATTTGTTACCATCACTGGAGAAGCTGTCCGTTAATAACGAAGGACACAGACTGATAGTCTTAATCAGTTTGAAAAAACTGACAAACCTTTCTTGCCTGGAACTCATCAACTGTGACTTAGAACGAATTCCACACTGCATTTTCAGTCTCCGAGAACTGCAGGAGATTAATTTTAGAGGAAATAACTTTAAGACGATTGAGGAAATAATTAGCTTTCAGCATCTACAGAAGCTGACCTGTCTGAAGCTGTGGCACAATTCTATTGCTTACATTCCAATTCAGATCGGAGTTCTAGCAAACCTAGAACAGCTCTACCTAAATCACAATAACATTGAAATGGTGCCACTTCAACTCTTCCTGTGTAACAAACTCCGGGTTCTAGACCTAAGCTATAACAATTTATCCTTTATCCCAGAGGAAATCCAGCTGTTGAAGAACCTTCAGCATTTTGCTGTGACGAAAAACAGTGTAAGTACTGTATCACAAGCCAGCATATGTATAAAAATTGTATTCTTGTTTACGACTCTCTCTAGTGAAAATAAATGGTAGTGCTGTCAGACAACCATGTTATGCCCTTTCACCATGCACAGCATTATACAGGTATGGGACTAGTTATCCAGAATGCTCAGGACCTGGGGTTTTGTAGATAAGGGAACTTTCTGTAATTTGGACAACTATACATTGTCTATCATTTTATTTTGAAAATATTTGATTTTCATATTAAACAAATTAATTCCATATGACCGCAAATGTTATGCAGATGAAGAGAATATCTAACATTCGATACAATGGCATAGTAAACATTGTCTATCAATCAATAATTTAAACATTAAATAAACCCAACAGAATTGTGTTGCCTCCAATAAGGATTAATCACATATTAGTATTAATTTTGAATTCCATGGTTACAATGAAGGCTGTGTGAGATGGTATTTCTGTAATCTGGAGCTTTCTGGATAATGGTTTTCCAGATAGTAGATCCCATAACTGAATTGCATGTTTGTTTTAGTTTCCTTTAGGCTAAGGCCACACTAGGCGATAGCGCCGCGATTTGACTCGCGGTGACTTTTCGCCGCGACTTTTAAGCCGCAATCGCTGGGGAGTCAAATCGCGGCGCTATCGCCTAGTGTGGCCTTAGCCTAAAGTAGAAAAAACATGCTGCAGACCATTAAAAACTTTACTGTGTTTGTTGAATAATACCATATTTTTTAGCCAGCTAATAGTTGGCAGAGGATACTGGGGGAGATTTAAATAAATAGTATTCGATTGCGCTCCCCTGCTTAGCATAAATGTAATATTACATATGTACTGCTTATATTGAAGATTATGCAGCTTCAGCACATCCTGTGCTGATGGAGAATTCATACCATTTTGGGTTAGGTTATTTAATTGAATGATCTTTTGTTTGCCAGGGTTTCCTAGACAGGACTTTTTTTTTAATAATTGCCTGTGCCTGCCTGATATTAACTGATGAAATGCAGGGCTTTGCAACTGTGATTTGTTTATCTGTTCCTATATAATGTACTATAGAAATCTATAACATGCTAATGTTGCTTTGAGCATTTCATGCAGTGCTATAAACTGGACACTTATATTCTTGCATTCACAATGCCTCAGCCCTTTGTGTATATTAATATACCATATGCATTGTAGTTTGCGTGAGTCAAGCCAACTCCAGTTCAACTGATTTCTATAAGGATAGCTTTTAGTAATGTCCTACGATATGTGGACCAAGGATTGCAGTGTACTGTGCCATATCAGAATATCTAGTATAAGTAATTCTAAAACAACTGGACTTGCTGAGTAATCAATGAAGACGTTTCACTACTCATCCGAGCAGCTTCTTCAGTTCAACTGACTGGTGTGGGAAATTCTCGTCATATAAACTCTTCCACTAATCCAATCACAATGGCACATTGTAACTCTTCAAAGAGGTGACATCTAAAATTCACAGAGGTGTTGATTCTGTGTAGTTACTGTGATAGGATTACCCAATGTGTCATGCAACTCCTAGAAACTGGTGTTTGAGTTGCATGAATGAATGTGTGAAGTGTTCTGAAACGCTGGGGTACAGATGTTAGGACAGCATTGTATGTAGCATATCTGAAGTAATTTCAATATCTATAAATTGAATCATTCTAAAATTGCAGAGACACTTATGTGTTATATAGTTGAAACAGTCATCCAGACTTATTTGAATGCTAAAGTGTCCCAAAAAAAAACAGAACTGCTGCACATACATGGATGCTCTATAGATTTCATCCAAAAAATCCAAATATAGTAAAACAGACAGTATGGGGCAGATTTATCAAGGGTTGAATTTCTAAGTTAAAAATACTTCGAAATTTGACCATCGAATTGAAATACTTCGACTTTGAATAACAAAGTCGAAGTTTTTTTCATCGAATTTGGGTATCCTGCGGTCGAAGTAAAATCGTTCGATCGAACAATTCGAAGGATTTCAGCGATCGATTGAACGATTTTACTTCGACTTCCAAAAACTTTGAAAAATGCTCTAGAAGGTCCCGATAGGCTAACATAGCACTGCGGCAGGTTTAATTTGGCGAAGTATTGAAGACAAAGTTTTTTTTTTTAAAGAGACTACTTTGATTATCGAATCATCGAATATTCTAACGATTTTACTTCGAGTCGTAGTATCCTATTCGATGGTCGAAGTATCGAAAAAAATTACTTTGAATTTCGAATTTTTTTACTTTGAAAATTCCCTCGACTTCACTTTGACCCTTGATAAATCTGCCCCAAGTGTTTCCAAGTGAATCAAACTACATGGATCAGCTGTAACTCTTTACTCCTTTTGTTGGCTAACTTTTCACTAAGCATGTAGTAGGTTTAATCGCTTCCATCTAACTTTCTGACTCTTTCAGCAGCCACTTTATCTGTCTTATGCACATTCTTAATAATAGTTATGGAAACGTGGAAAAAGTAGTGTCTAAGCATTCCTGATGATGTCTTTGGCTTTCATTTTTTTCCAGATTGAAACACTGCCTGATGGACTGTTTAAATGCAGCAAACTTCAGTATTTATTACTGGGAAAAAACAGCCTGATGAGCATCTCTCCACAAGTTGGCGACCTGATGAACCTCATTAAGATCGAGCTTATTGGTAACCAAATTGAATCCCTTCCTCCTGAAATGGAATCATGCCAGTCTCTTAAAGCAAACTGCATCATTGTGGAAACTCATGTGTTGCGTACCCTTCCATCACTTGCAAAGGAAAATGCCAAACCCTCACAGAAAGAAAAGATGCAATGAAGGATATTTGCTCTCATTATTTAAGGGTACACAGTGGCGATCAAATTGGATTGTTGCTAATGTTATTCCCAGGTGGTTCTTGGACTTATGGAGATACAAACCCTGTAGATATATTCACATCAAGACATAATGGATCATTTTAGCAAATGTGTATATTTCCAACATTATGGCAGAACTTGCTGCCCTGGTGTGTGTGTGTGTGTGTGTTTGTGTATTTGTTCATTTCAAGAAATAAATAATTGTCAAGCCTTGATAAATACTAAATATCGAAGTGAAAAAAACATTTTCTACAGCTGTAAGATATTTGTGTTCTTCATTTTGGTAGGTTTGATAGTACGTTGTGATTACAGATTAGTCAATGCCATCATGGTTTAAGTATTTATTTTTGCAAATGTTTCTACCTGGTGTGCTACAGTACAACAAAAAGCCTGATTGTCGCATAAGTATGGGATTCTATCAGGGACACATTTGTTTACAGCTATCCAAAAAATAATTATAATAATGGCCAACAGTATCTAAAAAAGAAACATTGTATGTATTTAATTTTTAAAATTAAAAACTTTGTGTGTGGAACTTATACTGTACCTATTGTATTTTCATAAATGAATGTGTTTTGTACTGCCTAGCAACTGATAACTACTGTTCTGTTACTGACTGTGGGAATGACAAACCTGAAATTACTCCATTAATGATTTGCACTACAAGTGTTGAGGATCACTGCCTCTGTTTGCCAGTTCCACCGCCCTTAGCCACAGAAGAATGTGTTCAGCTGCAGGACACACATTCTCTTCAGCTGAGGTTTATAGTTAAAGGGCAACTAAAGTCTAAAATAGAATAATGTTAGAAATGCTGTATTTTGTATACTAAATATAAACATGAACTTACTGTACCAGCAGCCTAATGAGACAAATGATTTATGCTTTCAAAGTTGGCGCAGGGGGCTGTCATCTTGTAACTTTGTTAGACATTTCTGCAATATCAAGACTCGCACATGCTCAGTGTGGTCTGGGCTTCAGTTGGGAGGTTAAGCTTAGGGATCGTCATAAATTATCAAAACAGCACAAGTCAAATAATATCTGCTATAGAAGCCAATACAGCAAGACTGAGTAATAATCAGAATATAAAGACTGCACTGAGTCTCTGGATACAAATCTCTACAGGGAAGCCAACAATGCTGCTCGAGTTCTGGGAAGTAAGGTGGGGGGCTCCCCCTGCCATTTGAAAGTATGATCGTTTACCTGCACAGCAGTTAGGGACCGTCTGACAATTCCTATCCACAGCAGTAAAAGAAGGGGGAATTGCACTGCATACAGTCAGGTTTCTTATAAAAACCGTAGACATTTTTTAACTAAAGTATATTGGAGATAGATTTCTTTTTCATTAAAGAAAGTAAAAATGGGATTTTACATTTTTGCCTTTACATCCCCTTTAAACACTTACTGAATGAGCATATCTGGTTTAGGCAATCCTAATCATATAACCTGTTAAAAATAAACTGGCCAGTTTCTTAGTTCTTTTTAGTCTATTTTCATTCAATAATCATTTGTTGTATTTTACATCAAGAACAGTCTTTAAAATATTATATATATATATATATATATATATATATATATATATATATATATATATATTTGTAATACAGAATCTTGTTAAATCAAAGGCAAACTTCCTTTGCCAGTTAAAACACTGCATTGTATAAAATGAAAATAAAATGAAAATGTATGATTTTATACCAGCCTGATGAGCAATTCGTTCATTAATGTATTATATAGTTGCATAGACAGTTGTCTTAATGAATGCAGTCTAATATATTATACTTTCTATCTGGACTATAAAGAAAATATACATCCCTTTTTTTTGTGATTCGGTTAACTTTTGAGAATACCTCTGCCACATATTTTATTGTGTGTTGCTATATGTTTCAGAGGAGGTAAGCTTGAAAGTATTTAGCAGAACTACAGCTCTAGGCACTACCAATGGTGAAAAGGGTTGTTCATCTTTGAGATAGATGTTGATAATGTTTAGTATGATGTAGAGAGGGATATTCTGATATTATTAGGTATGTTTTTTAGCATTTTACTTAGCAGCTCTCCAGTTTGCAGTTTCAGCAATCTGGTTGCTAGGGTAAAAATTACCCTAGCAGCATTGCATTAATTTGAATAAGAGACTGATAGGTGATGACCTGAATAGAAACATGAGTAACAAAGTAGCAGTACCAACACATTTAAAGCCTTACTGAGTATTTGTTGGCATTGGTAACCCCCATTTCAAAGCTGGAAAGAGTCAGAAGAAAAAGGTAAATAACTGAAAAAATATAAATGAAGACCAACTGAAAAGTTATTTGAACTGCCCATTCTATAGTATTCTAAACGTTAACTTAAAGGTGAACCACCACTTTAAGCTACGAAGGTAACTCTGCTAGAACTGTAATATCTTTTGTTGCAAGCATCTAAGAAAAGAAAAGGCCATTTATGAATATTCAGTGCTACTGCTTCTTTTTTTTTTTTTTTCTGTGGAGTTACGGGGTACATTCTACAGGTGGCAGTGTGGCTAGATGAAATATAACGGCCAGTAGTTTTGGGGAAATTTGGACAAAATTCCGTTATTCTGTAGCTCTACATGATATGGCAATTACTTCTCATTCAGATGCTAAATATAAAAAAATGGGTTGGTTAATTTGGCTCAATTGTCAACAACTAATATGGCCACTCTCATACATACTGTACGAATGAATGGAAATCTCTAGAAAATACTGCACAGTAAGTTGTGTTATTATGAGACCACTTTGTTTTGCACAAATATGTTGAGTGCAGCATTACTAGTTTAGATAATACAGTATATTATTCCTTTTTCTCTTTGAGGTTTCCTGCAGCTGATTACTGTCACTGGTTGTGGTAATTGCTTTTAGTGTTTATGGTTTCTGATTCTGCAGTCAGTATTGGGCTCTTTTTTCGCTTTTATTGTATCTGTATCATTAGTATTATGTAAGCATGTGTAGCCTTGCTACAACAAAGCTGACTTCCTGCTCTCTTCCTGAGCTTCTCTTTTGCCTCATTCACCAGCGACATTGTAGTTCAGAGGTGACGTAAGATTGCATAAGGTACATTGGTCTGCAATGTGTAGTTTCATTTTTGTATTTTCCTTTCTATCTGCAAGTCTTAAGGTGGCCATAGAGGCACCGATTGTATGAAATTAATTTTTGTATGATATTCTGTGTGTGCACGGCGGGAGACAAGCCGACAGATATCGGCAGAAGACTTGGATATTGGTTGGCTCGTCGGCTGGTCGGAAAATTTTGATCGTGCTCCTTTGAAGGCATCCGAACATCGGCCATTGTTAGTGCTGGATTGTCAGATACAGGAAGAATCTTATTGTTTCTACCTGTATATTTGACGATTTAGCTCTACACGTGTGTATTGAAAATTAAATCTTTTCCAGCAAAGATCGTAATTGTTTTGTCTATGGCCACCATAATAATGACCACCTCTGTTTGGACGGAGCTAAGCTCCTTTTAAATGTGCTAAAGGGTACAAAATCACATTCCACAGAGACCATGCACAGAACACTTAAAAATGTATCACATTGCATAGTGTTGTCAGGTGCAAAGGAGCCCTATATTATTGCCTACTATTTGGCACAAGGTAAATACAGTGCTCCCTAAGCACTTGTGCATTTCAATGAAATGCAAGCTAGAAGTATTTCAGTGGTTACCCATGTGCCAACCACCTTCTGCTACCTCTGTATGCAGTTCTGCTAAAGTATCCAGAATGGCATAAACAAGTGTGATAATACTTTTTAGGCCTCTTACACAAGGGCGTTTGTGTTTTTTTTTAAACGCACGCTGAGCACGAAAAAGACTAATTTATTTTATTTTAATTCAACCATTGTTCAACTATTATGTTTTTTCCATTCCAAACACGACCTCTATTAAATTGATAGCTGAATGCAAGGCAATGCAAGGCAAGTCAAGTGCAAACTGCCTGGTTGCTAAGATAAACAAGACCTTAGCAACCAGCTGCTGAAATGCCAAATGGAGAGAAGCTAAAAAAAAGAAGCAAAACCTGTTACAAATTGTCTCAGATTGTTAATGTCTATGTCATTCAATAACATTAATTTAAAGGTAAACAACCCCTACAACATACAGTGTACAACACTGCTGTTCTTAACCACTTAGAACTTTCCATGACTTGCTGAGCCTTCAGTTGTTTGCACAGTTAAGTGGTCCATCGCTAATGCATCCTTGCGTTGTACCTTAAAGAAACAGTAACACCAAAAAATTTAAGTATTTTAAATGAATGACCATATAATGTACTGCTGCCCTCCACTAGTAAAACTGGTGCGTTTTCTATAGAAAAGCTGCTGTGTGTAGAGGTAGCCATTCAAGCACAGAATACTTAGTAGATAACAGATACGTGCTAAAGAATCCTATTATATACGACAGTTCATTTGTGATCTACTGTGTATCCTGTGCCTTTTCTCATTTTACAGCTTTGAATGGCTGCCCCATGGCTACACAGCAGCTTACACTATAAATTATTGTAGCGTTTCTGAAACAAACACACCAATTGTACAAGAGCAGGGCAACAGTACATTCTATTTTCATTAGTTTAACACACTTTTATTTTTTGGTATTACTGTTCCTTTAATGTGACCAGATGTTTCTAAATAGAACCTAATTTTCTTAAAACAACAGAGGATCAGTTTAATCAGGGAATTTTGCTTTACTTAATACTACTACAAACTATGCTGTTGATTCCAAAAGCATTAATTACAAATTCTTCTGGAAAGCACTATTTTAAACATGCTCTCACTTAAAGAAACATGGGCAATGAAATCTAAACAAGGCAGGGATGGAACACAAATGGCATTCGGGATAAATCTACTGCATCAGCACTTTTGTATGACGAGTTCATGCTAAACTGCCGTGACACTATGTAAAGATACAATATGATTCTTTTTAAAAATACATATATTCGTATCTACTTTTTGAACTTTTAAACAGTTTATCTTGTTTACTTATGAAACATAATTCATGTAACTTCAATATTGCCTAATAAACACAATATTCATTCTGTTGTGTACCTTTTATTTTGTAAATCTAGAAATTCACAGAGGTGTTGATTCTGTGTAGTTACTGTGATAGGATTATCCAATGTATCATGGAACTCCTAGAAACAGGTGTTATTTATTTCTGAAACCGCCGGGGTACAGATGTTAGAACAGCATTGTATGTAGCAGACAGGTGGTGTTGAAGGCCTCTTTCACGCCTCCTTCAAACCAGCTGCCTTCTTTATCCAAGATTAGGACCTTGCTGTCTTCAAAGGAGTGTCCCTTGTCTTTTAGGTGTAGAAAGACAGCTGAGTTTTGCCCTGTAGCGTTCTCCCTCCTGTGCGGAGACATTCGCTTGGTGAGCAGTTGTTTTGTCTCCCCAATGAATAGATCGGTGCACTCCTCGCTACACTGGACTCCGTATACCACATTGCTTTGTTTTTCTTTTGGTGTTGGATCCTTTGGGTGTACCAGTGGTGTTTGTTGAAAATCCTCCTGAGTTTCTCAGACACTCCAGCTACATATGGGATGACTATGTTTCGTCTACTATGTGTCTCCGGGCGGTTATTTCTATCGGTGTTCCTGTTGGGCTTGGTTGCTGCTGTTTTGACAAAGGCCCAGTCTGGGTAGCCACACGCTTTCAAAGTTCATCTAAGATGTTTTTGCTCTTTGTCTTTGGACTCTGTATCAGTTGCCACAACTTCCGCAGAGTGGTGCAGAGTTCTAATGACACCCAGTTTGTGTTCCAGCAGATGGTGCGAATCAAACAACAGATATTGATCTGTATGAGTGGGTTTCCTGTATACTTCCATCTTCAAGTTACCCCCCTCTTGGATAGATATCAGACAGTCCAAAAAGGCAAGTTTGTTCCCTTGGACATCTTCCCTTGTGAATTTGATGATATTGTCCACTGAGTTAATGTGTTCTGTAAAGGCAGCCACTTCATTGGATGTGTCATCCACATACCTGAACCCTCCTTTCCACTTCCTCCATGTACAAGTTTGCTACAATGGGAGAGACTGGAGAACCCATTGCACAGCCATGTTTCTGTCTATAAAAAAGGTTCTTGTACTTGAAGTATGTGGTGTTAAGGCACAAATCTAGCAACAAACATACTTGGTTGGGACTGAACTTCGTTCTACAGCTGAGGGTGTTATCTTGTTGCAGTCGATTTCTTACAGTCTCAGTTGCCTCTGTAGTAGGTATACATGTGAACAATGAAGTGACAGCATTTGATACCATTGTTTCTTCTGCCTCTAGTGTAACGCCATGAATCTTGGTTACAAACTCTTTGACATTCTGGATATGATGCACTGTATTGCCTACCAACGGGGCTAAGATGTTAGCCAAGAATTGCAATGCTGTATGTCACTGAATTTATGCTGCTGACAATGGGTCTTAGTGGGGCTCCTTCTTTGTGTATCTTGGGGAGTCCGTATAAACATGGTGTGGCTTTTCTGGGGTACAGGCGGTGGTATAAAACTCGATCAATGGCTTTCTCTTTTCCAAGTTGTTGCAGGCAACCTATCGAATGGTACATAAATGATACATTTCTCTGAAGTTTTTTACAAACATGCTATGGTTGATCAGGTTTATTAAATAATTTTCTTAAAACATTTTGGAAACAACTCAGATTAAAAAATAAGTTAATTGGCTTACTGGACAGTGAGAGGGTAAATTTTCAGCCAAATCTTTTGTGAAAAATGTGGTGATTATGTTTTGGAGTATCTCTTATTCTACTATACAAACCCACTAGTAGAGTACTATATGCCACTGCCATATATACATCTTTAAACAATGTACAGAGGAATTCTGTATATATCCAAACAAGATTGCTTAAATATTTGCATATATATGTATTACAATTATGGTCTGTGCAAAGTTAAAACTATTTTGACCTTTGGTGCTGTTGTTTGGCTGTAACACAATGTATGGACAATGGGGGAAGATGACACATCATGTAAGAACTTTAGAGAGTTCACTTGGAAATGATCTCACCTCTATGAGTAACAAGGGTTTGTTATTCATGTATTTTTTAAAAAGCATAGTACAGACTGTAGGAATTGATGGCAACGTCATTGGTAAAGCCAAAACACTTCAGCCATTTCAAAGATCAAAATCAAACAAGATAAATTCAGATTTTAGAATTTCTGTTACCATGGTTTCACTGAATTTTAAGGCTGGATGACTGAGCAGCTTTCTCTTTTTTTAGGAGATGACTGCACGCAAGAAAATTGTGTTTATTTAAAACAATGAAATTACAGATTTTAATAATAAAAAATATTTAACCCCCACACAACATTTAAGCCACAAATTATATTATATGCTGGGTTTCCTGTAAAGCACAAAAACTCCTACACTAGCTTTAACCACTTCCCTTGATTCTACCACACCCAGCTCATGTGCACACAGAAGTAAGAGTTCATTCACTTGATGAAACAGCACTTGATGATCCAGCAATGAAACTACTGAATTACTATCACTTTCACACCCATTTTGGAATGTTTATGGCATCCCAGCCTGATCAGATTGTATAGTGCTAAACACTAGTTTTAACAATCATTTATTTTGGAGGCTTAATGTAAGAGTATCTTGTGGTCTAGTGGGGTTGGTGGGGTAGCCCAAGTTCCCCTTGTGGGGATGCCCACAGCTGTTGCTTCCTCCTTCGGTTTGACAAGCATGTTTTTAACTTGGCATTCGAGTGACATCATCACACAGTGCGAAATTGAAATGGTTTAAGGGGCCTCGGCCAAGCATTCATTGCCCTATGTAGGTCTATTTATAATTGCTTCTGGGTGCACATTCTAAATCTCCTGTTTCTGACCTTTTCTAGTTTTCCACCTCTTCTGACCTCTGCCTGTTTATTGATCCTTCTCTCAGATCATGTTTTTGTACTGTGTGACCTCATCTATGTTCCTTCGGACTTAGTACTGCTCTGCCTGATCGGTATTGACCAGGCCTGTCCCTCGACCACATTCTTTGTTCTCAGTTCTTTCTGCACACGTTTGGCATCCCCATCTGAACTCTCTCCTTGCTCCTCTCCATATAAGACCTGGCGGCATCTGTGTAGCGGACGGCTGCTCCCGAAGGGAAAGGCGGCTATTATAGACAGAATTGTGAACCGAAACCTAGGGCTTTGGGATACCTTAAGTAACACTTAGGCAGGGCCGGAACTAGGGAAGGCAGAAGAGGCACTTGCCTAGGGCAAACAATGTGGGGCTGCTGGGCAGGTGCCTGATCAAGATTCTTATGCCTACTCCTAGTCCGGATTAGCTCCCTTCTGCAGCACTTGCCTACCCCCTCTCTCCACCCTCCCCTGGCCTTACACTTCCCCTCCGTTGCCCTCCCCCATGTTATGGTGTGTGTGCGCATGTACGCACGCACCCAAGGGGTGGGGTTAGCCAACCGGGTTGTCTAGGGTGCCCGGTCGGCTTGGCCCAGCCCTGCACTTCGGCTATGGCCACACTGACTGAAGGCTCCAGCTGTTGTCAGCCTGTGTATTTTTACAGGCTGAGAGAAGCGCATACCTACCAACAAATTTTCTGTGGGACAGTCCCAGCAGCCCCAGGTTTTTTACCTAAATGTCCTGAGTTTCTGTTTGATCTCCTGCACTGACACCAGAAAAATAAAAGGCTTTTTGGCAGGGAGCCCAGAAGACTGAGTGGCATTTTGATACATTTGTAACAAGTTAACATAAGCAAAGTAACAATAGTAACTATTTAAGATAAGCAAGTCTCTTGGGAAAACTGTGACTCTGAGTTTAAAGAGCAATTTCAGCTTCAATGGCAAAACTGAAAATAAACACGTAGTATTGGTGTGGTGTGTAGTTCTACTTTTTAAGCAATGGTCGTGAGCTCAAAGCTCCAAAATTGTTGTTCAATTAAGTTATACACAGTGGTCGCATCCCAGAACACCCCTGTCCAAGGGTTATGCATCATTTGGTAAAGTAAATCAAAACCAAAAAAATCGGGAGAGACCTACTGTTTAGTGAAAAAGTAGCCCAAGTAATATTTAAAAGTAAAAAATCTTTATTAGGACAAGCTTTAGCCTAATCCGTTTCGTGCCGAGGGTGGGCACTTACTCATAGGCCTTTCCAAATTTCGTAAAACGAGCATGCTGTAGTCATAGTCTGCGTGGTCAAAAAAATCTTTGCTCTACTCGCAGCTGATGTTTTTGTCCCTCTTTACATTTTCAAGTGTTGGGAGGTATGGAAATGGTTCTGTTCAGTGCTCCTACTCCATTGATCTGAATCCAATCAGCCTGTTGTGCCAGGGTGAGCCACCCTCTGTGGCTCACCCTGGCACAACGGGGGCATCAATTCATGATAAAAGTATATCTGCAATCTGTGTCCCAATAAATCCAGGATTTAATAACACAGTGGCAGCAGCAGCAGTAGTTGACCCCAGCGATATATTTATGACACAGTAACCCCTGACTGGAACAGTGACTCCAGTATATAAACATATATAATAGTACAGTAACGCCCACTGGCACTACAAACTTTACTTGTGATCTTCTTTTGCTCCTGATTGAATGTGATAGTTCTTCTCTCCCTCTGTGACCCCTGCCTGGACTCTGCTAGGCATCTGCAACCTCACTGCCATTGGACAAGGCAAAGTATATAGTCAAAAAACAAATTTCCCACTGTAATCAAACACACTTATCTGCAGTGCTTGAAATGGAGGGAAAAGTGAAGGGATGCTCTGAGTGGTGAGCAGGGCTGCCATCAGAAACCGTGGGGCCCCCTTCCCCACCCATCAGTACAAAGGCTACACAGGCACAAGTACTAAAACATTTAAGGCCCACCTACAAGTTAAAGAAAAAAATTGGTGGCCACGGCGCACCCCCTACAACTGTTAATAGAACAGTATGTTGTACTTCATTCAAACTAAGATGTAATTAATCATTATTGGAGGAGAAACAATCCTATTTGGTTTATGAATAAATTATTTTTTAGTAGACTTAAAGAATGGACATCTGAAGCATCCCATACCTGTACTATATAATGTTGATGTTCTGGCAACTGCTAGAATTAAAGATGATGATTGATAGAAAGTTTTCAAACCTTTCAGTAAGATTAGACATATTGTCCCTTTTGTTGTTGGGTTTCTCTGCAATGACTACTGTGTCATGTATAAACAGAATTTATCCTGAGAACAAGAAATGTCAGACAAAGATATATTTAATTAAGCTGATCTTGAAATTACATTTCGTTGCTGCGGATTACACTGTCTGGTTTTTGCAAACATTGTAAGATTTAATCTCTCATGGCATATTGTTTTCATCATTCTTCTTCTGTCTTTTTAATACCCAGGATAGACTTCCTTGAATCTCTATTTGTGTTGATGTGATTTTATCTGAAGTAAAATGCCCCAAACAATGGAAAACAGATGCACAAAAGAATATTAATGAAAGGGCAGAGGACAGTGCATCCAAATAATTGCCTCCCATTTCTTATTGCCAAGAAATGCTTAGAAACCGACAAATGACTAAAGTGTTTAATAGAATGACTAACAACACATGAAGTTGTTCTGTATGTACTGTAACTATGCATATACTGTGTGTGTATATATATATATATATATATATATATGCACACCTACAAACATACAACCACTTGCATACACACCAACACAAATACAGATGCTTACACATGATACCCTCTATTGTAATAACAACTGGTGCACTACACAATGTGACTTTACACTTATACACTCATCTTTTTATAATACAATCATCTTTGCATAATACATTAATGCAGCGCTTCTGTTCTTTACTTGTTGATTATCTAAACTCTGCCTCGTACTCACAATAAAGGGACTGTAAACAACTTATTCAACATAAGTGCAATGCATAGGAATTGTGCTAAATATACTTTTTGTCTGTTGTTTTAATCTCAAAATATCTGTTTTTTGAGCTAAAGAGAGTAAACAGTTACTGTATTCTTTGTCCCTGTGAATTTGATAATATGATCACCAGTGTACAGATAATCCCCTGCATACCGCTAACAAAACAATCAGAACAAAAGGAGAACAGAGAGCATCTGTATATTGGTAACTATCCTTTAAGAAAATAACAAAGTAAAGTATTTGTTTAATATTTAATTGATAACCCTCTGTGGCTCATCCTGGCACAACGGGTGCATCATTTCATGATAAAAGTATATCAGCAATCTGTGTCCCAATAATGCCAGCATTTAATAACACAGTGGCAGCAGCAGCAGTAGTTGACCCCAGCGATATATGACATATAGACCTCCTCTGGAACTGCAGTAGAATGGAGTGAGTGTGTGATTAATTTTATGACACAGTAACCCCTGACTGGAACAGTGACTCCAGTATATAAACATATTTTATAGTACAATAATGCCCACTGGCACTACAAACTTTACTTGTGATCTTCTTTTGCTCCTGATTGCATGTGATAGTTCTTCTCTCCCTCTGTGACCCCTGCCTGGACTCTGCTAGGCATCTGCAACCTCACTGCCATTGGACAGGGCAAAGTATATAGTCAAAAAACTAATTTCCCACTGTGATCAATCACACTTATCTGCAGTGCTTGAAATGGAGTGAAAATGTGAAGGGATGCTCTGTGTGGTGAGCGTAGCGTGGCATGCTAAAACAAGCCCCTCCCACAACCATAAGCCACACTAGGGTTGCCACCGGTCCAAATTAGGAAAATCGGGCAGGATTCCCCATGATTGACAGGGTGCTCGACCAATCACATAGTCATAGCCACGCCCCCTGATGTCACAGCCCACCCCCTGCCATGTCACAGCCCCGCCCTCTGCCCAGTCTCCACCTGCAGAAAAGGTGGCAACCCTAAGCCACACCCATTGTTATAATAAGCCTCACACACCAATACTTTATGGTTTCACCCACTTTAAAGCAAAGCCATTTTGCTATTTCGATTTTAGTATTTCCTTCTAAAGCACAGCTTGATGCCCAGTATATAGATTTACCTAAGTATGTGACCTGTAAGGACCCCAAAATGAAAATTGGGCATATGACTTTTCTTTGCTGCTAATTCAGCTTCTGCAAACACATCATCTTGCCTGTGTATTGTGTGTCATAACATAGCACAACCCCATCATATTCTATATTACCCAAGATTATTTCATAGATATCATTCTCTCACTATAACTCAATCTGCTGCTGTTTACTACCTTCATTTTCTCTTTTTTATTGCCCCTGTCTTCTTCTTCTCTCCTTTTCTCTATAACCCATTATGATGCCTCCACCTTCTTTATCTGTTTAACACAACTCTAGCTCTTCTATGCTTCTCTACCAGGATATTTCCTCTCCTTTTATCTTATATATATTTAACTATATTATATTTATCCTCTGCATTTTATTTGCATGCAGGAGTGGAGAGGAGCAAAAGAAAGTCCTGGGATTCAAAACTAAGTGGCACATTTACGAAGGGTCGAAGTGAATTCGAAGTGAATATTCAAATTCAAAAACTTTGAATTTTGAAGTAATTTTTGGGTACTTTGACCATCGCATAGGTCAAATTCGACTTTGATTCGAAGTGAAAATGTTTTAACTATTTGACCATTCGATAATCGAAGTACTGTCTCTTTAAAAAAACTTTGACTTCGACACTTCACCACCTTAAACCTGCCAAATTGCTATGTTAGCCTATGGGAACCTCTTAGAACCTATAGGCAGTATTTGGCTAAGTTTTGAGAAGTCGAAGGATTTTTTTGTAAAATCGTAAGTCATTCATTCGTTTCGAAGTACGATCGTACTATGATCGTACGATCTTAAAAATCCTTCGACATCGAATGTCATACTATCCTATTCGATGGTTGAATTTCGAAGTTTTTATCACTTCGAAATTTCAACTTTTTTTCACTTTGAAAATCGACCCTTGATAAATCTGCCCCTAACTCTTGCATCCCCACTGAGGGGATGCTATTTCACAAAAATAAAGAAGTGAAGGGGTAGCATCCCTTTGCATCTCCCTCCAATTCCAGCACTACTTATCTGTCCAAATACAGAAAGGCCACACTCAAAAGTTCTAGGCTGAAAAAATTTCTGGTATGCAATATTGCTGTATCCTACCCAGCAAGATACAAATTACCCGAAAATAATAGCAGCAGGATGGCATCCCATCCCACATAAATTGATGAAAAGGTCCATAAAAATGTAAAATGGTGTCTTCTGTTTATTGATTTTGCCTTTCTGTCACTATGTACAAATTGGCACCGACACATCCCATATGAATTAAATATTGTAACTTATTAATATTATGCTGCAAGGAACTATCTGCAATGTACATGGCTAACGGTTTTGAAACATTTCCCTTCTAATCTGTCACTTGCTTTTCCTGCCCAATACAATTGAGAAAAAAAACTATATAACTCATTCCCATCAATTACATTTAATATGATTGTCTAACTGTACCAATATTATAAACTGCAACATATAATTGTAACACTTTGAACTGTTGTCATAAAGAATAGGCATTTTTTTGTATAATGTATTCTGACAATTTATGGTATTGTTTTATTATATTTAACAGAGATTTTGTTGATAAAAATAAAAATTGAAATCCATTCTAACTCATACATGTATTCAGTGTGCAGGTAATACAGTATATAATGACTACGTTTATTCTTGAGCGTTTGAGTGTAACGCCTGCAATCACTGCAGCAAGTGATGTGCTTAAAGCTGGCCATAGATGTTGAGATTTTTAAAAGATCTGATCGTCATTGTGAGACCACGATTATTTCGGAACAATCATACGAATTGTCCATCAACTAAAAAGACAATTTTCCCAGGAAAACAAAGGGGAGCTGCCTGCTTGGCCCTGCAAACATAGATAGATTGCACTGGGACCGACAGAGATTTTTTAACCTGGCCGATCAGTTTCCTGACAGATGTCGGGCAAAAAATCGTAAGATGTTTGATTGTTCGAATCCCACTAACCGCACGATAATTTCGAAGGATTGGTCGGACTTCACTAAAATTGGTTGTTCGGCAAGAGAAATCTTTGCATCTATGGGGAGCTTAATAGTCTGACTGCAATTGGTTGCTAAAAAAATTACATTTTCTCACCGTCATTTCTGAATCCTTAAAGGGGAACTATTGCAAAAATGACAATTTAATATTAGTGTCAGCATACTGAAATAAGAAACTTTCTAAATACAATCAATTAAAAATTCTGTACCGTTTCTGATATAATCAAGTTTATCTTCACTATTCCTCTCTCAGCATCTCTTCTCCTCAGTCTGTCTTCATTCAGGAGTTGGGTGTCAGATGAATGATCCAATATATCTTATAGGGGAGTTCATTTTGCCTAGAAGATGTATTAGAGCTTTTTTTTATCTCTCTACATGCAGAATTTGTGCAAAAGGCAGCTGTTTTGTTAGATTTTGTTTGTACTGCAATCAGTTATTTGAGTGAGCTCTAATACATCTGCTAGGAAAGGAAGCTATATATTGGATCTAACTGTCAATGAATATCTGACACCCAACTGCTGCAAGAAGACAGAATGAAGAGAAACAGATGCTGCGAGAGGAATAGTTAACATAAATTTTATTATTTCAGAAACTATGCTGAATATTTAATTGATTATATTTAGAAAGTTTCTTATTTGAGTATGACGAGGCTTATATTAAATTTTCATTTTTGTGATAGTTCCCCTTTAAATGTTCAGCAATGCTGAGTGATGAATATGATAGGCATGTGAGATAGACACTTTCGAAATAAAAAAGCTGAGGACCACTGGCCTTGTGTGCTACGACTTGGGTATAATCATTAATTTCTTCCCTACCAATTCTGGCTCCTCTTCAAGGTTAAACATTTTATATACGGGTAGAACTACACGGACGATTTCTGTGCGCTTCTGTCGGATCCGATGCTGGGCGACAAAACGCCAGCCTCAAGTCGGATGCAAAGGGAAACAAGGTAAGTAATACAAAAGTCGGATGATGACGCAGCATTCGTCTGACGGGACTGTCGGATGCAGACGCAGCATTTTGTTGCAGCGCGTCGGATCGCAACGAAAACGTCCAGGTAGTCCTACCCGTAGTTCAACATTAGGGGAGAAAAGGCTACTTGGATGGCTGTGAGCCTTAGTTTGGTTGGCTCAAGGCAAATCAGTTCAACCAGAACTTCTGATTACATTTTTGGTGTCAGGAAGAAAATTTTGCCTGTAGTGAAGTCAATTTGACAAGGGTTAATGGTGGGATTTTCATGTGACTTGTTATAGAATAGCAGTTTCTGTTGGTTGAAAAAAATACTGTCCTTAATGTATTTTTACATTTCCTATTAATAACTGCCAGCAAACATGATAGGCAGGTAGAATAGCGTGTAAGTGGACTAACATATGGCAGTGCAGCTTGTGGGGCCCTCCAGCTGCTAAAATGTATTTGCTCTGACTTGGTGACATTGTGTGTGAATTGCAGTGGGTCCAAGTAAATTGTACTCAGGGTGAATAACCAGGAAGCAGAGTTCAGAGCCCTCAGTAATGTAAAGCAATGGAAATGTAGTGTCAGGGAGTGCAAGAAGTTTGCCTAGTGCTCTGTTTGCCTCATGGGGCCACATCTGCTGCTGCTGCTGCTGGTGGAACAATTATACAGCTCAAGGCTGCGGAGAAAAGTGACGCCGTATAAATAGACTTGACTCTTCCCTTTTCCTCACATTGTTATCTATTTTTACCAGATTCCCTCCCGCCCTCTCACATTGTCTATGGTACATGATGTTTTTCGGATGGAGACAAGAGGCAGCTCCTCAGGCTCAAGTCAAGAGCACAAACCCCCTCCTTTTTGTTTGGTGGCAGGAGCTGTGAGAGGGTGGGGGGAGCAGTGTGCGTCACTCTCAGGCTGTGAAAACATCTGCGCCGGCGGCGTCCGTCAGCAGCAGCAGCAGCACTGGGATAAGCCCGAGTGTGGGAAGGGGAGGCAGTTGTTCGGCAGCAGCATCTCCAGGCACAGGAAAGCGGGTTATGATTGCAATGGCCGTGCTGCTTGGAGCATGACCAGCCTGGATCTCGGTAAGTGTATGGGGGGGGGGGGGGGATTCATGTTCCCAGTACGAACCGGACCAAAAGTCCTGGATGTTGGTGTACTTGGTACTCTCCACACCACCCTGTTCATCACTTCCTTGCTGGCTGCCTGCGGGAGCTGTACATGAGGAGCCCAGTGGGGATTTTCCAATAAAGTGATAGCCGGGCCTTTAGCCCACGTGCTTTTGTGCTCTGACAGTGGGACCTTGGTCTCAGCTTCCCTCCCACAAGCCTACTGCTGCTCATTCCCTGATCCCACAACGTCCTCACGTACTGTGTCACCTTGCAGCCACTGCACCCATCTACTCTGGCCACATGTTTGTGTCCCTTTAATGCATTTATAAACCCAACATTAATACTCAGACTGGGGAATAATGCTATACCTATTGCTGACAATACTTACAGTTCTAGTCTGAACAGTGGGTCCATACTGTGCCACATCTAACCTATATAATATGTTTAACTTACATTTCATCTGATAATAACACATATATACAGTAGAACCCCCATTTTACGTTTTTCAGGGGACCAGAAAAAAATGGTGTAAAATCTAGGAAAATGTATTATGCATAATATTTAGGTGGGACCATGAAACAATAGGGATGCACCGAATCCAGGATTCGGTTCGGGATTCTGACATTTTCAGCAGGATTCGGAATCGGCCGAAATCCTTCTGCCCAGCCGAACCGAATCCAAATCCTAATTTGCCTATGCAAATTAGGGGCGGGAGGGAAATTGCGCGACTTGTCGCAAAACAAGGAAGTAATCTTTTGCGAAGGATTCGGGGGTTCGGCAGGATCCAAATTACTGGATTCGGTGCATCCCTACAAAACAACAATGTAAAATGAGGGGAAACTTAAAATCCGGGGATGTAAAATGGGGGTTGTACTGTATAGATCAAGCACCCCCTTTTAAACACCATATTCGGTAGATTACGAGCAGGCACCAACGTCTAAACTCCCACTTACCAAGAGAACTGAAACACTTGTGTTAGATCAAAAGCAGGTACATTTCCAGAGATAGCCATTTTTATTAGGGTCCATGGGACTTATGGCCAAGTGGGAAATGTGAATTCTTCCAAAGCTACAAAATAGAAGGGATGAATGAAAGGACTAAAGAAGCTGTGCCTGCTTCCCAGAGCTTACAGTCTAAATCTCTGGGTTGTGGGAAGAAGCTAAAAACAACCTTGTTAAAAGAAAGGGAGTTTTAAAAAAACAAGCAAATGTTTGCAAACGTTTTTTTTGTATTTCTTTTGGGAATGCAGTAAAAAAAAAAAAAAGATTCTCAATTTTAGCTAATATTGTTTAATAGTTTTTTTTGTTATTGAAATATCTAATGTTTTATCACATTCTTCCAAACATTCTGCATTCTTTTACCTCTGTGCTTTCTGCCATTTGTGTATGTGCAATCCAAATTTGCAGGAAAAAGACCCAAAGATGACCTATTAGCATGCGTACCACGCTCCTAATTAGCAATTTTACAGTTTAGGAATAGAACCGTTGTCATGTGGGGCAGGTTTGCACAAATTATTTAGGATAATTGATTTGGAGAATACCATGACAGTTAGTAAATATTCTCTATGAGCTTTGACACATTATACAGGTATGTGATCCATTATCTGGAAACCTGTTATCCAGGAAGCTCTAGAGATAACCCCCTTCCATTTTATCCAGTTACTCAAATTTTCAAAATTATTTCCTTTTTCTTAAAAAAAAAGCAGTACTTTGTACTTGATTCAAACTAACATATAATTCATCCTAATTGGAGGCAAACCAAGCCTACTGGTTTTATTTAACATTTAAATGATTTTCTTTTTAGTACACCGTTACATGCATAGCTACATCAGGTTGAAAAAAGACCAAGGTCCATCAAGTTCAACCCCTCCAAATGCAACCCATCATCCATACATACACACACTGGCACTGACCTCTCCTTACACTCACATAAACTATTTATACCCATATCTATACTAACTATAGATTTTATCACAATAGCCTTGGAAATTATGCTTGTCCAAGAAATCATCCAAGCCATTATTAAAGGTGTTGGTCACCTTTGAGGTAACTTTTAGTTTGATGTAGAGAGTTGAATTCTGATTTGAGATTAGTTTGAATTTTTTATTATTTGTGGTTTTTGTTATTTAGCTTTTTATTAAGCAATCTGGTTGCTAGGGTCCAAATTGCCCTACCAACTATCCACTGATTTGAATAAGACACTGAATAGAAAAGATGAGTAATAAAACGTAACAATAACAATACATTTGTAGCCCAAGGGTAAGGCCACACTGGGCGTTTTGGGGAGATTTGGTCGCCTGGCGACTAATGGCCTCGTCTTTGCGGCAATGCCTTCCCTCACTCTTTGCGGCAACGCCTTCCCTCACTCTGCCCCGGCTAAAATGAAAATAAACGCCGGCGCTAATCACACGCGGCAATTTGTTTTCCGAAGTTGCCCAAAGTATCCTCGTGAGGCAACTTTGGAAAAAGAACCACCGCGTGTGATTAGCGCCATCGTTTTTTTTTTTTCATTTTAGCCGGCGCAGAGTGAGGAAAGGCGTTTGGGGAGATTGGTCACTGCAAAGACGAGGCGATTAGTCGCCAGGCGACCAAATCTCCCCAAAACGCCCAGTGTGGCCTTACCCTTACAAAGCATTTGTTGTTTAGATTAGGTCATGGGCTCCCCATTTGAAAGCTGGAGAGGGTGAAAAGAAGAAGGCAAATAATAAAAAAAACTATTGCAAAATAAATAATGAAGACCAATTGAAAAGGTGCTTAGAATTATCCATTCTATAACATACTAAAAGTTAACTTAAAGTTGAAACACCCCTTTAAGGTATGGTGATCCAAATTATGTTAGGATCCGTTATAGGGAGAACCCCAGGTTTTAAGTATTCTGGATAACAGGTCCTATACCTTTATTCAAAATTAATGGGCTATCTTAATTTAATATATAATATATATGTACAACAATTTTTCTTACACGGGCATGAAAAGAACAGAGCTCTTTGCTCCTGTACAGGAGTGTTGATTTGGAGATTTCTAGAGACGCATGGGCAATACACTATATTGTGTAGCTCTGGTACCACAGAAGTTTTGTATTTCTAGAACCTAACAGGTCTTCTCCAATCAGGGGGGCATTTTATGAGCATTTCAACTCACCACAGCTTTTTAAATACAGTATATGCATATTTACTTGTCTTTGTACAATATAACCTTGGTGTCTTGCAAACACAAAATGGATACCACTATTTCTCATGGATGTGTTTGATTGCATAAAGTATATAAAACGTGAATAAAATTAATTTGCTTGGCTCTAGCTCTTATCACAGTTTATCTCTCCTACCACTGTGATTAGGTATTAAAGCGATTAAGTGATGTTCCAGCTCTCTTCTGTAACCGCATTTACAAGCACTTATGATGGAGATGAGGTTTTTTTGACTGCAATCTTTAGAAAGGTTCCTGCTGTGAATCAATATATTACTCAGGTTCATCCACAAAAACCACTAAACAATCTGCTGTACTGAATTAGGGTATCTATAATCTTTAGGGATGCACCGAATCCACTTTTTTGGATTCGGCCGAACCCCCGAATCCTTCACGAAGGATTCGGCCGAATACCGAACCGAATCCGAACCCTAATTTGCATATGCAAATTAGGGGTGGGAAGGGGAAAACATTTTTTACTTCCTTGTTTTCTGACAAAAAGTCACACAATTTCCCTCACTGCCTCTAATTTGCATATGCAAATTAGGATTCGGATTTGGTTCGGCCGGGCAGAAGGATTCGGCCGAATCCGAATCCTGCTGAAAAAGGCCGAATCCTGGCCGAATCCCGAACCGAATCCTGGATTCGGTGCATCCCTAATAATCTTATGGATTCTTTTATTTATCAGAGCACTAGACTGCTTTCCATGGTGCATGCAGCCATTTAGGTGCAGGTATGGGACCTTTTATCCTGAATGCTTGGGACCTGGGGTTTTCTGGATGAGGGATCGTGCTGTAATTTGGATCACCATACCCTAAGTGTATTTAAAATCATTTAAACGTTAAGTAAACCTAATAGGACTGTTTTGCCTCCAAAAAGTATTTATTATATATTAGATGGGATCCAGTACTGTTTTATTTTAACAGAGAAAAACAAAATCACTTTTAAAAATGAGAATTATTTTCTTAAAATGGAGTCTATGAGAGATGACCTTTCCATAATTCGTAACTTTCTGGATTTCGATTTTCTTGATAACGAATCCCATACTTGAAAAAAAATGAAAACCAACATCAAATTATTCAGAATATCAATGTCTATCTCAGACATGGAGAGATACTGACACCAGAAAATAACCTTTTTTTTGTATTTGTCATAACATTGTTTTTGAATGCTAGTTATAATTTTGCCGTAAAAGTATTTGTGTGATGCTTTTACATTACCTTACTTGCCCCTGTGTTCCTCTAGGAGGGGGCTGCCATATTTGTGCAGCAGTAGTCTGTTAGCATTAGAAACTAACTGGCAGGCTGAGAACAGACAGTCAGGTTTGCAAAACAGTCAGGTTTAGGAACTTCAAGTAGCAATTACAAAATCAGAACTATTAGCGAAAAATGATCAGCATGACCCATGTAATGTAGATTAATATAAAAATAATTTTTTTTGTGTCAGTATCACTTGAAGCAGCAGTGTCCAATTTATGGTGCACTTACTTAACTGGGAAAACTTGCATAGTCGTTAGTAACTGGGGAAACTTGTGTAGTCATTAGTAGCTACAACACCAAACCATATGGATCTTGCAACTGAAATATAGGTTTTGTTGCGTAATGTTTAAAAGTACATAAAGCCATCTGGCATTTGATGGGGAAGCAAGTTTCTTGGCAGAAAATGGCATTTTGTTGCAAGAGAGGCAGTGTTGTACATGACAGTAGGCCATATTTACCCCAAGAATCCAAAATTTGTCTGCTTCTACATGCTTCCCAAAGTCCACATAGAGGGAAACCCGGGAAGGCCAATTATATTAGGAACAAGTACATTGACTGAACACATCTCAGGTTGAAAATATCCTTAAGCCTCTGGTCAGAAGGGCACCAAGCTACATTCAGGACACCACAGATCTCCTGAACAAACTTGCCGCTATGGGACATTTACCAGAGGGGTGGAGTCCCAATACACAAATATCCCTCATAATGATAGAATTCTGGCATGTCAGATGCACCTGCAGCAGCACAACATACCAGAACCAGTTATGTGGATGGTGGAGTTTACCCTCACTCAACACATTTTCATTTGGCCAGGGCATGTACTTGCAGCAGATGGGAAGCAATGGGCTGCCGATTTGCACCCCAGTATACCAGTCATTTCATGGCTAAATTGGAGGAGGTGTTCATGTCAACCTCTGATACCAAATTTATGGATTACCTTCGCTACATTGATGATAATCTGAACAGCAAGTGAAGAGTACCTCCTATCTTTCCATAGGAACTACAGCTCCTTCCATCCGCCATTAAATTAAAACTTAACTTCTCCAAACAGTTGGCCATATTTACCCCAAGAATCTGAAATTAGTCTGCTTCTACATGCTTCCCAAAGTCTACATAGAGGGAAACCCAGGAAGGCCAATTATCTTAGGAACAAGTACATTGACTGAACACATATCAGGTTGGGTGGAAAATATCCTTTAGTCAGAAGTACACCAAGCTACATTCAGGACACCACAGATCTCCTGAACAAACTTGCCGTTATGGGACATTTGCCAGAGGGGTGGTGTCCCTATACACAAATATCCCTCATAATGATAGAATTCTGGCATGTCAGTTGCACCTGCAGCAGCACAACATACCAGAACCAGTTATGTGGATGGTGGAGTTTACCCTCACTCAACAGGGCATGTACTTGCAGCAGATGGGGACAGCAATGGGCTGCTGACTTGCACCCCAGTATACCAGTCTTTTCATGGCTAAATTGGAGGAGGTTCATGTCAACTTGTGATACCAAATTTATGCATTACCTCCGCTACATTGATGAAAATCTGAACAGCAAGTGAAGAGTACCTCCTATCTTTCCATAGGAACTACAGCTCCTTCCACCCCACCATTAAATTAAAACTTAGCTTCTCCAAACCAGAAATCAATTTCCTAGATGCTAAAATTCATATAAAAAACAATACCCTTGCAACATCCATTTACCGAAAACCCACAGACAGATGCACATTTCTCAGAAATGATAGCTCTCACCCCAAACATAAAGGAATCCATAGTTTACAGACAAGCAATAAGATATAATCATATTTGCTCAGACCACATTGATCAGGATAAATGGCTCTGACATGACAGACAGGCAAATTAAGAGGCCAGTTGCTACATGAAGGGAAAATCTTCTAAGATACAAACAGAGAAACAACAATGACTGTATCCCCCTTGTTGTGACCTATAAACCTGGCCATAGGCGCAAAGATCTGATCATAAGAATCGAGGATTCGTACAATTTTCAGACCGTGTGTGGAGAGTCCCGAAATTTTTTGTCCGGCAGTAATCGGTCATTTGGTCGATCAGACAGGTTAAAGATTTCTGTCGGCTGCCGATATCTCTGCATGTATTGCTGATCGTACTATTTTCAGTGGGAGACTGTCACTAGCTTTGGTCGGACATAACTTTTGTACGATTGCTGTCAGGGGTAGAACATCAACTGATCTGTTCTTTTGTACTTTATTTGATCAGAATGGTTAGTGGCAGGTTGGGAGATGGGAAAAACCGATCGTACGTTGATTCGTACGATCGGATCTTTGTGTCTATGGCCAGCTTAACCACCATTTTTATGCTTTAAAACACTTTCATTTTCTGGTGTTACTGTCCCTTTAATACATGATTTTACATTTGGCCATTACATTTATGAAATTGAATAAAACTTTTATTAGATTTTAACACAGTGTACAGAAAACACAAGCGAAGCTCGAGATAGCTATCCTGCTTTGGAAAGGCACAAGGTGTTAAACCAACAAGCATAGTTAATGTTTGACAGGGCTTTTAAGATTACCTTAAATATGGTCAATGTCAGAATAAACCCACTGACAAGGACAATAGTAAATAAGAAATAGTCATGGTAGTAGATGTATTGTTTATGATCATCATATGTAGCAGAGACAAGTTTCAATGTGCTTAACAATAATATAAGAAAGTAGGCACTTAAACAATAAATTCTAGGTTACAGACAGGAACAGTATGTTTGGAGGGCCCTATGTACAAGTAAAAATCTTAGGGGATGGTAATAAGTGACATAGAAGCCAATATTTTGGGGTCAAGGAAAAACTACAATAACGAAAGAACCATGGAAAAAAAAGCATGACAGAATACAGTGGTTGTGTTTTTTCTCAGAGAAATCATGCACACGTGAGAATCACATTGTTGTATTCATTTTCAGTCAAGCTGTAAATCTGAATTTTTTATAGGAACAGTAACACTAAAAAATGAAAGTCTTTAAAAGAAATGAAAATATAATGCATTGTTATGCTGCACTGGTAAAACTGGTGTGTTTGCTTCAGAAACTCTTCTATAGTTTATATAAACAAGCTGCTGTGTAGCCATGGGTGTAGCCATGGGTGTAGCCATTCAAAGCTGAAAAGGGAGAAAATGCACAGGATACACAGCAGATAACAGATAAGCTCTGTAGAATACAATGGTATTATTCAGAACTTATCTTTTATCAACTGTGTACCCTATGCTTGAATGGCTGTCCCATAGCTACACAGCAGCTTGTTTATATAAACTATATTTGTGTTTCTGAAGCAAACACTCTAGTTTTTACCAGTTTTTAAAGAAGATTTCTATTGTTTATAGAAACACCCAACTTTTACTTGGCAAGTTTTTTCTGGCTATTTTTTTTTTTAAATTCTTTAAAAACTATTCGAAGGTTTTAGAAAACACTCACATGCAAATTATTTTTTCTATTTGCACCACACTTTTTTCAAATAGAGTTCACCTTTATCTCAATAATTTAATACTTTGCGCACCTCAAGGACGATGTCAAGTTTGAGGTTGATGCAAAATTTTACTCGCTTTTCCTTCAAACTGGTAGCAAGAGTTATAGATTTGGATGAGTAGCATGCAGTCTGGCATTTAAAAAAAATGTAGCGTGGCATGTGTCAGAAATCATTTGATTTGCCAACAGAAATCTAATCTTGCAGGCTGAATAATCATTTGGCCCTCATGCCATTAAAACATATATTAATGGGGTTTCCTAGGCATAACACCTGAACACCACCGAAAACAAAAGAATGCCTTCACAAACCAAGCAATGCTGCTCTCAGTGAATGTAGATATATAGTGATATACTAATCGCCTCGTCTTTTGTGCGACTATCTCCCGGAATTGCGGGGAGATAGTCGCGCAAAAAACGAGGCGATTAGTTGCCAGGCGACAAAATCTCCCCGAATCTCCTCGTGTGGTCTTACCCTATATTAGTATATGTGTGTGTGTGGACATTTGTCCAAAATCTCATTCCAAAACCATTTCATTCCAAAATATGACATTTTGCACTGGAAACAGAAACACTGTTGGTGAGATTCACTTCCATTCAGCCATCAGAGAATGAATGATGTTGGCCGCTAGATAACCAAGGAAAAATACTTGGATCATTATTCCCTATTCACCTACTTTAGCATATGCCATTCTTAGACATGTTCAGACTGTTGGTGGTGAAGTGTAACTTTTCACTCCATACCATGTTTCCACTGATCAAAAGTTGGTCACTCCAAACAATGTGGCTATTGATCTTGGTGGTATTATTTTTTTTTTTTTAGCTTGAGCTTAAGTTTTTCCCAAAGACACACTGAAACAAAGCAGTGACTGTTAAAGCAGAGGATGTGCCAGTTTTCTGCACTATTTCAACAATCGGTGATCTCTTTCTGTATATCTGTGTGGGCTACAACTTCTCACAACTTAACTGTAGTTGCTGACACATATTTCCACTTCACAATTAGAGTTTGATAGCTGAAGCATTCTTTCTTGTATGAGCTTACTGAATCCTTCCCATCCCATCTATCAATACGATGCACACATTTTTCTCGTGGTCGTACTTGGTGCTGAAGTTGTGGCCCCAGACCTGGTCATACCCTCCTTATATTACCCCTGTAATACCTCTGAGTACCTCCAACATTTTTTAATTTCTTCTACAGCTTCTAAGATTTTATGTGCTAATAATCTATCTAACCAAAGCCACATAAAGCCATTTACCTCTCTCCTTCTTGGGTGTTCTCTGAAACATGCATTACATCTCCATTAAACTCAGTGCTATTTAAGTGCTCAGAGCTCATATATTATTGAAACCAAAAGGAGCACAGTTTGATTATATACTGTACATGTCAGACTTTAGGTGGGTCTAAATAATGACATATATGGAACTTAAACTGGATAGGTTGATCCACAACACTTGAAGAACCTAGTTTGAAGAACTGCTAAACACATCAGGACCCATTGCCTCACAGACTTATTCATTTGTTTACTTATCCATCCATTTGTTTTTTACCTTCTTACATTAACTTTGCCCCAAGACTCCCCACAGTTCATGAAGTGACAAAGCAAGTGTTGGATAGAGTCCAGACTATTCTGTAGTATAATGCTACTACTAATCAATAAGCCAAAGCCAATTTGACCCATTTTTATATTTTTTAAACAAACAAAACCAAATAAGCAAATGGTGTTGTAATGTATTGATTTTTTTCTGTTTCATGGACAGATACAGAGACCAAAGAAACATTTATTTCATATACTGCATGCTATTAAGAGTTTGTTTGTGAGTATCCATCACAAAGTAAGGCAGGACCACAAGAAACTGTGTATAAATTATTACAAGTATAGATCTATTATCTGCAATGCTTGGAATCCTGAGTATTCCAGATAAGGTATCTTTTTGTAACTTGGATCACCAGCCTCTACGTCTACTAAAAAAATCATTTAAACATTAAAAAACGAAAACAAAAAGACTTGCTTTACCGGTGGTAGGACCCATATCAAAACATACTTTTCTGTCCTTAGGTTGTTGTTGAATACAATTAAAATGTGCAAGTAGTTCAATGTTGGGCAACACTGATAATTAAATGTTTTTCATGTTTACTCATTTCTCTGGTTTCTTACTTAGAACTGCAGCTCTAATAAGTCTTCTATGTTTTTGTTAAAGGGCAATTGTTGTCCCTAAAAAAAAAATCTTGGGCAAGGTGCACAGTACTCATATACAATGGAACCCTAAATGTAATGCTTGACAAGGCAGGCATTTGTCTTATGGTGCTGTCTTATACATATTCTTCTATAGCTTCCTTTGTATTCATCGCCACCAAAAGTAGGCAGTGCAACATATAAACTTAGGCACAACTTTTTGCTCTCCATTCAAGCCCCCATATGCAGTAAAAGGCAAAAAGTCCGGTAACCAATAACAACCAATAAGATTTTCCAAAAGTAATTTTTGCCACCGTTATTTTGTAGTTTAAACCTTACACCATAATTCATTCCTGAAGGTAAGGCAATAAGGTAAGGCAATATGTTGGCACTCTAAAAATACATGGTAATAATAATAGGTAACGGTGAAGGCAAAAAAGAGCTATTTGTTACAATGGAGCTTAAAGGAGAATTCGACCCTTTAAGAAATAAACCCGTACCCCCACCCCATGTAGACCTCCCTCCCTCCTCCCCCCAGCCTAACTACAGACCCCGGGGAAATACTTTATACTTACCTCGGCGCAGTTTCTGGAATCTGGGTTCCACGCAGCCATCTTACGGGTCTTCGTCTTCATGCCGATCTCCCACTCAGCTTCCTAAAGACCCGGAAGATGGCTGCGTGGAACTCGGATGCCAGAAACTGCCCAAAGGGTAAGTATAAAGTATGGGGCATTTCCCTGGGGGAGGGGCAATTAGGCTGGGGGGAGGAGGGAGGTGGGTCTACGTGGGGTGGGGTCTATGGGTTTATTTCTTAAAGGGTTGAATTCTCCTTTAACCATACACGATCAAACACATCCAAAATGTCACTTGGGAAATTACATTTTATCATGTATATGAAAAAAAAAGTGCCTGAAGCAGAAGGCTTGTTACTGGTGAGAGAGGTCCCATTCACACAAACAGGATATATCCATAGGAGCTGCACAACAGAACTCATTCACAGTTCTGGGTCCATGTTTACCAGCTGAACACTGACTGTCTCCAATGGTTTATTAGCAAAAGATTACAGCCATGACTTTTAACTCTGTTGTTGGCGTGCTACAACTGCTATATTATGCATATAAAATTTTTCAGCTATGGAATAAATCAGAAATTCTAATTTCACAGATTGTGTACTCTTTTGGTTCTGGTTCATCTTTGTAGGGCCCAGTTATATATATCTGGATGGGGACATCTTGGCCTTAATAAAAATCCAAACATTGTCTTAGAGTTAGTTTCATGGGTTCTATCAACCATAGAACCCATGAAACTAACTGTAGAATATGCAGTATACATTATAAAGGGTGAGGATTTTGAGAATGTAGGCTGGGCTATTAATATCCTAATTTTACAACTTGAAAGGGACATGAAACAACTCCATATGAGTTGGTCCTTTGAAGGTTGCTAGATTTTATAATAGATCTGCTACAGTTCATTGAATTCATTAGGAATATAACACATTATCTTTTTAATTCTGCCTTTCATTGCTTTTGTATTCTTTTACTTTTTTTTTTTCCATTTCATTTAGTGAATTGAAATTTTCTCCTGTCTGAGAGATTTATGTTTTTTTATCAGCAGCTGTAGAAGTAGTTTACTTTATCTTTCCTTTCCAGTTTAGTAATACGGCTGATGAGTGTTTTTCTAGAGCTATCTGTTGAATACATCTCAGAACATTGCACGAAGTAGGATTCAGCCCCCAGCCTGTTGTTTGAAATGACTTACTGTTACTGTTTAGGAGTAATATCAACATTTACTTACTGGTTAAGAAGTATACTGAATTATCCCTTAAGAGGATAGTATGTGCTTTTTCCTTTATGGCTGTTTATAGTTATTGGCAGTTAGATTTGCTTTGTGCTTGAAGCCTGAGCTGGAAAATAACTTTTTTTGGGGGGGGGGGGTAACTACAAACACAGAGTTGGGCACAGTATGGTGCTTTGGAATCCTATTGGTGGGACAGAATAAAGCTAGGAGGTAGGCATCAATTGAGGTGGTTGACCACATTGAACATTAAAAAGTAGATTTTACACCAAGTACTTAGCAGGAAAGTTCAAGATGTGCCTGTCTATGACCACCTTATAGAGTTTTTTCACCTTAGTTTGTAAACAAGAAAGGATGTCAACTAGTTGTAGCTGGTTAAAGGTCTGCACTTTTTCATAATTGCTCCATGCCTTAATGTTAAATCACCTTATATCCTTATAATCTACAGTTTTGTCATTTTCCTGTGGGACCAAACTGTTACCGTATATACTCGTGTATAAGCCGACCCGTGTATAAGCCGAGGTACCTAATTTTACCTACAAAAACTGGGAAAACTTATTGACTCGCGTATAAGCCTAGGGTGAGAAATGCAGCAGCTACTGGTAAGTTTCAATAATCAAAAATTGAGGCATGAGTGGGTTAAATGTTTTTGAAATGTTTTATTTCAAATAAAAACAGTAAACTACTGTAACTCTGTAAGTGAAGAAAGGGTCAATATGGTATCAACAATGATACTTTAAAAGTACAACCACCTGAGCTCAATCTGCAACCAAGTTAAATCACAAAAAGTTAAAATCCTTCAAAACTGGATTCCTCCTCATCATCTGTTTCTCCAAACAGAGCTTCAATTTCAGCTGGTGTGAGGATGTCAGCATATACATTGTCATCATCATTGAGTTCGCAGGCATCACTATCACTGCTGTCATTCTCATACAATGCGCAGTCTTCACTGCCATCCATAGCATTACTAATGCCACATTTCCGAAAGGCGCGTTGCACCATGTCCTCTGGAATATCTTCCCATGCATCTCGAACCCACTTTGCTATTAATTCAATGTCAGGCTTTGTTAGATTTCCAGCTTTTGTCAGTTTAGCTTGACCAGATGACATCCATTCATGCCACATCTTTCGCACACGGTCTTTGAAAGGTTTATTTAAAGACACATCGAGGGGCTGCAATACAGATGTAAGCCCACCTGGAATAACAGCCAAAGTAACTTGAGAAGACTTTGCCAATTGTTTTATGTCATCAGATGTGATGACATATCCCAAACTAGCAATGATGGTTTCTTTTTTAAGGCTGCTCCTGGTCGTGCATTCCAAATTTCTTCCAGCCATTTTTTTGTTCCGTCTGCATCCATCCAGCCTTTAACATGTGCACGCACTGTAATTTTTGGTGGGAATTTTACCTTTTTAGGCAAGGTCTTTCTTTTAAAAATAATGACAGGCCGCAGCTTAGTTCCATCAGCCAAACATGACAGAACAACTGTGAAATGATTTTTTTCATTTCCTGTGGTTCTGAGGAAAATAGTTTTGTCTCCTAAACTTGCCACAGTTCTGTTGCTTGGAAGATCAAAAGTCATAGGTGTTTCATCCATATTCCCAATATTTCCCAGGTCATAGTTATGAATCCTTCTTTGTTTTATGATGAATGATTGGAATGACATCACTTTTTCTTCAAGGTCTTGCGGCAACTTCTGTCAAATCTTTGTTCTCTGTCGCAAACATAGGTCAAACCTATTCATGAAGCGGGTACACCATCCTGCTGACGCAACAAAATTTTCAATGCCTGGTACTTTATATTTGTCATCCTTAGCCATTTGAAGGGCACGTAATCGAATTCCCATGCGTGTTACGCAGTAACCATTTTGACGACACTCCATAACCCATTTATGCAATTCAGTCTCTAAAGCCCCATAAGAAGTTGTTGAACCACGTCGAGCTTTTTTAGCCTTTGGGATCTTTTCCAAGTCAGCCTTCATTTTCCGCCACTCCCTCACTTGTTTTTCATCACAAAATTCTCTACTTGCAATACTGTTATTGCTTTCTTCTGCTCTTGACACAACCTTCAGTTTGAAACTAGCTTCGTATGACCTGCGTTTTTGTTTTGGTCTAGGATTAGCGGTATCGGTATCCATTTCTAACAAGATAAAAAAAAAATTCAGTCCCCCCATATACCGGTATACAGTAAAATAACCTTATAAAACAGCCCATGTACGGTATATATTTATGAATTCAGTTGGTGGTTAGGAATTTTCTAATGTATCACTGGTTGCCCACTAGAGAAACTCACCCCTTACATGGCTATGCTATAGACACAAGCCTTTAATGTGTGTTACCAAAAAGCCAGGCAGGACTGCTGCTTATAATGGGGATCAGATAGGATCTGTGCAGCCACTGGGACAGAATGCTCTGTTATACAGATAGCTAGAATCTCAGCTGCCATAAAGCAGGACAGGACTGCTGCTTACAATGGGGATCAGATAGGATCTGTGCAGCCACTGGGACAGAATGCTCTGTTATACAGATAGCTAGAATCTCAGCTGCCATAAAGCAGGACAGGACTGCTGCTTACAATGGGGATCAGATAGGATCTGTGCAGCCACTGGGACAGAATGTTCTGTTATACAGATACCGTAGCTAGAATCTCAGCTGCCATAAAGCAGGACCTACGGTAGCCCAGGCTGAACACACAAGCGGGGGGCTCAGGTTACTACTGGGGAGGAGGATGGGCACTGATGGGCTGTGTGGCACTGAAAACAAACTGGTTACTGTAGGGGCTGTAGTTACATAGGATCAGAAGATCTGTAGAATGGAAACATTACCCTTAAAAAATCGGAGCTCTGTCACTTTAAGTTTTTACTGACCACAGACGTCACCCAGCAGGGAGCAGCGCGTTATACGTCACGTGATGCACTGTGACTGGCACCGCACTCCGCACATCACAGGCAGCAGTCAGCAAGAGGCGCATGCGCATTGTGCGCAGCTGCGCATATTTAAATTTCCTTTTCCTTAGCAGAAGCGAGAGGCGCAGGCGCATTGCGCACAGCTTCGCATATTTACGGTAACTTTTACTGCGTACTGCAGCAGGACGTAGAAGCGTCCCTGCCTGCAGAGACGAGCCAGGACTGTGTCATGGAATCCAGGACAGCCATCCAGGACAGCCATCCAGGACAGCCATCGGAAGCGCAGCCATCAGTACCCGCATCAGCCGCATCATCCAAATAGGTAATTTGTTTACTGACCCGCGTATAAGCCGAGGCAGCATTTTTCAGCTATTTTTGGGTGCTGAAAAACTCGGCTTATACGCGAGTATATACGGTAATTATATATAGTGAATAAACTACTCCCTATTGTAAAATATAAGGATGTTGCAAGTTACCGAGGAGTTCCATGACCATATAAAAGCACGAGGCCAAAGGCCTTCTAATATCCTCATTTTCCAACAGAGGGTACTTAATTTATTATAATACACAAGTTTCAGTGGGTCATGTTACACAATTGACAACTGATGACATCACTAAGCACTGTTTATAAGAATAATTTACAGGATATTCATGGCTCTTGTGTATTATATCCTTATAAACAGTGCGGATAGCCGTGCGCTCCCTTTTTAAGCTAGAGAGTGCACTTGCCCCCAATAAGGAATTACAGGAAAAAAAATCAGTAAGTGGCAAAAGCAAAACAGTCATAACCCTTTGACTGCCAAGCACGTACACTGTAACGCTGGCAGGCAAATGCTCAGGCTGCCAAAAACGTTCTTTCTGCATCTGCAGCTTCTGCCACCTCCACATAGAGTAGGCAGTAGCGGATTTCTTCTCACGGCGCCTGGAGGCCAGTATTCTCCGGTGCCCCCTCCCTCCCATAGAATTGCACGCATGCGCATCTTTTCACACTGGAGCACTAAGCGTCTATAGCGCTTAGTGCTCCAGAACATCACAAACTACCGATGCGGCTGGGCGGCATGCTGCCCCATAATTTATGCCGCCCTAGGACCGGGCCTATGCGGCCTCGCTGCAAATCCGGGTCTGAGAGTGGGGAGGAATAACAGGCCCCTGAGCAATAAGCTGATCAGATCTGCAAAGCTATGCAGGTCCGACTTTCAAGTAGTGCATGTCGCGTCTGCTACTTCCCATACATCTTCCTCCCTGCAGAGCCACCCACGCACTTCCTGCTGCGCAACAGCTCTGCATGATCTGTCTCCAAGGCCCCTGCTCCAAGAAACGGTAAGTGCACGTTTTTTACACACTGACATAGACTTACATAAACTTACATTACGTTTATACACTGACACTCACATTTTACAATTTATTATCTTGCACATTTATTTACATATATTTACACACTCAGACAACTTTTAGAAGTGCACAAACATGTATACACAAACTCACAGAGAGGTCTTTTTTTTTTTTACTAATTCATTGTACTCTTATCTTTTGTTCTTTTTTACCTAAAAACTGTTTATTTCGGCAGTGTGACTATTGGATAATCTATTTTGGCTACTAATTACACTGTTGGGTCAGTTATTTTGTTATTTCATTGATTTACACAATTGTGGTTTTATTGTAATTTTATCCCTGCATTATTGTTCCTTATGTATCTTTAGTATAGTTATAGGTTTACTGGGGGTCTTTTTACAGTGGGCCAGCTTGAAAATTCATATGCACATTTTTCATTTGGGGTCTGCACAAACCACATACTATGGTTAGTCTATGCATAGATTTGAGCATCAAATTATTCAGTAGACCAATGACGTCCATATTTAAGTGATTTTTCTTTGTACGTAAAACATTGTGTGAGATAAATGCAGCAAACTGCAACATTTTTAGGGAGATTTTCAGAAATGTTGTATAAAACCTGTACGTTTAGAAAAGCTTTGTTTAGTAGTTTGGTGGATCCATCAGAATGTGTACTTTACAAAAATATATGGTTTTGGGGGGTCTTTGTGCTGTTAGGAGCATCTTGTGGCACATAATATGCAGTCTTTGTTCACAGAAGCCAATGGAAATTTCATATGCACTATTTTTATTTGGGGTCCGTACATGCCAGCTGCTTTGGTTTATCTATGCATATTGGACATCAAACTGTTCCGTAGAACCTTAGGCGATTTTCAGAAATGTCGTAAAAACCTTTATGTTTAGAAAAGCTTTGCAGTTTGGTGTAGAAAGACGTCTTTATCTTTGTTACATAGTTACATAGTTACATAGTTAAATTGGGTTGAAAAAAGACAAAGTCCATCAAGTTCAACCCCTCCAAATGAAAACCCATCATCCATACACACACCCCTCCCTACTTTTAATTAAAATTCTTTATACCCATACCTATACTAACTATAGAGTTTAGTATCACAATAGCCTTGGATATTATGTCTGTCCAAAAAATCATCCAAGCCATTCTTAAAGGCATTAACTGAATCAGCCATCACAACATCACCCGGCAGTGCATTCCACAACCTCACTGTCCTGACTGTGAAGAACCCTCTACGTTGCTTCAAATGAAAGTTCTTTTCTTCTAGTCTAAAGGGGTGGCCTCTGGTACGGTGATCCACTTTATGGGTAAAAAGGTCCCCTGCCATTTGTCTATAATGTCCTCTAATGTACTTGTAAAGTGTAATCATGTCCCCTCGCAAATTGTTGGATTTATCAGAATGTTTACTTTCCAAAAATATACGTTTTAGGGGGTCTTTGTGCTGTTAGGACGGCCTTGTGGCACATAATACGCAGTCACAGGTCTTTGTTCACAGAAGGCTAATCGGCAGTGAGAAAATTCTTCTGCACTATTTTTATTTTGGGTCCGCACATGCCAGCTGCTTTGGTATATCTAAGCATATTGTGCATCAAACTGTTCAGTAGACCCTTGGCGTCAATATTTAGGGTGTTATACAATTGTATGTAAGAAATTGGGTCAGATATGCGGCCAATTGCAATATTTTTAGGTGATTTTCAGAAATGTAAAAACCGCTGCCAAATTTAGGAAAGATTTGCAACTTGATGCTTTGTAGTAGAAAGACATTCATACCCAATTTGGATTTGTGTACTTTCCAAAAATATATGGTTTTCTGGGGTGAACGTACTTTTTTCTACCTTTGCCCCCCCCCAAACTATGTAAACATGTTGATTTTGCAGTACCTGAAATTACAGACCATATGGGGGGTCTAAATTTTGGGGTCCCTACATGCCACGTGCTTAGGTAAACCTAGACATATTAGGCATAAAACTGTTCAGAGGACCTCATGCTTTCATATTTGGGGTGATTTGTTATGATACCTGGAAATAGATGCTGCATGGTGGAAATTTTGAGGTGATTTTTGGAAATGTCACCAAGATCGCCAAACTTAGGAAAGGTTTGCGGCTTGGTGCTTTGAAGTAGAAAGACATGCATACTCAATTTGAATTCAGGGCAATGCGTACTTTCCGAAAATATATGGTTTTATGGGGTGAACGTTCTGTTTTTCTACCTTTGCCCACCCCAAAATTATATAAATGTGTTGATTTCACAGTATCTGGAATTACAGAACTGATAGCTCAAATGGGGAGTCTACATTTTGGAGCCCCTATATGCCACATACATAGGTAAACCTATACATAGTGGGCATCAAACTGTTCAGTGGACTCCTGGTGTTTTACATTAGTACCTAAGGGTACTAACTACACAAACGTTTTTGGGGCGATCCAACGCAAGGCGACAAAACGCATGCGACAAATCACACATCCGTGTAGTTGTACCCTTAGGATGTATGGAAGATAAGATGCTGTAGGAAGCTTTGAAGTAATTTTTCCAAAAAATTCTGTAATCTCTATTAAAAAAAAAAAAAAAAATATATATATATATATATATATATATATATATATATATATATATTAGGGATGCACCGAATCCACTTTTTTGGATTCGGCCGAACCCCCGAATCCCTTGCGAAAGATTCGGCCGAATACCGAACCGAATCCGAACCCTAATTTGCATATGCAAATTAGGGGTGGGAAGGGAAACACATTTTCTACTTCCTTGTTTTCTGACAAAAATTCACACAGTTTCCTTCCCGCCCCTAATTTGCATATGCAAATTAGGATTCGGTTCGGCCAGGCAGAAGGATTCGGTTGAATCCAGAACCGAATCCTGGATTCGGTGCATCCCTAATATGTATATATATATATATATATATGTGTTAGGAAAGAATTGCAACTTGGTAGTTTGAAGTACATAGATTAATCAATATTTGGTATTGGTGCATTCAGGAGACATAGACCTTTCCAAATCGGCTGTTTTCTCGTACATAAAATAAATTATATTTGTGATATACAGTATGTGATGTGTACTATGTAACACATGATTTTTTTATCATTTTATTAGACCTTTAGAAGCCTATATCTTTTTACAGAAGTGGAATTACACCAAAATATTTTGAAAGCTCAGGTTGTCCTGAAAAAAACAATATATTGTTTTCCTGGGTAAACTAAAAGACCCCCGTAGAAAAGGTCCTTAAAGTGAAAGAGTATAAAATGTCCAAAAACTGTTTGGCAGTAGATGTTCGCATGTAGGATAAAACGGCTGGCAGGGAAAGGGTTAAAAGTGTCATTTTTTTTTGTAGCAGATGTTATTGTTATTTAAATAGCACTGACACATTTGCGTAGCATTTTACAGACACTCCTACATTAGTGGAGTGTAACAAAAGCTCATTCTGGTGGTCTAGTGGGGGGAAGCCTGCTGCCCACCGCAAGCTGTATCTTCTTCCTGAAAAGTTGCAGTACTAAGGGCGTGCACGGTGTGCCTCTGCTTTCTTTATTGGCGCATGCGTGCTGGTGTGCTTCAAATGTTTAAAAGGCACAATTGGGCTTGTGATCATTGCCGTTATAGGAGTTTGTTCCTGGTGCTTTCTAAGCTTTTGCTATCCTGTTTTGAACCTGTTTGATTCCTGTTGTGATCCCTGCCTGGCTTTTGACTATTCTGACCTCTGGATCCTGACCTTTGCCTTTATACCGACTACCTCTTCTGCTTAACCCCTCTGATTGACTTCCTGGTTTGACCCTTGCCTGCCTGACTACGTTTATTCTCTGCAGCAAGGATACCAGACACACGATGGCTAGTGAAGCGGGGGTAACCCCTGCGTGTTTATTGCGTCAAATGTAACGTTTCGGGGGCGTGCCCCTTCGTCAGACATGACGAAACCCCCGCTTCACTAGCCATCGTGTGTCTGGTATCCTTGCTGCATTCAAGTAGGAGAGGCGCCGACCGCTCCAACCAACACCGGGCTGATATTTTGAGAGAGAGGTGGGGAAAGAGGATCATTGTGTACGTTTATTCTCTGCCTGCCCCGACCCGGCCTGATCTGACTACTCTATTGCTGAACATCTTGTACCGCGACCTTCGGCCAAAAAGACTCTAGGTAACAGTCGTGCCCCTCTGCCTATCCAGAACCTCTAGCCATGCACCTTTCGTTTAAGGCGGTCACACTACAGGTGAAGCACGAGCCGAGACCAGAGTGCTTGGCATTTGTTCTTGTGTTGAGTGCCGACCGTGACATGGAGCTTACAGTCTAAGCTCAACAAATTTGGTCTGTTTTTTCAGGAACTTATTAACTGTATGTTGTGGGAAGAAACCCATGCAGACACACGGAGAATATGCAACTCGTTGCAAATATTACCCAAGCTGGAAACAATCTCAGTACCCCAGCTCTGCACCCCAGCTCTGCATGGCAGATGTTCAACCACCATGTACACCAGGAAGTATTTTATACATGATTCACTGTATATAGTTCTGACATTAAATTCTGCACTGTGGGTTTGTTATTATATCCTATCAACATAACCTGTGGAACTACTTGTGGGAACTAGAGCTGCCTCCCTTGTTCTTGTGAGAATCACTAAGAAGTACATTTCATCTCTGTACCATGTGCATGGTTTATTAGGAAAAAGGAATATATTTTTAGACTCTCTGCATCTGTCAAAATGAGTTGCAATTGCTATTTAGCCTACACACAACACTTTGAGATTATATTTTTATGGGAACCAGGGTAAAACATGATGGAATGGCTTTTCCATGAGCGATAAACAAGTCATCCCCTTTTGTTGTATGTTTTTGTAAAGTAGGGCTCACTGAAACATTGCGCAAAGTTGCTAAATGTATTTTGCATACATACATACATATTTACATTTCTTTTCATATTTATACTAGGATAATACACTATCATACAGTTCCTACACTACTGGATAGCTGGTTAAGGTAAATTAAGCTCAGAGGTGGGCAGCCGGCTTCCTAATTATTCTCTTTCTCCTATTCACTTGTCTAAAAGACCCAGTCTTGATGGCCCCTTGATATTGTACATATCACTGCCAGTACAGTGAAAAGCCAGGGCTGGTACATGTGTTTTGAGTAGCATTTTGCTGCTACTTCTCCCTGCCTTGTATTATGAAGTCCCATTGTGGCCCATGTACTTTTAGAAGAACAGTAACACCAACAAATGTGTATTAAAGTAGTAAAAATGTAACATGCTGTTGCGCTGCTCTGGCCCAACCAGTGTGTTTGGTTAGTAACTGTACAATAGTTTATATAACTAAGCTGCTGTATAGCCATGGGGGCAGTCATTCAATGCTGAACAAATTAGAAAAGGTACAGGATACACAGCAGATAACAGATAAGCTCTGTAATATACCGGTACAGGATTCTTACAAAACTTATCTGTTATCTACTGTGTATCCTGTGCTTGATTGGCTGCCCCCGTGGCTACACAGCAGCTTGTTTATATAAACTATAGTAGTTTCTGAAGGAAACACACCAGTTTTACCAGTGCAAGGCAACATTACATTATGTTGTCATTACTTTAAAACACTTAAATTTTTTGGTGTTACTGTTTTTTTAAAAAAAATGGGGCTAGGCTAGCAGATCTATGGAAGGTTTGTACTTCTTTTTATGTTTCAGCAACAAAGTTTTTGGTTTGATATGGCCAAACCTTGCAAAAGACCCTTTAATGTAGCCAGATCCTAAAGTGATTTCAAGATGAATTGCATATCCGACAATAACACTTGTTTTCTTTTTGTTTAAGCTGAAGTTCCCCTAATTATTGAGTTGATTAGTGTTACAGCCTAGGTATACACTCTAAGGGTAGAGACACGCTGCTATTTCGGGAGATTAGTCACCTAGCGACAAATCGTTTCTTCTTCGGGAAACTAATTTCTCTCCGAACTGCCTTCCCACTGGCGGGATGGCACTCGGATCGCTTCGGCTTTCTAAAGTCGCCCGAAGTTTCCTCATGAGGCAACTTCGGGCGACTTTGGAAAACGAAGCCCTCCGAGTGCCATCTCGCCGGCAATTTCCATTCTAGCCAGGGGGAAGGCAGTTCAGGGAGATTATTCGCCCAAAGAAGAAACGATTTGTTGCTGGGCGACTAATCTCCTGAAATAGCAGCGTGTCTCTGCCCTAATTGCTGAAGGCTGTAGAAATGGGCACAGATTACTGTAACACCCAATAAGGATTAAATGAGGCAAAGCAAAAAGAATGCTGTAAACAGGAATGTGGCCAGTGTTTCTGCACTGACATCTTGGCTTTTTTATACTGTATAACTGCATGTTTATGTTACTTAACCTGTATGTGTATATAACTTACAAAAACTGTCGGTTACATCTGAGCATGGTAATTGTCAGTAAACTGGACATGGAGACCCCCCCCCCCCCTTATTGCATATAATTTAGTTACTTGACAGGGCTGTCTATGTTGTTCTAAATCTGCATCCCTCGACCAGTAATGCCAGGAATGGCTGTTCAGCAACAGATATACAAGTCTGCTCTCCCGGAAATTAATCAACGGAACTTCTGGAAAGTGCTTCAACTTACCAGCTCCCACAATAAACAGTAACCTGCTATTTAGCTCAAGAAAAAAACTGCATGCTTGAGGATGATGACACTTTTTTGCCAGCTCTATCCTTGGAAAGCTTTTATTAGCTTTTCCTGTACAGCTTCAACTTGTAATCAAAAGCTGGCTTAGATCAGATCCACTGTGTGTGTGTCTGACGTGGTTTGCAGATAGGTGTCTCTCTGGCATTGCTTACTAATGGGATCTTTTTGTACTTCTCGTTTGCAGAAAGATGATTCCAGTGACGGAATTCCGACAGTTTTCCGAGCAGCAGCCAGCATTCCGCGTGCTCAAGCCATGGTGGGACGTGTTCACAGACTATTTGTCTGTGGTCATGCTGATGATCGGAGTCTTTGGTTGCACTTTACAGGTAAAAAACTTGCTTGTGTGGATTTTTTATGCAGAAACTATTCAGCTTAGGGCAGTGCTCTGTGTCTATTTTTTCTTTAATACTTGTAAGAAATGAGGGGAGGCTAAACCCTAAAACACTACTGATTATAATAATTGGGAATCATCAGAAAAAGCAAACAATACATGTAGCCACTAATGAAAAGCAGGTCACAGGGAAATTTAAACCAGTTTTATTTTTCAAGCCAGAATTAATGTAATTTTAAGTTAGGAAACAGTTGTTTGTGGGTTTATTTAATCTAATTGATTTATTTGGCTTTTCACTTCCCAATTTTCCCTATAAGTGAGCTTTGGCAACATAGTCAAATATATCTTTGTATTTTATGAATCCATACCACAGAATGTAAAGAATGTAAAGCCGAGTACTTGTAATGTATATAAATTTCCTAAGAGAGAAAATGATATCACTGTATTACCATGATCCACTAATAAACTAAAAAGTTAACACTATGTGACTTGAAGGACTAAAAGTCCAAGTATTAGCTATTCTATGCCCACAGAGACGACTAGGAGAGGAAACTGCAGGTTAATAGTATGTTTGCCAATATTCCCAAATAAAAAATTCTCAGCTTTTTGGCTTCTCTGTTAAGCTGTTTGGGCCTTATTTACTGGCAAGATGTTAAAATCAGGGACAATCCTCTACATTTTTCCTTACAATGCAGAGTTTTGCTCTGAATTCTAGCTTCATTGCACTAGCTGAAAACATAACCAAAATTCAATGCAAGGCAATTTGGCAGGGCCGGATTTACGTAGTGGGCGCCCCTAGGCCCACTGCCGTTCATCACCCCTGTCCCCTCCCTTTTATTTCTGCAAATTTTCATCATCTGGACTGGAGCATTAGGGATTGGCGCATGGGAATTTAAAAAATTATTGTATCTGCAGCGCATCCCCAGTGTTTTTGAACTAATGTGGGTGTGTTTGGGCAGCATGCCGCCCCCCTAAAATCCTGCCGCCCTAGGCCCGGGCCTTGGTGGCCTTTCCACAAATCCGGGCCTGCAATTTGGCTCAGATTTTTTGCTAGTTAATTTCTGGCTTTCAATAAAATAGGCAATTTGCAGCCATGAGCTGGTCTTCTATATACCTGCCCATTATTGCCTGCATTTTAGCGTGCAGAGACGCAATGCACGCTCACTCATGCCTTTGCTGCACTTTGCATATAGCACCTTCATGAACATGCATAACTACAACTGACACATTGGCATTGGATGCAAGTAAATTTAGCCACAACCTTTTGTTTATGACTTTTTAACATTCACAGCTTTAGTGTGTTATTGAACCTTGCACCCAGTGATTATAATCTCTTAATTGATACCTGATCTAAAAACAAGACAGGCCTGAAGGTACTACTGTACGAATACTAGCAATGCACCAGATTCGGTTTGGGATTTGGCCAGGATTCGGCCGAATCCTTCTGCCAGGCAGAACCAAATCGGAATCCTAATTTCCATATGCAAATTAGGGGAGGGAGGCAAATAGGGTGACTTTTTGTTACAAAACAAGGAAGTAAAAAATGTTTTCCCCTTCCCCCCTAATTTGCATAGGATTCAGTTTGGTATTCTGTCGAATCTTTCACAAAGGATTCGGGGGTTCATCCTAATATTTGGCACCCCCAAGTGATTTTACCTTTTCATTCTCCTTTAAGACCATGCTAGTTCCCTTAAGATTTAATGTGATTCTTGAGATAAGTTTAGTAAAGCTTAGTAAGTTTAAATAAGTTCAGTAAAGCAAATGCCAAATGTTCATGTCCTGGAGAAAGGGAGCAGAAAATAATAATACAAAAATAACAGTGGCTCATAGAATAGTTAAGCAGGGTGTTGGGAAAAGAAACAGAAGATATAAAAGTAGGCCACAGAAGATAAACCAAATGCAACAGAAGAATTATGTTAAAATAGTGGGAAGGAAGGAGTGAAAATGACATTGTAAAACACAGAAAAGAAAGGAAGAGACCATAAAAAAATAAAGAAATAGTTTGCTAGTTTATTTGCTAGTTTATTAATAAAATACATCTTTAATTCCACTTAGCTATAATGTGTGCAGTGTTGCAGTTCTAAGGCTGTGAACATATCAAGCTGAGGAATAGGACTGCAAAACATACCTTTATAGTTACTGTAACTATTTCTAAAATGTAATGTAAATGAAATGTAATTGATACTTGTTGTTTTGGTGCTTTAACAGACTTTAGCAAACAAAATAGATGCAAGCAGCAAGTTACATTATAAACCTAGTGTCACACAAGGTGTTCTCTCTGCAGTCGTAAATAGATTTTGGCACGACAAACACAGGTCGAAACCAGTCCTGTATGTGCTCTGACTGGTATGCACCATCAGGAATGGTACCTGTCTAATTCGGAATTAAAGAAGTCAACGTTTGCTGATGCATAAAACACTTTGTGAGATACTGAATAATGGGCAAAATTCTTTCTATAGTACTGCAGCTGCAACAGACTATATCCCCATGTGCAGATTATGATGCAGCTCATACAAAGAACTGGCAGTGAGACTGTCTTTTATAAACAGCCTTACCTCTATTGTTACTTTATTAGCAAGATCCTAATTTCTGGCATAATGTGTGTAACACATTTTCAGTGTATCGTTTCTTGAAGTAAAGTGAAAAGATTTTGTCAAAATCACTGAATTATTATTATAAAGTAATGAGCATTGAGACTTCAGTACAAGTTTAGTGCATTTTATTCATAAGTTATTAACAACTATTTCACTTTCCTTAAATTGCAGTGAAAAAGGAATTTTAAATCCATGAAAAGTGAATTCAGTCTATTAAGATATTTTATACATAAAATCTTTATACTTTTGAAATATTGGCAATGGATAGGCTGACTGATTCTTATTTACGATTTTTTTTTCTTTAAATCTAAACTATCCTCTTACCTTTCATCACATCTGACACAATTCAAATGGACGTTCTGCCCTTTCCCAGTGGGATGTAGCAGCAGCATTTATGTGTCTTAAGGAGACGTACTCCCAAATGACTGTGGTGTGGCCATAGACGTAACAATTACGATCTTTCCTAGAAAAAATCTTTCCAAGAAAGATTGTTTCAATACACACTTGTAGAGCTTAATCATCTGATATACAGGTAGAAATAATAGAATTCTACCTGTATCTGACTATTAAGCACTAAGTGGCTGATGTTTGGGTTCCTTCAGAGGCATCAAAATGCTCTACCTGAGCCAATTGACGAGCCAAACGATATCCAAGTCTTCTGCTTATATCAGTCGGCTGGTCTCCTGTCATACATGCACTGAATGTCGTACGAAAATTTGTTTTGTACGATAATATCGGTGCATGTATGGCCATCTTAACTTTCACATAATTTTGTATGTACAAATGAGAGAGTATTAGGATGCAGGCTGCACCCTGTGGGAAGCAGTAAGGACAGAGCTGCCCTGTGCCTACTGATGCTGAATTCTGAACTCCACGACAAAGCCAGACCATGGAGTAATGCCAGCTGAATAAGCACTAAGGGTTGTGCTCTTGCATTTCTTTGCATGGTTTTAATAAATCGCCTTCATTTTGTTGTGTACATTCTCTCCTACTGGATGTGTATAGACATTTCTGCCATTTCTTAAGGACTTACAACAGTACGTATAGTGCAAAGTTCTACAGTTAATTCCAACTGAGCAAAGTAAAAGAAACTGGCTTGAATTACAAAAATAGTGTTTTAAAGAAGATACCCAGAAATCTCACAGCCACTCATTACTCATTTTAATTGTAGAGTTTTTTTCTAATTTATTTATAAATCATGTCAAATATTTCTCTTTGTATTTTCTTTTTATTCAGGTCATGCAAGGCAAGATAATATGCCTGCCAAGAGTGCAGCCCATTCACAACGTTTCAGCCTACAATGGATCAAATTCTAACATGCCGCTAACTACACCAAAGCCAATAACACCTGGAACAGTGGAGATGAAGGGGTTGAAAACAGACTTGGACCTTCAGCAGTACAGTTTTATTAACCAGATGTGTTATGAGCGTGCTCTGCATTGGTACGCCAAGTACTTTCCCTACCTAGTTTTGATTCACACTTTAATTTTCATGTTATGTAGCAACTTCTGGTTTAAATTTCCTGGCTCAAGTTCAAAAATTGAGCATTTTATATCAATCTTGGGGAAATGTTTTGATTCTCCTTGGACAACCAGAGCCTTGTGCAAAGTATCTGGAGAAGAGCCAGAAGAAAAGGATAACAGAAAAAATAATCTGAACAAGCCTAACATAATCCAATCAACATTGGAGAGTCCCTTGGTAAAGACCCAGTCTCTGAAGTCAATACCTGAGAAGTTTATTGTGGATAAAGCTGCTGCAGGTGCTCTGGACAAAAAGGAAGGGGAGCAAGCAAAAGCCTTGTTTGAGAAGGTGAAAAAGTTTCGTATTCATGTTGAAGAAGGAGATCTTCTCTATGTCATGTATGTCCGACAAACCATCCTTAAAGTTCTGAAATTTCTGTTCATCATCGGATACAATAGCGCTCTTGTATCAGAAGTAAGGTTTACTGTAGAGTGTAATGTTGACATACAGGACATGACCGGATATAATCATTTCTCTTGCAATCATACAATGGCTCATCTGTTCTCTAAGCTGTCCTTTTGTTATCTATGTTTTGTGGGTGTTTACGGCCTCACTTGTCTTTATACATTATATTGGCTATTCTATCGCTCTTTAAAGGAATACTCCTTTGAATATGTCCGTTTGGAGACTGGCATCAATGATATCCCAGATGTCAAAAATGATTTTGCCTTCATGTTCCACATGATAGACCAGTATGACCCGTTGTATTCCAAACGCTTTGCCGTGTTCCTCTCTGAAGCCAGTGAAAACAAGTTAAAGCAACTGAACTTAAACAATGAGTGGACAGCAGAAAAGCTGAGGCAAAGGCTTATAACAAATGCATCCAACCGACTGGAGTTACAATTGTTTATGCTCTCTGGCCTTCCAGACACTATATTTGAAATAACAGAGTTACAGTCCTTAAAGCTAGAAATTATAAATAATGTTATGATTCCAGCAACCATTGCTCAGCTTGACAATCTTCAAGAACTGTCCTTGTGTCAGTGTTCTGCAAAGATTCACAGTGCAGCCCTGGCATTCCTAAAGGAGAATCTCAAGATTCTGAGAGTTAAGTTTGATGATATTCGAGAGCTTCCTCCTTGGATGTATGGGTTACGCAACCTGGAAGAATTATACTTGATTGGTTCATTAAGCCCTGATGTATCAAAAAACATCACACTTGACTCATTCCGTGAACTGAAGAGCCTTAAACACTTATTTATAAAGAGTAATTTATCCAAAATTCCTCAAGGTGCTGTTGATGTTTCTGCCCATCTTCAAAAACTCTGCATTCATAATGACGGGTCCAAGCTGGTCATGCTGAACAATTTGAAAAAGATGGTCAACCTAACTGAGCTGGAGCTCATACACTGTGACTTGGATCACATACATCACTCCATTTTCAGTCTGTTAGCACTGGAGGAACTGAATTTAAAGGAAAATAATCTGAAGTCTATTCAAGAAATAGTTAGTTTTCAACACCTGCGCAAGCTTACAATCTTAAAATTGTGGTACAACAGCATTACACATATCCCAGTGGAAATAAAAAAACTAACAAGCTTGGAGAGGCTTTACTTCAGCCACAATAAAATAGAGGTTCTCCCCTCTCAGCTGTTCCTATGCCACAAACTCAGATACTTAGATTTGTCCTACAATGACATACGATTCATTCCACCAGAAATTGGAGTGATGCAGTCTTTACAGTATTTTTCAATTTCTTGCAACAAAGTGGAGAGTGTTCCTGATGAACTGTACTTCTGCAAGAAGCTGATCACGTTAAAAATAGGAAAAAATAACTTGTGTTCACTCTCACCAAAAATTGGCAATTTGGTATATTTGTCTTATTTGGATATTAAAGGCAATCACTTTGAAACCCTACCAGCAGAACTTGGTGACTGCAGAGCCCTGAAAAAGAATGGGCTCATTGTAGAGGACATCCTTTTTGAAACATTGCCATTCGATATAAGGGAACAAATGAAATCTGAGTAATGGACCTGAGCAAATGCTAGTCATTACTGGGCATTATTTAAATGTATGTACATGCTATTGTAAATGTTGTTGGTACATAGGTGGGCAGCATTCTATATTGGAAGGTTTATTATTCAAGGAAAGATTTAGTCTTATAAATCATTAAGTTCCAAGTCGAGGAATAGCTGTAATATATAATTAATTTTAACTATTACTAAAGGAGTGTAGGTAAAGGTGCTGTACCAGGTTAGCCAATCAAAACCTTCTAGCATAAAACTGTATGCCATGCACCATGGCATGCAGTTTATGCTCTACAACTGCATGATCAGGTGGCGCAGCATGCAGTGGAAGCTTGGTACTTTACCTCCTAATTAAAGAAGAACTAAAGCGTAACTAAAGAAGTTGGGCAGAAATTTTGAACATTATGTTTTGGGCTTCTATACCAGCCCAAGGCAACCACAGCACTTTAGCAGTAAAGGTATGTGCCTTCAAAGATGTAGTAGCCCCCCATGTTATTTTCTGCTGGTTCTCTGCACATGCTCTGTGCTGCTCTCTGTTACTGAGCTTAGGGGCTCAAATAGTAAATATACAGTACAAATAGAATATAAATGTCACAATATAAGGCTGATTAGCAATTTATACAGATAATTACTACATGGCAGCACAGAAACCAGTGTAAATAGCATCAGAATTAAATAGCCTTGTAGCATCATCTTATATTACAGATTAGCTTCTCAACAGCTGCTCAAAGCCCACTGAGCACGTGAGTGTTGCAGACACTTTCCAAGATGGTGACCCCCTGTGACAAGTTTGAAGTCCTGGATCATTGCTGCTATTGAGAAGCTGAAATTTTAGGCTGGTGCAATCAGTTCTGTATATAAAATATGGCATTTTTAGCTGTAGTCATTTTTAGGGTTTACTTCTCCTTTAAGTCAGTTGTAAATTACAGTTCTTTCTTGTGCCTCATGCTTTTTTCGGTCCAAGTCATGAATATGCATTGCCTATAGCTCTGTTTAAAGAAAAAAAACTGTGACTGTTTCATTAACGTAATTAGTTTGAAAAATGAGCCCTTTATGCTCCTTTCCCATAAAAATGCATCCTGTTAGTTTGGTAGACAGTCCTTTCATAGAAACCCTTCTGAACTGGACAGGTAAAACGGTCTGCCATTAGGGAGTATATTGGCAAACATAGGGCAATACAAATGAATCGGGCTTCAAAAGCTAAATGTTACAAGTACAAAAAGGATAACAAATCATTTAGAGTTTTATTTGTTTAATTATTTGCTGGTCTGTTCACTAGGGATGCCACCTGGCCAATATTTACCAATAAACTGATGTTTGATGCCTAAGTTATTAATAGAGAAAAAATATAGGCTGGTATTTTTTCCAAAAAGGTGGCAACCCTACCTTTATAATAATATTAATTTATATTAGTAAACACACTAATGGTCATTTACAACAAGGAAGGCAGTATGCAAAGTGCAACAACAAAAAAAAATCTGCCATTTTGTTTGCATTTCATTCATCCAGTCCAGAATAGCAGCAGCTTTCTTTTATAGCAAAATGACCTGCAGTTTCCCCAATGAATACAGTGTTGCCTTCGTTCAGCAGCACTATAGTCCTGAAGGGTAGGAAGGGGTCATATCATTCAGATGCACAAGTTAGGGAGTGGTAGAGAACACAAGCTGCAACAAGACAGGGCTTGCTAGCACCCCTTGAAGCTGTGGTCAGCACTCTGCATTGTCCCACATGGTTTATGCTATACATTATCCAATGACATTTACAGTACATTACATATGCATTATTCAATAACTGCGAAGAATCTATTTAGAACAGCCCTATTCAGTTCAGTTTACTTATCTATGTTTTCTGAGATTTGTTTGGGTTGTAATGTAAGACAAAATATGATGTTGTGTTCTTTTTGGTTCTAGTATACATTATCCGATTACTGGGAAGAGCTAATTTAGAATTGCACTATATAAAAACTGAATAGTATATACATCATATTACTAATTATGTGCCTTTCCTCTTCTACATTAATAAAATATGAGGACTAGTTTTATACACGTTTAGTCTCACCCTCTACCTCTGACCAAATTTTTTTTCCTAATAGCTAAGAAGCCACAGGTTACAGTGGATGGCAAGACTTAATCTGACAATTGTTGTGGGGGTTTTCCTGGGGAGAAAACTGGATAATATTAATACAATTACCTGTTCCACCCAGGGTGCCTTTTGGATACCTTGCATGCACGGATAGTGAATGCAGAGTACAGTGGAGTATAGCCCCATAACAAAAAACTGAATAATGCAGTAACTTTCTCCAGCAAGTTCCAATCCAAGTACCTGGCCTGCCTGATTGACAACCCCCAGCTTAGCTTCTCAGTAGTAGGTTAACAATATCAAACATATAAAATGCCACTGACTCTCCAAAGATAACCTAACAAGATCCAAGAGCTGTCATAGACAATTGTGAATGCATGGATCATTATTACTGTTTTAGGACGGCTACATTTAAAACAATCTATGTAAATACCTATTATAAGTTATGGCATGCTTTTTTGAGACACTTACGACCCTGCTCCGGAAAAAAAAAACGTTTGCAATTTGAAATTGGCAGCCAGTGGTGCACAAGATGTTATGTCATAAAAGGTTCCTGTGTTGATTTTGGCTTCTTCAAATTCAATAGCTTTTATCATTCAACTATATCTTTGCTCAAGCTTCATATCTCCCCTGTTGGTAACTGTTTTCTCCTGATTGGGAAAAATGGCAAAAATAGAAATGAAGGCAGCCAACTTTAGACAAAAAAAGTGCATGTGTTCTTAATGTGCTCATTAGATGCCAGTGAAAGCCAAAATAGCTCAGCTGTTGCTACTGTAGTCTAACAAAAATTAGATTCTAGAACTCTATTTAGTCATAAACCCGTCAAATAAGACAAACATCCACATGCAATAAACACTTGGTACACGTTGTGCTGTTTGTTCCTGTAATTAAACAGCATAATATCAGCTACTACAAAGGAGTCACAACCTACAAATAAAAAATACAGTAAATGAGGGGTTTCCTACCAATGAATAGTACACCCTACTTTTCTTTTTGGTGGCAGTAACTTTATAAATTGACAACTTGAAACAAAAAAAAAAATAAACATAGTTACTTATATGCAAAATAATATTCAATACAATCATCTATGCAAAGGCTCACAGTAATTAAGTTTGGCTGTCTTTCTGTTAGCTGCCAGGGCAGTGCTTAGCCCATTGATTAAATCTGGCCATAGATGCAAACTCCCTTTTATTTTACATAATGGTAGTGAACCCATAAACACAGTGTTTTGAAGTTTGCTGCCCCAAATTCCGTGTGCTGTGGAACAATCTGCCCTTGTACAATGAAGCAAAAAAGAAAACAAAAAAACTGGGCCACTCCATATTCAGTGCTGCCTGCATTTGGCTTTGATATATACAGTAGGGGGCAGCATATTGGTATTCCCTGGAACACCCCTAGTTTCTACATCATTTGCTGCAAGTGTTACTATAGGTCTCCTGGCTCCTGCAGACTATACCCACTAACTACGATTTCTCTTTTTCTCAGACTCTCTTTCATCTGGCATGGTACCTACAGTTTGGAGGAAAGCTGATAAAATTCCTGGAGTCCTTGTAAATAATAAACTTGGCTGTAGCAAACAATGCCAGCCAGCAGCTGCAAGGGCAAATAAGGTCTTGAGCTGTATTAAAAGGGGCATAGAGTCACGGGAGGAGGGGGTCATTCGTCCACTTTATAGAGCACTGGTAAGGCCCCATCTAGAATATGCCGTACAGTTTTGTTCTCCATCACTCAAAAGGACATTATTGAATTAGAGAGGGTACAGAGAAGGGCAACTAAGCTGGTAAAAGGTATTGAAAATCTTAGCTATGAGGAAAGACTGGCCAAATTGGGGATGTTTACGCTGGAGAAGAGGCGCTTAAGGGGTGATATGATAACTATGTATAAATATATAAGGGGATCATATAATAATCTCTCTAATGCTTTATTTACCAGTAGGTCTTTCCAGCTGATTTGAAGTCACCCATTCCGATTAAAAGAAAGGAGGTTCTGGCCAAATATTCAGAAGGTGTTTTTTACAGTGAGAGCTGTGAAGATGTGGAATTCTCTCCCTGAATCAGTGGTTGTTCCCCCTACCACTACCTCAGGTGGACTCATAATGACCTCAGACTATCAGCGTTCCAATCCACATGCTGCTTATCAAAACCCTGGACCAAGCACATCCCAACCTCAGAGCAGCATGGGATATACATCTACCTCCCAGCAGCCTCCACAATACTCACATCAGACTCACCGGTACTGAGCTGTACCAGAGGGAAACAAACAAAAAGTCAATGCACTGTTGCTTTGGCTACAGGACTGAGCATGTAGCTGTCTGCCTGAAGCCTGGCTTTGGAATGTACAACCTGTCCAGCAGCCAAGTTATACAAACATTTCAGAGAATGTAGACCCCCCCCCCATACGAAGGGTAAGAGTGCTAGCCCAGTTGGCAACGTGGATTTGCTACTTCCATAGTTTACTTGAAAATGGTTCAAACTGACCAATGCATACTTTTTTTTCAGTGATGGTAGCAGTTGAAGCTGTGAAAGTATGTTAGGAGCAAACACTTATTATTAAGCTTTTTTTTTTTAATCTTTTTAATCATGGTGAAAATATGATCTGACCAATAAGAATCGGTCTTCACTGGTATGGACACACAAAATCATTGAAAGATAAATTGTACTGCTGTTCTGTTCAATATACATGTCTCTACACATCTTGATCATTGTTTTTTGACCAGTAAATCTTTTTTTCCTCCAACACTTTATCACTCAACAAAACGTAGGGATGCACCGAATCCACTATTTTGGATTCAGCCGAACCCCGAATCCTAATTTAAGGATGGGAAGGGGAAAATGTTTTTTACTTCCTTCATGTGGTACAGGCTGATACATTAGACTAGTTCAATTCCCATCTTGGAGTAAGGAAAGCATTTTCTCCCGCTGAGGCAAATAGGAGAAGCTTTAAACATGGGAATATTCATTCCTATGAGATTTGTAAAAGCATATTATTCAAATGGCAAACTCTAACTTTCACCCATTGATAAATATGCTTCTAAAAATCGCATAGGAATGAAGAGAAAGTACGTTTTTCTCACCCACTAAAAGTGATACAGACGAGAAAAACGACTCATATAAATATTAATGTACGTTAAAGGTTACTACAGGTAATGTGCCTCAGGCAGTACGTATCCGGCAAAATTATAAAGCACATGCAACGTTATGATAGATATAAGAAATTAATTTCTGGTGCCATTATCTCTTTAGGAACCTTGGCTCAAACTAGTTTCTGCTGCTTTATTACCTTAAGGGGTTGTTCACCTTCAAACAACTAGTTGTTTTTGGATAGATCCCCAGAAATAACACATTTTCCCAATTATTTTCTAGTTTGTATTTGTGACCGTTTTTCTAATATTGAAGTGTAAAGTGTCATTTCTCACCTTCTAAAGCAGCTCTGGCAGGGGGGTTGCTGACCCCCAAACTGTCCTAAATTGATACACTTAATGGATAAATTTATTATCTTTGTCCCCATTGAGCAGAATTCCTGGGTTTCATTACAGGCGGCTGTTAGAATTAATACAATAGTTGCTAATACTCCAGAGATGCTGCTGAGAAATGTATCAACTAAATGTTGAAAAATTGTAACAGTTTAGAGTCTGCGCCTGAATTACTGAGCTGCCAGACTCAAACACCAGAGGGATGAACATTCAACTTAAAACTTAGATTTTGGAAAAACAATAGAAAATAAATAATGGAAGGTAATTGAAAAAAGTCTTTATTTCTGGGGAACAATCATAAAACAACTGAGCTGATAAAAGTGTTTGGAAGGTGAGCAACCCTAAGACAATGTGCAGCTTAGTATGAGCACACAGCTTCTACACCACACAAGTGCAGTGCTCATTTAATCAGCCGACTAGTTGCACCAGCTGGATCTTTTCTCTACCAAGACGAGGGTTTGAGGTTTGAAATGTATCTAGTGGGTCTTGTAAAAGAAGATTGAAATAAACACTTGAAGAGATTCATTGCTACACTATGTACTTTCCATTTTGTTTCCATAGATAAGCCTGTAGCCCATTCTTTATCGCCTTTCCTTTCTACTTTCCCCGAAAGAGTCAGAGAAAAGGTGAAGGCCAAGCGCAGCAGGCCGATACATTTCCTGTGTATACAATACAAAAGAGCCATTCTGTTTATCAGTTTCCATAGTCTGTCTCCTTGCAGTTTCCTTGGCTGGATAAAGGGAGTAGATCGGGTCATATTTACATGAACATCTCTATGCAGATGTCAGTTTTTGGATATGAGAATCTGCTTTCCAGGATACTCAAAGTTCCAACCAAAGCTTATTGCATATTTTTTTTTGGACATACTGTTCGATCCTATCTTACAGAGATATCTTATTACCCATCTGACTGTCTGTGACCATTTGCCACATATGCAGTGCAGCTCTTGTACAATGTGCATTATATTGCAATGCAAGGCTGCCCATTTTATGGATCTAGGTTTTTGTACTATTAGAATTACCATTGGAATTCTACAACTTATCTACAAAAAACCCCTAGAACCTTTTCATTTAAGGAAACTCCCAATACACTGCCAGTTAGTGTATAAATGTTTTATATTATTTTTTTATAAAGTGCATAACTTTGCATTAATCAATATTGAACCCAGTTTTCAAATCACTCTGAAAAATAGAAACAGTACTTTTAATGCAAGTCTTTGTAAAGCAATGGACCACATACAGAGCTCTGCGGTACGCCACTAACAACACTGGTCCAATTAGAAAATGTTCCATTTACCACCACTCTTTGTAATCTATCTTTCAACAAATACTATGTTCCAGGCTAACATTCCTACATTTAACCATAAGCCTTCGATGTGGCGCTGTATCAAATGCTTTAGCAAAATCTAAGTAGATCACATCCACTGCCATCCCAGAGTCGAGGTTCCTACTCACCACCTCATTAGTCTGGCAAGAGCTGTTACATATAAAACCAGGTGTCATAGGCATCCATCAACTCCTGCTCTGCTTCATCAGCCCAGACAGGATTATTCAGAAGATATTTAGTTGCCTGATGTGTTTTCAGTTGTTTCCTAACCATAAGACCTTACCACAGACATGAGAGAAAGCTTTGCATGTAGTAGGCTATGGATTAGGTCAAAGAAACCTTTCTGCTAAATTATCACTTCATTTAATTTTTCAGAAAAGAAAGAAATCTAATAATGGTACACACACCTCTATATTTGTGAATTTGGCTCCCCCTAGTGTCAACATGCATTATTTATATGCCGAACATTTCACCTGTACCGAACTTTGTTGTAATCATAATTTAACATAATTAAAATTCAATGTAAAGATCACTCTAAAATATATATATCCAGAGGAATGGTGCACTCCGTAGACAGAATTAATACCTGGGTGCCAGCAAGGGAAATATGCAGTAGACAAGGATTGTGGGAGTCACAGGGTTTTAGTGAAAAAACAAAAACAGTTTTATTAAACCTCCACATTTCGATCCCCCACAGGGATCTTCGTTATGAGCTCCTTTTTTTGTTTTTGCTCCTGACAAAGATCCCTGTGGGGGATCGAAACGTTTAGGTTTAATAAAACTTTTTTCAGCAGGTACCTGCCCAGCACCCCCTCATTGTTGCATCCTTGGCAGATGCCACTTCTACAGAAAGGTTTATATCAAAAACGATATAAGTCCCAAGGCCTCTTAGAGTAAAAACAAAATTAATTTATTGATATTCACATTTAAAAAAGTATCCAGTACATACTACCCCACATATTCCACCTTACGCGTTTCGCACCCTCCGGCGCTTAGTCATACACACCTATGACTAACCGCTGGAGGGTGCGAAACGCGTAAGGTGGGATATGTGGGGTAGTATGTACTGGATACTTTTTTAAATGTGAATATCAATAAATTAATTTTGTTTTTACTCTAAGAGGCCTTGGGACTTGTATCGTTTTTGATATAAACCTTTCTGTAATTGATTGCCTTTGGAACTGGGGCGGGTCCCTTCGGCCTGGTTAAATAATTATATGGACTCCCAATTCCTTGATATAGGTGCCTCTTCTGCCTACCCCTAGTCCAGCCCTGTGTACTTGCATATAGAGCTGTAGGAAAAACTCAGTTCCAAGAGGCTGAGGTTTACAGCACTGTCGCCAAGTGAATTCAGAAAGTATATGGGCTATTATTTCCACTAGCACCCAGCTAGGGTTGCCACCTGTCCAGTTTTGACCCTGACAGACCAGTTTTCGCAAAGGGCTGTCCAGGTCAAAAGTGCCTGACAAATAGCTGATCTCCACATTGTAGACCCCCCCCCTCCCCCTTTGATAGTACCGATCTGTCTCTGTGATGTCACTACACTGCCCGGACCTAGAGGCAAAGAAGTGGCAACCCTACACCAAGCATGTGGCTAACTCATTAAATGAATTATTTAAAAGATATTCTCACATTTCCCTGCCTGGGTCAATTCTGTTCTGTATACATATAACAGTGGAAAGTAGCCCAGAGTGATGTTTGTATGATACACTGTAAACCTTGGTAGTTTGTTTGCCATGCAGGCCAGGCTATTAATCTATGGTATCTGAGCACTAAACCCTGTACTGTTTGTCAATAGATAGCACAAAGGTTACATTTAAGCTCAGCACACTCCCAAATTTATGGTCTATAATTCATTTATGAGGGCACCATTGTAACCGCTGGAGCTTATAATAAGCTTTAACCTGCCAGCAGCACAATATTTCTACCCAAAAATTCCATGAACTGTCCTCTTGCTGCATGAATCAGTATATACTTAATTTTGCTGTCAGCCTTACAGCGGTTTATTGTTTGTTCTGTGCAAAGAAAATGTTAACACAAAAGCAGATCTTGCTGCAAAAGAAGATCCCCGTTTTGATATTGTCTTTGCCATGTACTGCCACTCACTATACTGCAATCAGTCCTGTGCAAGTGTCATACAAGCACGATATGGCCTGTTCACTTACTTACGCTTTATTTGCAGATGATATCATGGGTAAAATGTGTAAAGGGAGCCCTGTGCTTGTTGCTTGTACAAACATTAAACTTTATGACTGAGACAATGCATAATGTAGGTGAACAGAGCAATACCTTACATTCTACAAAACTAAAATATATTCTTACAATGCAGACTTGTTGCATCTCCAAACTGAATTTGTGGTTGTAGAGTGGGGCATACACTTGAGGAAAGTTGTCCAAAAGTACTCGCACACCCTGGCCTTCACAGAAAATGATTCTCTGGTGCACAGCAATGGAGGAGTCGGCTACCTCTCTTCCCAATGGCTACAAAAAATCACTAGCACACAGGTAATGCTGGCAGGATAAACCTTGCTTAAATTTTATTGCATCCTGTTGAGGATTTGTGAGAGTTATACAGGCCAGGGAACTGAGTATCACACATGTATATGGCTATATGTACAGGCCTTGTCAAATGTCAGCCATTTCAGCTAAGAGAAACAAAAACATATCAACAGCACACGTGTTATTAGGCTACTTATGGAGGAGATGTTGAGTGCCTTTATGCAGAAGACAGAAAGCAGAGTTATATCATTTTTTTAATAAAGCATTGCAAGTGTTAAACTTTGTGCAGGACAGAGCTTATCGTAGTGCAGGGTAGAATAGATTTTTTACTAAAAATTTTTTAGTGTTACATTGAGTTAAACCATTTATTTGCCACCCTAAGAAGCATGCCAATTAGCCCAGCCTCCTTTATACTACTGTAGAAGGGTAAAGGTTTTGCTTACTTTTAGGTTCTCTGGTCTGCTGGGCATAACTTAATCAGCTAGATTGGGTCCTCAGTTATAGAAGGGAAGCTGGTTCCTTTTCCTGTGTGAAAGTATTTTGCAGGCAGTTCAGTGACTGGCCAGTAGATGTCACTATTCTATTTTATAAAAGGGAAAGGTCCTATGCACTCAGGGGCAAATTTACTAAAGGGCGAAATTCACCAGCGTGAGGTCATTTTGGGACTTACGGGTTGATTTACTAACGGGCGATGGCGTGCAATAGAGTAGATAGGAGTTCCTCAAAATAAATTTGAAAAAACGCTTGCGACTTTTCAATTTTTCAGGGTAATAGGCTGCAAAAGATCGTAATTATTTTTAGGGTACCGGCTTCCTCTCTACATTTCCTTACATATAGCACATAAACTATACACTGGGCACATGTGTAGGGCATTATAACAACTTTATTTTCTTTTATTAAGGGTCCCTGGGCTTGTGTAGTGTAATGTATTTGCTGCAACATACGTATATGTACATTGAAATTTAACGTCCCGCCATATGCAAATTAGCCAAATGCTAGAGTCAAGGATCTGTTACTAATTGGACAATAAATATATTCTACGCACTCGTTTTTCTAAAATGGTTGCGTTCCTGCTTCCGTACCCCAATCCCATACCTCCCAACATTTTGGAAGTAAAAAGAGGGACAAATTTTTTTTTCGCACATAGAACAGTGAAATTGTTTGACCATGCCCCTTTCTGTGGCCACACCCCCTAATTACCATGTTCATTTTACAAAATTTGGCAGGTTATGAAAGTTTGAAAATATTTCTTCTTATCTAAACTGTTTTTTTGTGTCTCAAAATTGCTACGAAGTATCTTATTTGCACCTGTTAGCTGTTCTGGGCTCTCTGCTAAAAGCCTATCAAGTGAGAAACCTTTTCTTTTTCTGGCTGTTCGGTGAAAACAGAGACTTTCCAGTACCAATGAGGGACTGCAGGTTGAGCTGTCAAAAGGGGGACTGTCCCTCTGAAAAAGGGACATTTGGGAGGTATGCCCAATCCTAGCCCTTGACTCCTTTAAGTATTACATTCTTATTTCAGCCCACAGTTCCATTTAAGTTAGATACAGATACTGCTGCTTTAAGCCCAGCCACTTTCAATGCCATCCCACCCCCATGCCATTGGGCATGTCTATTATTTAGTGCCCCCCCTTGCCTAATTCTTCCTGGCACCTCTGTTATTTACCTATGATGAATGTAGGATGGGTCAGAGAGAGAAGAGGCTGTAACAGAGAAATGCAGCTGGTTATGCAAGCACACGAGCCCTCCCCTCCAGAGCATGTGTACAGTGTGAGCAGGAACATCTCTCCAGCCAGGAAACACACAGCTGTCTCTTCAGTACTCAGTGTAGGCGACTGCTCCTTCTCTCTGTTGGCCTGATGCAGCGGTCACTGTGCTCTGGGCTGGGCTCTCGCTGAGCTGAATGAGCAGGGATATAGCACACGGCAGGGGAGTGCCTGAGCTGTCTCAGTCCAGGTGAGCATTTGGCTTGTTCAGCCACCATTCTCTACACAGCACAGTTTGTTACATGTAAAACCTTCCCATAGACAGGCTCCCATGCACCTGTCTTACCTCCATTCTATCTCTACAGCTACTAGGTAAGTCTTAGCCAGGGCCGGCCTTAGGCCAATTGGACCAATTGGGCCCAATTGGGCCCCGCACCTCTGGGGGCCCCGCACTGCCCCTTTCCTTTCTATTTTGTGCCTGTATGCCCTTATTTTCCTAAATACTTGCTGTGTCAGTAGCCAGCAACACTTTGTCTAGGGGCCCCGCCAACATGGTCCCAATTGGGCCCCACATTTGATAGGACCAGCCCTGGTCTTAGCCTTCTAAAAGCTACAAATCCCAGCATTCTTTGTCAGCCCTAGTGCTTTAATGTGCACAGCGGCAGCTTAAGCAGTCCCACTTATTCATTGGTCTTATAAGAAGGCCCTAGCATTGTCCGTTGTGCTACATTGTGGCACGAGACATTTCCACCAGTACCGTGTCACCATCATTGTGCAATGGGTGGGCATGTGGCATTCACACTAGCTGACAGTTTATTCAGCAGCCTCCCCCTTGGGCTGTCACAATGCTTCTCCTTGGGCTGTTACAATGCTTCTCTTGTTCGATGGGGTTTGCTGTTGTTTTCTGTCCCTGACTTTGTGCCAGATGGGCTCCAAATTTCTCTGCAGTCTATGGCTATTGTGCTGTAATAATAAGTCAACCTGCAATGGAGACAGGCACTGCACAGTCAAACCTAGAACCCTCCCTGTGCTACCCATGTATTATTATTATTACTTATTATTATGTAGTTCAAGTGACTTGCCCTATATGGTGTTGTGTCAGTGATACACTGCTCATAGCTGATCATTCATTGAATTGCACAGGAAGAGATTAATCATTACTTGTGTCAGGCATTAGAACAAGGACGTGCCTAATACCTATATCTAACTATATTTCCCAGAGAGTTACATTATAACGGTCACAGGTTATTGATTCACACTTTGTGTTTTTGTCATACTTGTTGCACATTGCCAGAAATAGATCATCCTTTGGTTATAAATTCTGCAACTGTGAAATATATACTTTTGCTTAGAGACGTGAAGCAGTGGGTAATGAACAAAGCGGCATACTGTGAAGATGCATTGAAGTTATTGCAGCCTGCAGCATGCTTCTAAATTCACTATTACTTTCATGTGATGGAGGTGCATCATTATGAAACATGATAAATGTGTATGCCAGAGAACTTCTGACCAGTTTTTTTTTTTTAAGTTTTTATTTAAGAGTTTTCATTAAACACACACATATATAGTAAAGAACAAAAGAAGAATGAAGAGAATAGAGAGGAGAAAAGAGAAGAAGAAGTGGTAGCCCAGTTGGCCCATTAAGTCTTCTAACCAGTTTGATATACAATATATATATATAATTACCCAAATACTAATGTAGAGACCCTGAACTATAAAAAGTGCATACAATTTTTATGGTTGATATTTTAGCTCATGCAAAACCATGTAGCCTTTACTTTTTGTGTCAAAAAAATGCCCCATTTAGCAAGAGATTACAATTTTTCCTTAGCCTCACCGGTATTTAACTGGGCATGTTCCGTTGTGTTCATGTCCGTTTGCACGTCACACTGCTTTCCCCTGTATTGGCTACTGAATTGTCTCTTTGTCAGTTCATGCCCACCTATTTTGCCCCTTAACTTGCCACCCCATCCTCATACGCAGTGTTCTTTCCATTATATTGTCCCAGCCTCTCCAGTTGCACCAAATCTCACTGCATTGTTGCACAATTGCATATACCAACACTCCTTAAAAGAACAGTAACACAAAATAATGAAAAGTATTTTTAAAGTATGAAAATATACCAACCAATCACATCTTCTCTCACTTCACAGGTCCCTTTGTGTTTTGTTCTATTAACCTTGCATTTTGCCCCTCAACCCTTTTTGCCATATTTCTGTGCTCTGACTTCATGTTTCCCTAACTTGATATGCAAGTTCTACTATTTTTTTTTACTGTTTCCCGGCTGGTGGGGAAAGGGACAGAATGGAATTAAAGCAAAAGAAAAAAGAACCTGGGTGTTGCCCTGACACATATAAGCCAGGAACAAGAACAGTAAATCATGGCAGCAGACACAGACTAAATTTATCTATTTTTCCCCTCAAAGTCTCGGTCCTGCCACTAGGGGATTGGCTAGGCTGCATGTAGCTTTAAATTTCTTCCACCAGCCTAGCCAATCCTATTGAGGCTATACTGGGACTTACATCTTGGGAGGGGGAAAGGTATGCTCTTTTTTTTTCTTCTCTTGAATCTTTATTATCATTCAGGTTTAACCTTAGTGAAAATGCGCACATGGACTTTGGCCTAAAAAGGCATAGCTAATGTTTTTGTCAGAAGTCTGCCCCTTGTCTGCAGTGCCAGGCAGATGCTCACACATATGGGACAGTTGGGGGGACAAATTGGCATTTTCTCGCATGGGTTTTGACACTGGTGGAGAAAACACAATGTGGCAAATTCACTAAGATTCGTAGTTGCACCAGCGTCCGTTTCGCCACACTTCGCCAGGGGTATTTTCGCCAGCGCTACGCAAATTCACTAAAATCCGAAGTTGCGCTCAGGGGAAGCGATAGGTTGAGAAGTTGCGCTAGCGTTAATTCGCCAAGTTACGCTAGCGATGGTTAATTTGCATACGGCGCCAAATTGAAGTTACAATGGAGGTATATGTAGCATCACTACACAAGCCTGGGAAACCTTCAAAACAGCAAATAAAATATTTATTTTGCCTTACACATGTGCCCACTGTATAGTTAAGGTGCCATGAGTTAGGAAATGTAGGGGGGAAGGAGGGGAGCCCCAAGAAAAATTTTTGATCTTTTTCAGCCTATCACCCATGAAAAAGAAAAAACGCCAGCGTTCTTTGGGACTTAGAAAAATTTTTTGAAGCAATCCCTATCTACTCTATTGCATTTCGCCTGGTCTGAGGTAGAGAAGGAAGTCTGGCGTAAAAGGTAGCGTTCAGACAAATTCGCGCGTCAGTGAATTTGCGTAGTTACGTCCGTTGCACAAATTCGCCATGTGTAGGGTGCGAAGTAACACTAGCAAATTTACGCCAGCGTCCGTTAGTGAATCGGCGAATTAACGAAAATGTGCTATTCTAGCGAATTAACGCTGGCGTTAGGTGCTTCGTCCTTTAGTGAATTTGCCCCAATGTGTACTATTTTACAAATTTTTATACGCACGACACCATACAAGTCTATTGGCGTAATTTTTGTGGCGAAACAAGGCGAAAAAATTCACCCATCCCTAGAAATGGCACATGGTGCACTCTCGTTCTTGGGGACTTATGATTCCTGTGCCTTAAAAATACCTTCATTGCAAATCTCAGCAGGCACATCACTCAAATCTCATAATTGCATGAAAATGCACGGCCAGGCATTTTTGACCAATTACATGATTTGAGTGAGCAGATTTACATTCAGGGTAGAACTCCACGGACGACTTTCAATTACGATACCGTCCATCCAGCTGCGCTGAGACTATTGGCAGGCATCATGACGGATGTGCTGAATCTAAGGTAAGTAAAAGGAATGTCAGATGTTATCTCTGCGTGCATCCGACATAACTGTCGAATGCGAACGCTGCATGTTGCGTATTCATCCGACAGTTGTGTCGTATGCATTCAGCGACAACATCCGATATTCCTATTAGTTACCTTCCAACATCACGTCTGCGATTAGTCTCAGTGCTGCGGAACATACGGTTTTGCATTGAAAGTCGCCCGTGGAGTTCTACCATCAAAGCAATGGGTGATTTGTATCTGTCAGAAGCATACTGTAACTGCCCTAACGGTGACAAAGCACTGTCCTTAAATATCAGATTACCTGCTAGTTACAGTATATAATCCAGATGAAAGCACACACTGAAACAGTAAATATACAGAAAACGATATATATTTGGAAATTACACATTGAATTAATTCAAAATGAGGACATATGCCTTTCTATGCCCTAGCTGTAGATATGTTCAAACTGCCACATGTTCTTGAATGCAAAGACAACATTTTATAGATATAAATTCAAGGGGTCTTGTGAATAGTTTGATATCCAATATCTATATGATTACCAAAGTATATGGCAATTAGAGACCCAGAATTGAAATATGTTGAAAACATTTTATGGCTAGCACTTCATGCAGACAGTACACCACTTGTGATATGTGTTGTAAAAGCCCCTAAACAGTGAGATATCCCCAGAAAGCCATGTAGCTTTGGTAATTGCATAATCAGAAGAATTCAAATGGGTATGCACGAAAAAGTAACATGAACTACAAAAAAGGCAGGTTGCAGTAATGTATCTTTCACACTTTCTTGGGTATAAAGGAAGATCAGCCTGAATTTAAATGCTACAAGTTTGCTATATAGTTTTATTCTTTATATGCATAAGATTGCACAAAATATTTGGCACTAAAATAATGCGCACAAGTTTTATGGACAAAAATAAATCAATGCAGAAAGCAATAACATTAATGAGACCAGCAAAAATTAAAGTTTCACTAGTCTCATTGCGGAATGAATGTTTTATGGGCAAAAACAAGCTATCCATATCAATACTCAACGTAAAACACTATCATAACAATAAATCGCTAAAACGCAATAATATCTGCAGCATCTGTAACCAATCTGTAGAACGAGCACTCATATGAATAAATCTAACTGATGTTTAAATACACTTATCATGCAATATCTTTGAACAGCCTCCGGAACATTTGCGTTTCACAAGTCATTTCTCTTGTGACTGTTCAAGTGTTAGTTTAGATATGAGAGCCCACGGAGAATTGACATTCACTGACATTGATTAAATTCGGAGAGTGAATACACAAGTATCTAATTGCACTAAAGCTTTTGTATGCTGCAACACTTATGGAAACTTGCCCAAAAACATGCCTTGTTTGAGTATGCACCAATACCTAAATGGAAGTTAATGCATTTCAATTATCTTTGCCGCATTGAAAAATTGTATCTAGTTTATATACTGTATGTAAGCAGTTGCATACAAAATGTGCAAACACTACAAGGAGTAGCCCTAGCCACCATACAGTGTACCAAATTCTATTTAAACGTTTAGAAGAAAGAGAAATCATTAAAAATAAACAAAAAAAGAAGGTCAACTACAACATTTTGGGCACTTTTTCAGCTTTGCACTAAAAGTTCATTTTAAGATCAATAAGTGATTGATTCAATGACAGCCTGTTCCTCAGATCAGCAAAAGGGGTGTTCGGATACTGTCACATGAACCTGGACAATCTGTTATTTGCCCAGAGTACATTCTATGCGTCAGAAAAATAGTATTGCTTAAGGGATGACTCGGTTACAGCTCAGGTCTCATTGTGTCCATTCCAGAGCAGGGGTGCTTTAGCATAAGCAGACCAAAGCTTTTTGGCTTATATATCTAGATTATTAAATCTAAATGCAAGACACATTGTAAGTATGGGAACAAAGTGGTCAGAATCAAACCCAAGACCACAGTGCTGCTCATTAAACCATTATTGCAGACCAACATTATACTTCGTTACAGCTCAACTTAGCATTTTTCCAAAGGTCATTTTTTCCATAACGTCACTCAGTGCTCTGTGATGAAAACAACAGACTCTTCTTTTATTCATAAAATTGTAAAACAATGCCTTTGGGCAAGGAATCAAAACTTAAGTAAATTAAAAGCAGACAAAGCTCCAGATGGTATGCTTACATGGGTACATGGAGAACCAGTGTTTTCGGTATTTTTTGTTGTTGTTGAAACCTCATTTGAGGTTCAGCATTGGGTCAGGGCAGCTCTCAGCTTATAATATGGTTATGGTTATATGAAAACGTTGTAGCAACAGTATACAAGAAAATCAAGGAAAAATACATTTCGCACGTTAAGTGACCAGGTTGGGTTAGCAGCATCTAGGAAGGAGTCTTAAAGGGACGGTCACACACTTGTCATGCTCATGGCTAAAGTAAAAGGAGCTATGGGAAAGAGCATACTTTTCATTAAAGTTGACAAATAAAATAATTATACCCAACCTTCCTACCACAAGCCACAGAATATGTTTCCTTTAAATGACCACTTTGTATGGGAGTATAGGAAGCCTCAATCCAGAGCAAATAAATCTCAGTTTGGAATCTGCATATAACTGCAAGAAAGCATTGCTTTGCAGATAATAGACATTGGGTAGTTATAGGTATTGGAACCAGATGGGGGGAGAAGTGACGCCACCCCCAATTGTGATATTTTTATGCAGACAGGACACAGGGCAAGTTTTTGGCAGCACAATATAACAAATATTACACCCTGATTCCCCCCCTGAAGTGCTTTAGTTACCCTTCAAAAATAAAATAATATACAAGTATGGGATCCTTTATCCAGAAACCCATTATCCAGAAAGCTCTGTATTACGGAAAGGCTTTGGAGTTTATTTAAATTATCCAAAATTATTTCCTTTTTCTCTGTAATAATAAAACAATACCTTGTACAATATAAGTAATCCTTATTGGAAGCAAAACCAGCCTATTGGGCTTATTTCATGTTTACATGATTTTCTAGCAGATTTAAGATATGATGTAAGATCTAAATTATGGAAAGAACACCCCAGGTCCCAAGCATTCTGCATAACAGGTCTTATAACTGTACCCCTATTTAAAAATGGAAGAATAAGTGAGTGGGGATTCCCATACCAATAGAAACTCACAGGGCTGCAAGGTGAATGTTTTTATATAGGTTATGAAGGTAAATTCTAATATCCATTTACTTTAGGTTAATTTATTATAATAAACAAGTTAAAGTGGGTCATGAAATGTAAGATGGTAAGCTCTAGGACAGGGACTTCTTTCCTATTAGGTCTTTTACCACATGGCACTTAATCTCTGTGCATGTATTCTCATTTATTTATTATCATGTTTGTCCTCCCTGTGCGTGCTTTCCTTTACTGTAAAATACTATACTGTAATATTGTACAGCACCACATATCCTAGTAATGTTTTATGAAAAAGTTATATACATATAAGGGACATTAAGCACCAGTTATAACCACACATATGACTAAATATCATTTAATGGATATACTTATTAGATTGTTGAAGACTTCTGGGTACAGGTAGGGGAATTTTTAATTGATTTCCTTTTTCTCTGCAATAAAAAACAGTACCTTTAGCTTGATCCAAATTATGATACCATTTTAATCCTTATTAGAAGCAAAACCAGCCTATTCAATGGTCACATGATTTTCTATTAAACTTAAGGTTTTTTGCAGTTCCAAATTATGGAAAGATTCATTATCCGGAAAACCCCAGGCTTCGAGCATTCTGGATAACAGGTCCCATACCTGTATTATTATATGTTACAATGGGTAGCTTTAGCTTAGGAGAACGTATTGGTTTGTGTTGCTGTTAAACTGTGTGTTTTGCACTGTGGTGTTTCTAAAATTCTCACAGACTTTAGGGCAGATTTGCTACCCATAATAACATTCCAGTAACAGCTCTATAAAACACCTGGATTCATTCCAGTATTTTTATCTGATACTGACTTGAACAGTTTGGATTAAATGCCAATTGCTGACGGCACATTCTAGAGCCCTATTGCACTGATATCATCAGGGAAATTTAATAAGCAAATATGTTTCTAATTGTATTTTTGTACAAATATATTTGAAAATAAAAATAGCACCAGCATGTAATTACATGGTTTATCATCCTGAAATCTACCTGCGAGTTCATGTAATGGAAACTCATAATTTTAGCAAAGAAATAGCTGTTTTGTTACATATTTTCCTGTGTGAATGGGCCCTTCAGCTTTCACTTGGAATGGCTTTTAGTTCATATAAACCATAGAATTAAGTGTTTCTTGAAATAGGTATACAGGTATGGGACCTGTTATGCAGAATGCTTCCGAGCACAGTTTTTTTGGATAAGGGGATCTTCTGTAATTTGGAACTTCATACCTTCAGTCTTCTAAAAAATAATTTAAACATTAAATTTACCCAATAGAAATTTTTCTTTATTAACGTTTTTAGTATGATGTAGAGAGTGATATTCTGAGACAATTTGCAATTGGTTAATTTTTTATTATTTATGGTTTTTGAGTTATTTGGCTTTTTATTCAGCAGCTCTCCAGTTAGCAGTTTCAGCAATCTGGTTGCTAGGGTCCAAATTACCCTAGCAATGATTTGAACAAGAGACTGGAATATGAATAGGGGAGGGATTGAATAGAAAGAGGAATAATACAAAGTATCAATAACAATACATTTGTAGCTTTACAGAGTTTTTGATGTAATTTCAAAGCAGGAAAGAGTCAGAAGAAGAAGCCAAATAACTAAAAAAACTATAAAGAAATAAATAATGAAGACCAATTGAAAAAATTGATCCAAATTGATTATTCTATAACATGCTAAAATTTAATTTAAAGGTGAACAATTTGAGAGTGTGTGCTTTTACATGATATCGGCATGCTTTTGTCTTTTGTCTTACTTCTCTTTCACTGTGTAAAGGTGGCCATAGACACGCCAATAATATTGTATGAAACAAAGTTACCTCAAAGAAGGTCAAGCCTCAGAAAGAGTTATAATAATATAGATTGCATACGTACATACATTTTTGCATTTAGGTATTTTGGAGTGCCCTGCTTTTTCAATTATTACCCACCAAGTGATGTGACTGACTAGAACAAAAGCATATCCACTGTGCTTCATTGTTAGCCTTATACACAGTGCCAAGTGCACCAATCTGTGGCAGAAAGTGACACTGACAACTTTTGCAGCCCCTTTCATAAATACATCCTAGTGAGACAAGGATGGACTGTGCTACAATCCTCTGACTGAAGCTCACAGAGGGTGGGACCAGTATGTTTTAGTCAGTAATCATTCTAAAACAAGACTAATTTGGGTCAAATCTAAACATAAGTCCGAAATTACGGAGACAAGACATCCAGCACCACTCCCGGAATTTACTTCAATAAATCAATACTAAAGGTAGTGGAGTATCTGTGAATTTTTAGAATCCAATGGCCGGGTGCAGACGCCCCGAACCAAACACTTAAAGAAGGGAGCTGGTAGTATAACCCCTGACTCCTCACACAGGCCTACAATCAAGTTTTCAAAAGAACAGAAACATGGGTAAATCTTACCCTGTACCCGTTGTGACCCTGGTGCCGCCACCCCGAGTCCGTCACTAGGGGGGAACATTGCCAGCCAGTCTCTAAGAAGAAGCAGCGCACTCCCCCTTTCCACAGATCGCTCAACTCCAGACCATAGGTAAAAACAATGTACTTTATTTAAACATATGATTAATTATAAACTTCGTCTGAGGTCTGACGCGTTTTGTGTTTGCACACTTTCTCGGAGAATCAATTTTAAACATAAACTTTACAGCTTTGTCCTTTTATTGTAATCAGGAGTTACAGTATGTGCATTATTCAAATTATGTAGATATATCTTTGCAAACAAATTTAGGATCATATAGAGGTGGCAAGTAAACCATAAGCTACCGTAGTGGTGAGTGTGTCTTGTGCATTTTTTTGATGCAACTTAGTTTTTTAAATACTGATTTCCTTGATGCCGAGCTTGAAGCAAAATTGTATCTTACATCTACTTGTAATTGAAATATGCACACAATTGCATACAGCTGCAGCTAATGAAGATATTCTTTTAAAGACTCTTTTACTACTCAAATAACGGATTCCAGTACAAACAAAATAACTGCCTTTTGCACAAATTCTGCATCTAGAGAGACATGATGTCAGGTGATTTTAATAGAGTGAGCTGTTATACATCTTCTAGGCAAAAGGAGCCCCCCCTATAAATTATATTGGATCATTTATCTGACACTCAACTCCTGATTGAAAACAGAATGAGGAAAAACAGATGCAGAGAAAGGGATAGTAAACTTTTTATCGATTGTATTTAGAAAGTTTCTTATTTCAATATGCAGAAGCTTATATTAAAATTTTCATTGTCGCAATAGTTCCCCCTTAATCTGTCCAATTTTTTCTGGTCGGAGTTTTAAAGGACAAAACACCCTTTTTTCAGATTAAAAAAAGATAGAATTTTCTGTAGTTTATTAAATCCAGAGGCTGCTAAAAGTCTGAATAAAAAAGTACTTCATCTAAAACCTTCCGAGGTCATATAGACGTAAATGGCAGATGTCCCGTTTACAACTGTCAAAAAAAAGTCAGCTAATAGCTATTTTAATTTATCATATATACTGTATATATATATATATATATATATATATATATATATATATATATATATATATATATATATATATTTATTCATCACATATTAAGAAGTGAGAAGTGAGACATGGACATGATTAGCTGTGAGTCACTATGAGGATTATGATGAAAATGAACTAGCTTTCTTCTTTGTGCTCACAATAAATTCTGGTGCATTTGAATGAAATATAGACACCCCAATCTCACTTCTGAATTTTTGCTTTCCATATGAACATACTTGAGATTCCCAAAGCTGGAAAATACAGTATGCATAATATGCCCTACTTGTTTTATCCCCCCCCATTTATCCAAGTTTTCTTTTCTTATGTTACAATTTTTGATGGAAATTGTATGGTACCAATATGTCTAGAGGCAAGCTAAGGCCCTTGTTTTGCTTAGTGGGATGTTTGAGAAAATAATATCAGATAATATACCCTTCAAAAGATCCTGTGTAAAGCAGCCTCCTTGAACAAAAATGAATAATTTTCCTTCATGACTGCATATACTGTATGTGACAAAGGGTCACTGATCTTCCTGAGTTGTAGCAATTGATAGAAGTGACCTTACCACATACATCTTCCCAAAATAACTATTATGTTTGTATGAAGTCACATTGGTTTAGACTGTAACCTTTATCAGTTTCTCTATTGCTTCTCACTTGTTCTGTCACTGGCAGTTACTATAACCACTACAATTAGTGCCTGTTTTTTCATATAGACCAGGGATCCCCAACCTTTTGAACCAACAATCAGAAGTAAAAAGAGTTGGGGAGCAACACTAGCATAAAAAATGTTCTTGGGGTGCCAAATAAGTGCTGTTATTGCCCACTTGGTAGCCCCTATATGGATTGTTAACCTACATTGAGGCTCTGTTTGGCAGTGCACCTGTTTTTTATACAACCAAAACTTGCCTCCAAGCCTGGAATTCAAAAATAAGCACCTGCTTTGAGGCCACTGGGAGCAACATCCAAGGGGTTGGAGAACAACATGTTGCTCATGTGCTACTGGTTGGGGATCACTAATATAGACATTGCACACATCAAAAACTGTATTTGCCTCACTGGCAAAACATACACCTCACATATAGCACATACATATAATACAAATACTATTCCTTTGGGATCCATTATCCGGAAACCCGTTATCCAGAAAGCTCTGAATTACAGAAAGTCCGTCTGCCATTATGCAAATAATCAAAATTTTAAGTTAAGTATTTCCTTTTTCTCTGTTATAATAAAACAGTACCTTGTACTTGATTCAAACCAAGATAGAATGTATCCTTATTGGAAGCAATACTAGCTTATTGGGTTTATTTAATGTTTACATGATTTTCTAGTAGCCTTAAGGTAGGAAGATCCAAATTAAGGAAAGATCTGTTATCTGGAAAACCCCAGGCCCCATACCTGTACTATGTTATACTATACATACATAGTTCATGACTTTCTGAGCAAGTGGAAACAAAACTGATGCAATGTGCACTTTGCGGGTCTGAACTGGGAATCAAAATAGTTCTTGCCATTTCAAGCACAAAGAGGCCCAAACAGCCCCCACGGGCCCAATAAATATTGACTGTCTATGGCATTTCACAGCATACGCAGTAATTACAAAGCACTGAAAAACAGCAGGAGTAAGGACCTTATTCTGTACTTTAAACATTCTTCCCCTGCAAATATGTATGGAAATAATTGGGGGCTACTGTATTTCAAGAGTCAGCTATTTTGCATAGACAATTTAGTAATATAATTATCTCTAGATACTGTTAGTGGAAATGATTAATACTCTTGTACCTCTGTAGGGAAAACAGATAATTGATAAACCATGTCAAAAATAATAAGACTATTTGTGAAACAGGGAAGGCAATTGGAGCACTTAGTTTTCTGAAGTCTTCCGAAGTTGCCTCACAAGGAAACTTCGGGCAACTTCGGAAAATGAAGCGAGTGCCATCCCGCCGGCGATTTAGATTCTAGCCAGTGGGAAGGCTTTTCTGGGAGATTAGTCGCCCAAAGAAGAGGCAATTTGTCGCCAGGCGACTAAATCTCCCTGAATCTTAGCATGTCCCCTTATCCTTAAACAATGGTGTAAAAGATACCCAGCAAAGAAAGGGCTTGTTACACAGTTACATAGTTAGATCGAGTTAAAAAAAGACCAAAGTCCATTAAGTTCAACCCCTCCAAATGAAACTCTGCATACATAGATACACACTCTGACCCCTCCATACATTCACATAAACTATATATTGTTTCAACAGTCTGAGCCTCCAGGCAAAGAATAGAAAGGGAACAAATAACATAAAAACCGAAAAAAATTGTAATGAATGTACATTGCAAAGTTGCTTATAATTATGTTTCTTTTTAAATTAAGGAAGAGAATTTTTGAGTTGACATTCCCTTTAAAATAAAAATTAAAAAGGAGAAAAAACAGCTTATTGTTGTAGCTGGTTTAGAGCTCTGTTGTTTTCAATTGGGAATGTGCAGGAAACTGAACTTTGCAAGATGCCTGTAAATGAAGGCAGCAGTAAATGTGTTACCGCAGGGCATCACTGGGAATGTTGTTACACGTTCCTCTGAATTAGCACAACCATTTGAAGACAACGCCTAACTTTTTCCATTGGCGAGTGATGTAACATTTCTGTTCTGGCTCTGACAATTTTTTATTGGGTACATAGGCATGCCCATGCACATGTACTTTGAGCACCTAAACTCAATATAAAACACATTGATGTGTGGTTCTGGGTGTGTAGCAGAATGTCTGGGATATGTGCCCTTCAAAACAACATATTTGGGTGCAAGAAGTGTCTACATACTCAGCCCTATGCCAATTGCCTCTTCTAATCTGTACAGTAACATTTTAATATTATTAGTTATCAGAATGGGTCTATAGTTGGATCTTATGATGCAATATAGCTAATTTAATCTTTACAACAAATTTTACTTGCTATAGTAATGAAAGCTAGTACATCACTTAGAATTTAGAACAAGTAGGAGGCATCTTGTTAGGCAGGCAGCCCCACAAGACATCATTCCTGATATATTGCAGAGAGAACCACAGAACTGATTCCGTTGCATAACCAATGGTCGAAAATGGTATGTATCATTTTCCTAGCAGCAAGCAGGTGTTATCAGGGAAGCAATACCTGTATTTATGAGTGAGTGTCTCAGATTACACACATGTTGCTGTAGCCCCAGAGGCTGTGTTTTCAGTAAATAACAGCAGGTTTGCTGAGGGCTTTATTTCCATTATAAAAACCCCTTGCCTTTCATATGCAGTGGGAAGACATTTCCTTTTCTTGGCAAGCTATTTTAGTGTTTATAAAGCAAAATAAATTAAAAGATCTGTACTCAGAGGCAAACTGTTAAGAATAGAGCAACGAAAAACACAACATATTATGTAAACTAAAACAAAGAACATAGGCTTGTTACCAGTACAAAGCCATTTACTGTGCTAACAATAGGTTTCTGTTGGTATATTTCACTTTTGCTGTTTATGGCTGCAGTTTAGCAGTTTTTAATATGGTCATGTTTTCACTCCAGAACCTGCATGGCCAAAAAATTATGACAAACTTGATTTATCTGCACTGAATCTCCCAAACTGGGAGCCACACCAAGCAGGCCACTAGCGCTCTGCCTCTCTCTGCCACCCAACCGCATCAGTGACATCAATGACATGTATACGCACATCACATTGCGCAGCGGCACCACACAGAAGGAGCTATTACTTGCTGGCAAGAGGGAGAAGGTGAAGGAGGGGGATTCCACCCGTCTGAGTCACCATGATTACTGAAACAAATTATTAAATAAACGCTTGAAAAAAATTAACAAAAAAAAAACCCCATAAAAAGTGCACCCCTCAATGATGGCATCCTAGACAGCCTACTCTGCCTACCCCTAGTTCTGGCCCTGATCACTACAGTGAGCACCAACCATCTGTTTTTTTGGTGTGCATGGTGGACATGGTCTTGCGGTAACATGGGTGTGGTTTAAAGTGGGTGTGGTCTAAAAACAGGGCGTGGCTAACACTGACTTCCATTATCGGCCCTCCACCATGTAGATTAGAAAAATTCCGGCCCTCTGTACCACATAAATTGGACAGCACTGATCTACAGTATATATATATATGTGTTGATGTATATAAATAGGAGGAACCTTTGATTGTTTTGATGTAAATACCTAATGATCAAAATTATGAAGATGTAAGAAATCTCATTCGGATTCGAGAAAGAAATGTTTTTTTTTAAAAAAAACAAACAATTCTCAATCATGAGTATTAGCCATTTCTTTACACTAGATTATTGGTCAACATAAACTTCCATTAATTTTCATGAACTGAACAAAAGCCTACAGTATGAGTATGCCTTGTGTCCTAGGCCATTAGAGAGACCCTGCAATACTGTATTTGCACAATTAGCTCTTAGTGCTGGGTGAGGTCCAGGAGGTAACAGTTAAGGAAGTGAGAGTTGTGTTGTCAGCATATTCTATGAATTATTATGCTGGTAATGTAGAATGAAAACTTGGCGTAGAATTATGTTACTGCTATCCCCTGTTAAACAATAAAAGTCAGCCTTATATGCCAAATCGCATGCTTGGTATGTGGCTGCGTGCCAGTTTCTTCATTTAAAACACTGCAATGGGTCTGCTGAAGCTGGGAAGTGAAAAGAATTTGGACTGCCTTTGAGGACATTTTAACTGGCGTTATGCATAATACATAGTGCAGGGGCCCAGAAGTGTCTCAGTTTAATACTTTATTGTAAAGTAATGGATACTTAAAGGGATTCTGTCATTATTTTTTGGTGTAGTAGGGGGCTACCAGCCCAAACAGCCCCCTACCAGCCCACTATATGGTAACTTTCTATAGAACCATACAGCAGCCCCTCTGGCATTTGCCAGAACCCACAGATTGCCAGTCCGGGCCTGCTAATATAACATATGTTTTGGTACTTCTTAACTCTGTATAGGCACTTTCTGAAGGTTTGGGTTAAGTTCAGCAAGACAATTGGATTTGGATCCTGCTTAAAAAGACTCAGATTCATCTGAAGCTAAATCATATTTATTTTGTACACAAGTGGGGAGTAAAAGTAGTATATTACTGCTGTGCACTGTGTCCCCAAAACATAAGAAGTCCTGTATAACCAAGGTTATCTAATAATACAGTGCTGAGTCAGAGGGAGATCTGCTGCAATAAATCTGGCTGCTAAAGTCAGCAGTCGTCTTATAAGATCTGATATTCCTCTAGTTTTCTTCCCATCTGCTGTGTGGGTGGTTTCCACTGGCAAAGGCAGGTTTTCAAGATGTCAACTTGACAGATCACTTACAAACATCAACTGTACAACTCAATCAAGCACAGGCCTGCTATCGCAAGCTTGGTGCAGAATAAATGCAAGATTAAGGGGGTTGTTTATTAAAGTACAAATGTTTTTAACTATAAAATCTGAATCTTTAGTGGAAAAAAAAACCTCAAATTTTTTGAGATTTATTATGCCACGAGAATGCAAAAAGTCAGAATCTCAAAAAAAAAATCCATCTCCAACCTGTCAAGGTCCTGTATAAGTCAATGGCAGAGATCCTATTTGCAATTTGAAGACATTATGGTTTTGTACGATAATCCGAACATTCCACCGATTTCACAATAAGAGTAAATCACATATTCTAGTTTGGACGGACTTTTTTAATTTAAAATATCAGAAAAATTAGGATTTTGATAACGTAACCCCCTCTGTTGGTTAGGAAGCTGTAAAGCACAGAGGACATAGAATCCCAAGCAGTGGTTCTTTGATCTTTTGTGGCTGGGTTACTGTATGCAGTCTGCTAAAAATGTAAACAATTAAATAAACCATTGCAATTGTTTTGCAACAGATATGGGTTTATGCAGGTTATTTAGCATAAAGTACAAGTTTCTATTTTATTACTGGACTCTGTGGAAGATGATCTTCCCATAATTTAGATCTAGAATTTGCATGATATTCACGGTTCTTGTGTATTATAAGTAAATAATTTAGACTGTAGTCTTGGCTTTTGAGTAATGTGTAAATAAAGTGTTTTATTGCCTTACTTTCTTTATATGTGATTATAATTCAATTAAAATGTAGGCATATATGTGAATGTTCCTTGAACTAAGTTAAGGTATTAAAACATTAGCCTTTTGTTTTTGTTCTTGGCTTTTCAGTAATCTGTGCTTAAAGCAAAAGGATTACAGAGTTTAGTCTGTTTATTTCATAGAGTTATTTAAAAAGGTATATTTAGTGTGTGCCAAGACCCTAATTAATAAATATTAGGAACAGGCATTGTTTGCCTTAATTACTGCCCATATTACTTCAATAAATTTCAAAGGATTGGGTTTTTTTACAAACATAGTTAAATCGGCTTGAAAAAAGACAAAGTCAATCAAGTTCAACCCCCAAATGAAACTCAGCAAGGTTTTGGCAGCTAATGAAACAGTATGAGCACATTGTTTATAATGGTTTTAGTGTTTTTTCTTGATTATGTAGTAGATGTAGGTAAAAGCATAAGGTTTATGTTGCTATGTAGCAGTCAGGACTAGAACTATGGGTAGGTAGAATAGGTGGCTGCCAAGGGTGCATGGGGAGGGTGATGTTGCAGGCGTTTTGCAGTGGTGGCAAAGGGAGAGGGGTGGCTTGCAAGCTATCAGCAGAATGGGATTGGGGGCAAGATTTGCTGTGCGTCAGGCCTTGGCCACCAGTAGAACCTGGTCTGGCACTGGTAGTTGTTTACTACAGCTGAATATTGAAAGTTTCATACATCATGAAGGAATATACATTTTTGGCCTAGTTTCAGTGTCGGACTGGCCCACTGGGATACCAGGAAAACTCCCGGTGGCCCAGGTGTCAGTGGACCCTCATGCTGCTAAACATTTAGCCTATTTCATGACCATTCCCTATTTCTATGTGAACAAAGAGGCTAAATAGATGGAATAATAGATTATAGTATGTAAAGAAAAGAGAATAGGAGAATAGAGGTTGAGTGAGGAGAGGAATTATAATAGTACTGAGACTGGGACCCTGGTCTAAGTTTTTTTGGTGGGCCCCTGATGTCCCAGTCTGACACTGCCTAGTTTACATTAATATAGTTTTAGAGATGACTTACTCTTAATGATAAAAAAATGAGGGCTCACTTATAACGGAAACCTAAGTTGCATCACTTGTCTCCAGGTAAAAAACTTTTAGCAAATTTTATCCAAAGTTGCACTTGCCTAAGTTAATGACCCTTATAAATGTGGACTGTGGAAAGAGTAGAAAGCAGTGTACAGCAAGGAAGAAGTTAGAGGAGAGTGTTAGAAAGCCATTAACAGGCCCAGTGAATGTGCTGAGAGTACATAAGAAAGTTTAAAATAACATTATGTCCTGAATACTGATATCTATAAATGTCAGAGCAAATGGAACAATTGTTTTTAGTTAGGCTTAAGTAATATTACAGCCATAGGCTGAAACAGGGCAAGAATGTGGAAAATCCATAATGCTGGCACTTTCCATCAAAAATTTGCAATCTGCACATTGTGAAGTGGCTCTAAAAGCAAAATGTGGTTCTGTAACAAAAGCTTTGTAGTAATTAAGCAGGGCCATGTAGTAGGTCGCCACATAAGGGGAGGTTTAGAAGGTGGGTCTTTTCTACTCAAACTGCTTTACATTTTCCTTAGTTTCCAAAGCACAGACAACAATTTGCATTCTGCTACCAATCTGTCATTACATTGAAAGGTCCACCATTATTATGGACTCCTCTTTTAATAAAGACAAAATACACCAGTGAGGTTTGTCCATACAGTTATTCATTTTGTATTGACATACACTGTAAATGGAAGATATCAATATCACTTGGGTATAAGTACAAAAGCATTCTTGCTGGAGGAGTAGATGTCTTCACTGTTATGTTGGTATGAATTCTTTGGCAGTCTGATGGCATTTTAGCCTGAACTGGGTAGTATGATTATTTGAGCATGTAAGCAGCCCAGAATAATCCATTTGTGAAATCAGCTACTGATGATCACACCAAACATGATCACCAAAACAGTCATAAAACGGTGGTATGGCGATGATCCTATTTGATTAATGATTGTTCTTAGCCAACCATTTGTCCATCTACATGTGTATACTATATCCATCCCAGCTTCTTGTAAGCTGACTTCATGGATATCCCACAAATTTGTGTCTGTCTAGCATTAGTTAAACATTATTTTCCATACCCTTTTCAGATTTGTGGAAAGTATTGTTTTGGGCACATTGCCACATTTTTTTTGTAACTATCAATCAGTGTTTTCCCTAAAATTCCATTCTAGAGTACATGTGGGTGTGAGGTAGAGATGCACCAAATGCCATTGCAGCTTATGTAATGCGTTAAATCTGTACGTCTGCTTTTCAACTTGTTTGTTAATGACCTGGAGGTGGGCATTGAAAGTACTGTTTCTATTTTTGCTGATGATACTAAATTGTGCAGAACTATAGGTTCCATGCAGGATGCTGCCACTTTACAGAGAGATTTGACTAAATTGGAAAACTGGGCAGCAAACTGGAAAATGAGGTTCAATGTTGATAAATGCAAGGTTATGCACTTTGGCAAAAATAATATAAATGCAAGTTATACACTAAATGGCAGTGTGTTGGGAGTGTCCTTAAAGGGATACTGTCATGGGAAAAAAAAAAAATTCAAAATGAATCAGTTAATAGTGCTACTCCAGCAGAATTCTGCACTGAAATCCATTTCTCAAAAGAGCAAACAGATTTTTTTATATTCAATTTTGAAATCTGACATGGGGCTAGACATTTTGTCAATTTCCCAGCTGCCCCAAGTCATGTGATTTGTGCTCTGATAAACTTCAATCACTCTTTACTGCTGTACTGCAAGTTGGAGTGATATCACCCCCTCCCTTCCCCCCCCCAGCAGCCAAACAACAGAACAATGGAAAGGTAACCAGATAGCAGCTCCCTAACACAAGATAACAGCTGCCTGGTAGATCTAAGAACAGCACTCAATAGTAAAAACCCATGTCCCACTGAGACACATTCAGTTACAGTGAGAAGTAAAAACAGCAGCTTGCCAGAAAGCATTTCTCTCCTAAAGTCACATGACCAGGGACAGCTGGGAAATTGACAAAATGTTTAGTGGAGCAGCACTATTAACTGATTCATTTTGAAAAAAAAAATTTTTCCCATGACAGTATCCCTTTAAATGAGAAGGATCTAGGTGTTTTGGTAGACAAGTTGTCTAACTCCAGGCAGTGCCATTTCGTGGCCACTAAAGCAAATAAAGTACTGTCTTGCATAAAAAAAGGGTATTGTTTTCTCTGGAAAAAAAGACTCTTGCGAGGGGACATTATTACACTTTGGAAGTATATTAGAGGACATTATAGACAAATAGCAGGGGACCTTTTTACCCATAAAGAGAAACCGCACCAGAGGCCACCCCTTTAGACTAGAAGAAAAGAACTTTCATTTAAATGCAACGTAGGTGGACAGTGATGTTTTGGAATGCACTGCTGAGTGATGTTGTGATGGCTGATTCTTTTAATTCTATAAAGAGTTGCTTGGATGATTTCTTGGACAAGCATAATATCCAAGGCTATTGTGATACTAAAATCTATCTTTAGCATAGATATGGGCATATATAGCTTATGTGAGTGTATGGAGGGGTCAGTGTGTGTATGTATGGATGCTGGGTTTCATTTGGAAGGGTCTAACTTTGTAACTATGTAACTATTTGCACATGTGCTTCACCACAAATTGTATGCAAAGGAAACTTTAGTTGTCGGGATGTCATAATTTCTGGAATTTGACACCAAAATAAGCTATGTGTCCAATCCTTAAGGTGTAAGAATGGCGTTTATTCACTCGAAAACTGTATCATCACAACTGTGCTCTGTGGTCTAAAATGACTGCTTATTTATTTTGAGTTGGCAGATATAGCACAAAACAATCTTAATTCTTAGTCAACCCTTTCTTAACTGAAGTGTTATTGAGAGTAATTGGCTTTTATTGGTTTTCCTGCAATGGTTTTTATTTTTTGCCAAAAGGTCAAAATGTATTAAAAAAATGCTCAAAACCACAATGAAAGAGAATTAGGTCTCTCTCTTCACCCATGAAAATAGCCATTTATTTTTCAAAGAAACTGAATTGTTAATTTGTATTGCCATTTCTATTTTTAAAGAATTACAGCTGTTTTTCTGCTTTTTAAGAAAAATTATTTTGCCTTCTATAATTACAGCTGTTAGAACATTTCTATTTATAAAAAAAGGTTTGAGCATAACATCCTGAGTGACAAAGGAATATCAGTATATGGAGTAGTTTGAAGGGAAGTTATATTTTTTGTCTAAGTGATTTTATCTTTAGTTTAGTAAAATATGATAACATAGCTTAGTATGTCTGCACAGAACAAAACAAATGCAAGGTGCACTCCAACACTGGTAATTAAGCACAAACTATAATGCAATACATACAACAAAGAGGGGACTTGATCAATGAACGATGAACCTTCTCCCACTTGTGGTATCCCAAGTTTATTTTTGAACTATTTATGCAATATTCACTTCATTGATTAAGTTGAATTTGAATATGAATTGACATAAATACACTTTAATTTATGGTGCCTAATAGCACTAAGCACAAATCATATTCGATCAAATCAACACCAGCGCTTTATTACATTTCTAGCACTTATAGTTGATTAATTTAGTTTCTAATTGGTTGCAGGTGTGACATTCATAATACTGGCATAATCTAAGAGGGTTGACTTTTCTTTCTTCTTTTACAATTGAATAACACCCTTGATTAAGCCAGTTTTGGAAATTACATAAAAAGAGGGAAGGTTTGATTCCTCATTTCCCTTTTCCCTTAATTAATAATCATCCTATAACTTTTATATTATTGGCAAAGTCTTAATTTTGTTTCCTGTTTTGCTTACTTTTTAGGAATGTTTACTCTCTCAGAAGTTGCATCACTGAATGAAATACAACCTACGTACCGTATTCTGAAGCCATGGTGGGACGTATTTATGGATTACTTGGCTGTAGTTATGCTGATGGTTGCCATTTTTGCTGGCACCATGCAAATAACCAAAGATCAGGTTGTTTGCTTACCGGTACTAGAGTCTGCTGTAAATTCAAGGACGGCACAGTTGTTATCAAGTGAGAACAGCCTTCCAGTTTCTTCAAAATATGAAGAGACTGCAACTGAGGCCAAAGAAAAGTGGCAAATGACTGGGCCTCTTGGAGCAACAGAGTCTTCAGAGACATCTCCAACAAAACCAACATTTTCTCCCACAAACACAGGTAAATCTTCAGGTCAACAGCTAAATAAAGAAGAACAGGATCCCAGAGGGAGAAAAACAAATCTGGATTATCAGCAGTATATATTCATAAACCAAATGTGTTATCACGTTGCTCTCCCATGGTACTCCAAGTATTTTCCTTACCTTGCTCTTATCCACACTATAATTTTAATGGTAAGCAGTAACTTCTGGTTTAAATATCCAAAGACTTGCTCAAAAATTGAACATTTTGTGTCTATACTTGGCAAGTGCTTTGAATCTCCTTGGACAACAAAAGCACTGTCTGAGACTGCATGTGAGGACTCTGAGGAGAACAAGCAGAGAATAACCGTTGCGCATTCCTTCCGAAAGCACCTCTCCAACAGCAGTGAAGAAGGAAGTCCCAGTCCAAGTACTCCTATGATAAACAAATCTGGGGTAAAATTTTCAGCAGACAAGCCTGTATTGGAAGTTCCTGGTATGACCATTTTGGATAAAAAAGACGGTGAACAGGCTAAAGCCCTTTTTGAAAAGGTTAGAAAATTCCGCACCCATGTAGAAGACAGTGACCTAATTTATAAACTCTATGCCGTCCAAACAGTCATTAAGACTGCAAAGTTTATTTTCATTCTTTGCTACACCCTTACGTTTGTTACGGCTATAAGCTTTAAACATGTCTGTAGCCCAAATGTAGAGCACCTTACGGGCTATATGAAATTTGAGTGCACACACAACATGGCATTTATGCTGAAGAAGCTTTTAGTTAGCTATATTGCCCTTATTTGTGTTTATGGCCTTGTCTGTTTTTACACATTGTTTTGGCTGTTTAGAAGACCATTAAAAGAATATTCCTTTGAAAAAGTCAGGGAAGAGAGTAGTTTCAGTGACATTCCAGATGTAAAAAATGATTTTGCATTCCTTTTACATATGGTCGATCAGTATGATCAGTTGTACTCCAAAAGGTTTGGTGTGTTTTTGTCAGAGGTCAGTGAGAATAAATTGAGAGCAATTAGTTTAAACCATGAATGGACATTTGAAAAACTCCGGCAGCACATTTCCCGGAATGCTCAGGATAAGCAAGAGCTGCACTTGTTTATGCTTTCTGGAGTACCAGATGCAGTCTTTGAGCTTACTGACCTTGAAGTCCTGAGACTTGAGCTGATTCCTGAGGCTAAAATTCCAGCTAAAATATCTCAGATGACTGCACTTCAAGAGCTCCATCTGTACCACTGCCCAGCAAAAGTTGAGCAGACGGCATTTAGTTTCTTAAGAGACAACTTAAAGTGCCTTCATGTGAAGTTCACTGATGTGGCTGAAATTCCTGCCTGGGTATATTTACTTAAAAATCTTTGTGAATTATACTTGATGGGGAACTTGAACTCTGAAAACAATAAGATGATTGGGCTTGAGTCTCTAAGGGAGTTGCGACATTTAAAAATTCTCTATGTTAAGAGTAACTTGACAAAAATCCCATCTAACATTACAGATGTTGCACCCCATCTAACAAAACTGATTATTCATAATGATGGTACTAAACTCCTCGTACTAAACAGCCTTAAAAAGATGATGAATGTAGCAGAGCTGGAACTACACAATTGTGAACTGGAGAGAATTCCCCATGCCATTTTCAGCCTCACCAACCTACAGGAGTTGGATTTGAAATCAAACAGTATACGTACTATAGAAGAAGTCATCAGCTTCCAACATTTAAAACGCTTGACTTGTTTGAAACTGTGGCACAATAAAATTGTGAATATTCCTCAATCCATTTCTCAAGTGAAAAATCTAGAGTCAATTTATTTGTCTAACAACAAGCTTGAATCCCTTCCTGCATCACTCTTCCTTCTACAGAAACTGAGATTTTTAGATATTAGTTACAACTGCATAAGTATGATCCCCCTTGAAATTGGTTTGCTCCAGAACCTTCAGCACTTCTACGTCACTGGCAATAAAGTGGATGTCTTGCCAAAGACTCTGTTCAAATGTCTCAAATTAAGAACTTTGTGCTTGGGACAAAACTGTATAACATCTGTTCCAGAAAAGATTGGCCATCTGCTTCAGCTTACACATTTGGAGCTAAAGGGAAACTGTTTAGATCGTTTGCCCCTTCAGATCAGTCAGTGTCGTCTTCTGAATAAAAGTGGGCTGGTTGTCGAAGATCATCTTTTTGATTCTTTACCTTCAGAAGTTAAGGAAGCTTTAAATCAAGATTCAAACACCCCTTTTGCTAATGGAATATAATTTGATGTGCATTTTGTCTGTGTTCATCTGGTAAGATCTCTTGAAGTGAGATAATATCATCTTACACCATGTTATCCCTGCATAATATGGGAACAATGAAGCAGCAGTGTGACATATAATAGGGCATGGAGACTTTTACTGGCAAACCCCCGATCGTGTGCAAAATTAAGGATTTTGACTGTGGACCATTTGTCTTTTTTTATATTTTATTTTAATTCAGCCAACATACAGAGCACTTTTTTTTAAAGCGTACGCAAGATATTATGTGATTATTTTTGGGTAAAGTAAATTTTCCCTTTGTTTTTTAAGACCAAAAAATGATTTAGAACTGTTGAAATTCTTTCTAATTAACCGGCAATATATACATGTTCATGTATTTTTAGTATTTTGTTAGAATTAAAACATGGTTAATTTTTTCATGTGATTTTAAAGACTGTTCTGCTACAAAAGTTTGGGTTCAGTATAATGCTTTTATCATTTGTTATACTTGTTGCATTTCATAAGACATTTTGATTTCTGAATTTCAAAAAATATAAAGTGACACCAAAGAAAATTCAGCATATTCTAAAATTTGCAGATCCTTATATTTATTATTGTTTTTGTTTATAAATAGAATCTAAGCAATTTTCAGTACTCTAATCTACAACAAGGAAAAGCATTTCACCAGGGAAGAAGAGGTGCAAAGAAAGAGTTGTTAGATTTTGTTTGTTAAAATGTAATAACTGTATATCAATTAATAGAACATTGTATTAATATATTTGCAGCAACCTCCTTGTATAGAGGAGAAACTTTAAGGGGTTATGTGATAAAATAAACTAAGTTTGCCAAAGAGCAGTAACCCATAGCAACCAATCAGAAGTTAGAATTTACTGGTTACCTGTTAAAAAGCGAACACCTTATTGGTTGGGTTACTGCTACTGGGCAAATGTTGAGGCTTATTTATTAACGTTCTCATTTTAGTGGTTTTAAAAGGTTTTTGAAACCACTACTAAACGTACTTTCTCTAAAACCACAAATGTTATGGCATTTATTAAAAGTTCCAAACTTAAAAAGTATAAACAAAAAACTCTGAACAATGCACTAAAAATATGAATACCTATAAAACTACTAAAAATGTTTTACAGACCCTCGAAGTAAAATCCTTTGACTTTGAATATTGAAGTCGAAGGATTTACCGCAAATACGATCGAAGGAAAAATCGTTCGATTGAACGATTAAATCCTTCAAATCGAACGATTAGAAGGAATTTAATCCAACGATTTTCCTTCGATCAAAAAAACCTTTAAAAAGTAATGGGGAAGGTCCCCGTAGGCTAACATTGTAGCTCGGTAGGTTTAAAGTAGCGAAGTATGTAGTCAAAGTTTTTTTTAAAGAGACAGTACTTCAACTATCGAATAGTCGAAAGATTTTTAGTTTGAATCGTTCAAATCGAAGTCGAAGTTGTAGTCGAAGGTCGAAATAGCCTATTCGATGGTCGAAGTACCCGAAGTACCCACTGCTTTTCCAGTGACAATTTGAAAAAGTTGCACAATTCGAATTTGTCTCACTATTTGTCCCAACTTTTCCCACACAGACTTTTTTCAATCAAATTTTTTGATAAATTAAAGGAGAATTAAACACATTTGTAGAAAACCGAGTACCCCCCCAACCCAGGTAGACCCCCCTCCCTCCTCCCCCCAGGCTAACTGCCCCCCGGGGAAATGCCCCATACTTTATACTTACCCCTCGGCACAGATTCTTCCAGTGGAGTTCCACACATCCATCCAGTCCATGGTAAGCTGACTGGGAGATCATCAATTTCCTTGTAATTCTGCGCATGTTGGCAAACTGCTCCAACTGTGCATGCGCTGAAATACCGATCGGTTTTATAGTTTTCCTTTAATTGTCAGTGTAGAAACTTTAGGTTTTTATATCTCTGACACTGTTTTATTCTTAAGAGAAATAGCTAATATCACAATAGTGTAAAATATTATTTGGTTGTGTGTATTTTATTGCACACTAAACATTAATCTGTAAAGTTTTGATTGGTCATGCTTATTGCAATTTGCAGGAAAAGAACTCAATTATCAGTTATCAATGTAAAATCAGTGGATATTGCTGATTTCTAAAATCTTTTTAAAAGATAAAAATTTTTATTTATTTGTGGATAGTGATGGGCGAATTCATTCGCCAGGCGCGAATTCACAGCGAATTCCCACGATTCGCAAAACTGGCACAAAAACCTGGGAGAAACAAAACAACTGAGTAAACAACTGAGTAAATAACCTTATAATTTACAGAGTGAATGTATTAACAAATCCAAACTTTGTTCCAGGTCTTGTAACCCACAGAATTTAGTTAGCATTTACTGGACTGTTGTCGAAAGAATAATAAAAGCAAACATCTCATTGGTTGCTATCGGTTGCTAAATCTAATCAAAGTATGCATATTTGATAAAATTTTGCCTTTTCCTAATAAATGGTACAATTTGGTTTTTGAAACAAAATTGGGTATTTAGATATACTTACACAAGGTGGAAAATTGTTTTGCTTTCTTTCTTAACTATATAGTTTAATCGATTTGTTCTATCACCATACCAAAATTCCTATTTAATCTATTCCCATGTTGTAATGATTTAAGCAATATTTACTGCTCCTATGTTATATGCAAGAATCATGTTACAATGAATTTAAAGCACTGCGTATCTTGACAGCGCTATATAAATAAATGATGATGATGATGATTTACAATATAGCCACAGCATTCTTAGGGCTTATGTCTTTAATATTTTATATATATGTCTACAATATTGGATAACTGATATTATATTCAAAAGGTACAATAGTGGAATATACTTATGACACCTATGCATACAGTGTGTCTCATGTTTAATGGTCATAGGATCTCTATGCTGAGTTCATGGGAAAGCTACACATTTAGAGCATGGTTATTAAAATATAAAAAATCTCTAAATATTGGCGAATGAAAACTTTACAACACTGCAAAATATTTGAGGGGTTATTTACTCAGCTCCGGATACCCAAATTTCCCCGAAATCCGAAAAATTTGTGATTTTTTTTTTTATAAAATCTGATTTTTAAAAAAATGACGAATTTTTCAGAATTTATTAAACGCAGAGGGCTAAAAAGCCTGAATATAAAAACAGGGCATCTCAAACCTGTCGAGGTTGCATAAGTCAATGGGAACAGTCCCGTTTCGGGCAATTTCACAATGTTTTCGGAGCTTTCGGGTGAAAAATTTGGAGATTGCGGGGAAAACTCATGAAAAAAAACGTGAAAATCGGAGCTTTTCCCGCAAAGCAAATTTTCGGGAAAATGTAATAATAAATAAGGGTTAAAAACCCGAGCGGGTTAGATCGGAGTTTGTAGCAGCCGATATTGAGATAAATTCGGGCCTTGATAAACAACCCCCTTGGTGTTTTTAAATATTTTCTAGACAATTAGAGGCAATCTATATTTGAGTCAGCTTGAACTCAAAGTTATTGCTGATCAACATACAGGTAATCAAATACAGGAAATCAAAGCAAGGTTAGGGCCATTCATAGTGAATGTGTAGGAATAATTTGCAATAATTATGTGCCATACTTGCTATCAACATAAATTGACAAGGCCCACAACCATTTCACCCTACAGGCTAATATGTGTGTATAACCATTACTGTAGTAAAGCACTAGTCCTAATGCTTACAGTAGGGCTACCGAAGAGTATGACATCAACTACACTTCTTAAATAATAAGTAAACCTTTAATTAATAAATAAAAACTCCTACACAACTCTCAGAATAACATACCTCAAACAGATGCCTACTGCACATTCTGTTGCGATCCGACGCGCTGCGCAAAAACACAGGCATCACATCGGTTGCGACGGAAATAAGGTAAGTAATTCTATTGTCGGATCATGTTGCAGCATTGATGCGACACGACTGACGGATGCTGACACTGCACGCTGCATCTGCATCCGACAGTCGTGTCACGTCACATCAACAATGCGACACAATCCGACAATAGAATTACTTACCTTATTTCCGTCGCATATGATGTGACGCCTGCGTTTTTGCACAGTGCATCAGATCGCGCCTGAATCTTCCGTGGAGTCCTGCCCTAATGCTGTTTGCAGTTGTAGTGCCTGACACACACACATATATACATATATATATAAAATAAGGGTAGGTATCGGCACTCACAATATAATGGTCACGGATGCCTGGGTGCTGTCCTCCAAGAAAGATACAGAAATCTGCAATGATGAAGCCGCACTCGCAGGTCTTATGAAGAAGAAATCAAGTTTATCAGGCACGACTGACGTTTCAGTTGGAATACCAGCCTTTCTCAAAGAGAGAAAGGTTGGTGTTCCAGCAGAAACATCAGTCGTGGCTAATAAACTTGATTTCTTCTTCATAAGACCTGCGAGTGCGGCTTCATCTTTGCAAATTTATATATAATATATATATATATATATATATATATATATATATATATATATATATATATATATATATACATACACACACACATATTCACAGGTCTTACAGACGTAAAAGCTTAGTGTGTGTGTGTGTATATGTTTTTATTTTGTTTTTTAACGTTTTCTTTTGTGACAGGATATAACAGGACTATAATAGTGATAACTGTGGCCCGGGGTAAACTCAGTCAGTACACACAAATGATGTCAACTGTTAATTGAAAATAAAAATATACAAATAAAAAAAAGAAATGGGAAACTTGCAAACCTGTGTATTGTGAGATTTTTACAGATTTTTTTCTAAAAATAAAAAAGCTTTTTCTTTCTATTTGCAGCCAGAAATTGACTAGGACATAATAAGTCCTGAAAATATACAGTTCATTCATATATACGGTTCATTATAGGGGATGAGAGAAGTAAGCAAGACCACATCTTAAAATTCATATGACACAGAAACTGGCACAATTATAGCAATTATGTATGACTCTTATGCCAAGAATTAAAAGCTTAACAAAATAATTCAGACTGAAAAGGGTGCAATATCTGTATCTAGACAGTGGAGCAGAAGCCTTAGATTTCAGTGTGCACTAAAACTGCAAAGACTTTGGGGCAAATTCACTAAGATGCAAAGTTGCGCCAGGCGCAACTTCGCCGAGCTTCGCCGCACTTCGCCAGGCGTAGTTTCGCCAGCGCTCCGCAAATTCACTAAAATCTGAAGTTGCGCTCAGGGGTAGCGTAAGGTTGCGAAGTTGCACTAGCGTTGATTCGCTATGTAAAGCGAAGTTACACTAGCGAAGGCTAATTTGCATACGGCGCAAAATTCTAATTTCAATGGAGGAATACGTATCAGCACTACAAATGCCAAGAAAACCTTCAAATCTGCAAATAAAATTTTTATTTTGCCCTACACATGTGCCCACTGTCTAGGTAAGTTGCCATGAGTCAGGAAATGTAGGGGGAAGGAGGGAGCCCCAAAAAAATTTTTGATCTTTTTCAGCCTATCACCCATCATGTAGAAAACATGCCAGCGTTTTTTGGGACTTAGAAAAAATTTTGAGTTTTTGTAAACAATCCCTATCTACTCTATTGCGCTTCGCCAGGTCTGAGGTGGTGAAGGAAGTCTAGCGTAAAAAGGTAGCGTTCAGTACACTGCGCAAGTTAGTGAATTTGCGTAGTTTCGTCGCTAACGAAAATTCGCCTGGCGTAAGGGTGCGAAGTAACACTAGAGAAACTACGCCAGCGTTCGTTAGTGAATTTGCGCAGTAGCGAAAATGCCAAACGCTAGCGAATTAACGCTAGCGTTCGGCACTTCGCGGCTTAGTGAATTTGCCCCTTTATCGTTGTCTAATGTAATTGGTTTGTAAAGATTGCGAAATCAGTGTATCTGCTCTAATTGCTTTGTTCATGCCAGATGTTTTGTTATTAAAACAAAAAATGCAGCTGTCCAATGTGTTTTCCTTCTTAGAAATACTGTTGCTCAACTCAATTAGATCAGGATTTAAAGGAGAATATACATTGCTATAAATGTATCTAGATTGTAGTGGATGATTAATAAATCATCACAAACAGTCTTTAATATTTTAACTAGTTTTGAAGTATAAATAGTTTATTAGTCATATATAGAGGAAAAAAGGAAAAAGTAGCCCCATAAAGCTGCACCAACCCATCTATTAATTCTGATAACTCATATATAAAATAAAACGTAACTAAGGTGCACTTTTTTAATAATGGCAATGGAATGATACTATTAAGGGGCATTAAGACTACCACCTAACCAGGAGGGGATACTTTGTGGGTGAAGGGGTTCGCATCAGTGGTTAAAGAAGGGGTAGCCTACATTGATTACCAACCAGACATTGGAAAGTGCTTCAGATTCTATGTAAGCACTACAGGTAGGCAGGTAATCCAACCACTCTCACTGCTACTTACTCACGCTGCCGCATTGTTACCTCTGGGAGGGGATGCTACATTGGTGAAGGGTTTGGAGACCTATGGAACACAGAGGGGTGTTTTCCATCTATTAATTGATAACTACAAATTAACTGCCGGAAAGCACTTTAAGATGCAGTTTAGCTACGAGCTGTTATCATTGAACTTTGTGACACTAACCTGTTACCTCCAGGAGGGTATTTCGTGTGGGTGAATGGGTTGATAATGGGGCATATGGTGGAGGTCGAAGGAATGCTTTACAGTTGTAATTGCCGCACTACAGCTTAGGTGAGGTTGAATTTATCAACTGGTTAGTTGCGCTACTCCTCTGCATAAGGCCACAAATGTGCCAACAACCTCTTACCTCCAGTCATTCCGATCTCCTGCTCTTACCTTTGTTTTAATCTACTTTGTGTGTACGATTTTAGCAATATATTGAAAGTTATGTTTTATTTTATTTATGAGTTATCGGAATTAATATATGGGTTGGTGCAGCTTTATGGGTCTAATTTTTCCTTTTTCCTCTATATTTGACTAATACTTTGGACCCTGCACACCATCTCTTTTTTTCTCAATCTGATGGATGGTGCTCTTTTATCTATTTTCTTTATGTAAATGGTTTATTAGTATGCTTTCTCAACCTAATTTATTTTTCCTAATGGAAACAACTCAAATGATGACTGCATTGATGGCCCATGCTGTAATCAGGCAGTTAGAGTGGAACTAATTTGTCCTTATGAGTGTGTTGTTTTGAGATTTTTCAAGGACCTAGCTGAAACGTTAGTCATTTATTATAAATATTATGATTTTTATAAGTCCTGAGAGTGCGGACCTTTTTGTAGTAAAAAAAGGTATTAAAGTCAAATATGACAACAAGCAGTATTGTTGTATCCCATACTTGCCATTCCAAACACTGTAGTTTTGCTCTGCAATAGTGCACCTCACTTTTGCTTGAACTTCTGCCCCATATATTTAATCATTTTCCACCCTAAGTGGTGGGGAGAAGATGTGAAAGATTTTTACAAGCCCATATGTCAAGTTTATTAATCATCTAAGAATTAATTATGCCGTAACTGAATGCTTTCAGCACAGTCTCAACCAAGGTTAGATTTTCAAGTTCCCTTTGTCCCAAAAGCATCATATGATACAACCACAGTGTTGGCGTGGTGTAATGTATAGCATAATATCTGTTAAGTGATACTAGTGTGTCTCAGTGCATCCCACCCACACGGTTTCACATGGACTCCCCACCAGACTCCGATTCTTTAGAACAGTGAAAGGACATATGCACGGTATAGCCTGAAGTCTGTGTTCCTTCTCTTCCCACCAGACACAATCACTGCAGCTTGGCCCCTCCATTCTGACTTCCCCTAGATGCCTCGACAGCTGTTTTGCCACCAATGTGGCTTTCGCAAGAGACGGTTAGACGTATATGAACCAACTTTTTAAGGCAGAGTTCCAGATTACAGATCATTGCCACATACACATTTTTTCAAGTTTCTCGTGGCTGCATTGTGCAAGTTTGGGAGACAAAGCTTAACCATTGTAATACCCCAAAACACATGTTTCAGTGTCATTGTCATCTTTCCTACTAAAACTATATTCAATTTGATTAGTATTCCAACAAATGCTCCCAAACTGTGGATCGGTATAAGACTGCATCTGCCCTCTGCCATTATGTCTCCACAAGAAAATAAAACCAAATATGAAAATAAAAATTAACTATGTCTCAACTATGCTTTCTAACATTGCCCACTTTGACTGCATAAATGGGAATACCAGACAAACATATAAAAAAGAAACTGACCAAATATATATTTAACTAAGGTTCTGCTCTGGTATGGAAATGAACGCAGACAAGTGTCTGTACACAGTTTTAGATGATCACAGCCAAAATAGATTTTTTAAAAAAAGATAAACCCAAAATGTCCGTTAAATTTTTTTTAAATGCTAATTATCCATTCATTGTACAGTATACACATCTAATAAGTGATGGGCAGTTGATGGACAGTTTTCTGTTTTTAAAAGCACAATAAAAAATGTTGTATAAATGCTTTACCTTATGTTTGGGTTTCTGCCCTAGCACAAGGCCACCTAGGGTTTCCACTTGTCTTCTTGTTTCAACAATGGCCTTTACAAAAACAGGGCTATCCGTGTCAAAACTGCCTGCCTGGTTTTCCAAATAACGAAATTTGGACAGGTCTCTGCTTGAATGACGCAGCAATCAGCCAGTTGGTGTAACAGAACAGGTATGGGACCTGTTATCCACAATGCTTGGGACCTGGGGTTTTCTGGATAATGGATCTTTCTGTAATTTGGATCCTCTTTCCTTAAGTCTACTAGAAAATCATGTAAACATTAAATAAACCTAATAGGCTGGTTTTGCTTCCAATAAGAATTAATTATATATTAGTTTGGATCAAGTACAAGGTGCTGATTTATTAATACAGAGAAAAAGGAAATAATTTTTAAAAATTTTGATTATTTGGATAAAATAAAGTCTATGGGAGACAGGCATTCTGTAATTCTGAGCTTTCTGGATAACGGGTTTCCGGATAATGGATCCCAAATTTTAACTAGGTATTACTCAGTAGGGGTCCTAATATTACTCTGCATAAAAGCATTCTGCTGACTGTATGTGCCCCATCACTAAAGACATTTTTTTCAGTGCAGGATTTGTTATTTTTTAAAATAAGGAAACTTGTCCTGATTGTTTGAAGGCACTAAATGTAAAAAAGCTAAAACAGGTTACTGATACTATACTAATTTGGTAAATTAAATTAAATTATAATTAAAGAAGAACACTAGCTAATATCTTATTCAAGTAACTAAAAGAGGCGACTAACATGGATAGGGAACTAGGTATGACACTTCCCCTGTAGATAACATGTTCATTTTAGTGGAATAGACATAGAACATGTAATCAGTGTCCCCAAAATGCTACCAGCAGAATATCAATTACAAAATGCTACCAGCAGAATATCAATTACTTTTAAAAACAGCCTGCTAAACAAAATGTGCAGGAAAGATGCACAAGATTCAGTTTCATGTGTGATACTGACGATAAGGTTTGTATCTTTGATGACACCTGGTGGCTGGAATTGGGTATTATCCTGGATCCTATGGAAAACAAAATTCCAATTTTGAGTATCCTGTTTTCTTTTTTTTACAAATAAGGTACTTTTCAGTATTATGAACTGTTGATTAGTATTTTTTGAATATTCATATTGTTGTGGCAAATAAATACAGAGAAACCCTTTACTGTATTATGTTTTTACACATTCACATACATAACATTATGTACAGTTGATAAGGGTGGTCTTATGAGAGTTCACTGTGTGTTACAAGAGTGCCATTACCATTGCAGAAGGGACATGATTTCAGTGCTGATAAAGGGCTGGGATCTCAATAAAAAAATGTGTCTGAGAAAGCCATCATGGTAGACCTCATGGCATAGTGGCATGCACTCCGGGTATATTTGTCAGCCTCTAAATTCACATTAATTTACCTCAAAAGTGCAAAAGGATAGCAGAAATGCACATTTTCGTTCACACAAACTCTTTACAGGTATGGGATCTGTTATCCAGAATTTCGGAAAGGCTGTCTCACAAATTTTTAAAAATATTTTCGCTTTTCTCTGTAATAATAAAACCGTAGCTTGTACTTGATCCCAACTAAAATATAATTCATCCTTATTGGAAGCAAAACCAACCTATTGTGCTTATTTAATGTTTACATTATTTTCTAGTAGTATTATGATTTTCAGTGGGGCATATAGTGAGGTTGAATGGACAGAGCAGCAAAAACAAGGGGGATGTAAAATCAAAAAAGAAATGATTACAAAAATGCAATATTTTGCCCACAATTCTCCTTTCTTTCTGACAAGTGCACACATTTCCACACGGCTGTGAGATGAGGGAATTGCAGGCAGAAGATTTGAGTTTTTTTTAAAAAAAATGGTACAGATCTTTTAATGGAATCCCAAATAGTGGATTTGGTGCTTTCAATTCTTTTTGAAAGATTCAGCCAAATACAAAACTGAATCCGACTCCCGTGAAAAGTCACGTGATTTCCATTCCCGCACTTCGAATTCAGTTCAGCCAGGCACATGGATTCAGCCAAATCCAAACCCTGCTGAAAAAGGCAGAATCCTGACCCAAACCAAATCCTGGATTCTGTGCATCCCTACTTGCATTCTAAGGTGTGTGCAATGTTTCATACAGCCTATGGAAGATCTGTTGTTTCCCTCAGTATATAGAACTGGATGTTGGACCTTACAGGGATAGTACTATGTAAAATGAATCATATTCCATAGAAAAGGTTTGTGCAGTCACAAAGGATATTAGACACTGTTAATACTTCCATTGCATAGATGCTCTGCTGAACTCAAAGGGCATTCAAGGTCATTCAATTGTACACCAAACAGTAACACCAAAATGGAAAGTGTCTTAAAGGAATGACAACATAATGTATTGTTGCCCTGCACTGTTAAAACTGGTGTGTTTGCTTCAGAAACACCACTATAGTTGATATAAACAAACTTCTATGTAGCCATGGAGGCAGCAATTGAAGCACAGGATACACAATGGATAACAGATACTTTCAGAAAAATCCAATTGTGTACAACAGAGCTACAATCTATACAATCTACTGTAGAGTTTCTAAAGCAAACACACCTGTTTTAACAGTGCAGCACAACACTACAACACTATATTTGCATTACTTTAAAAAAAGCTTTCATTTTTTGGTGTTACTGTTCCTATAAAGGGGCAGTATAAATCAATATATCTTCATTCAACAAGGGCACAGTATATAAAACATGTGCTGATCTTTGTTTTGTGAACTTGCCCCCTCCCCCCCCCAAAAAAAAATGTGTCTAAAACTAATCCTGAAAACAAAAGTGTAGCATAAGCTTCGTCTCACAGATATGAGAAACCTTTTGGAATCTATTTAATGAACATTTTGTGCATTTCTGTAATAATCATGTTACTCTTCAGTACCCCTCTCCTCTCTTTATGCAAGATTCACAGATTGTTAAAGGACAAGAAAAGCTTTATTCACTTGGGGGTGCTGTTTACGCTTATGGCACCGGACAGCCAAGGGATCCCTGTGACATGACAGAGGATGACGCTCAGTGGAATAGTACCCTGGACTGGTGCATTTTTCAGACAAAAAGCATACCTCCCTACATTTTGGAAATAAAAAGAGGGACAAAAAAGTTGCTTCGTGCAGTGTGGCAAATTTTTTTGGACCACGCCCCCTAATTACCATGCTCATTTTACAAAATTTGGCAGGTTATAAAAGTTTGAACATATTTCTGTGTTGTTTTTCCAGTTATTACTGTCTTGCTAATGAAGGTGAATTGCCCTTTAAGCTCTAACATCTCCCAAGAGACATGTTATCTCATATTGTTACAATTATTTATTTGCTTATCTCAAAATTGTTACAAAAGTATCTTATTTGCAGCTAGGGTTGCCACCTTTTCTGAAAAAAAAAAATACCGGCATTACGATATATTTATCTTCTTTCCCAATTAATAATATTGGGATCAGCCATCATTTTTACCGACCAGGCTAGTAAAATACCGGCCAAGTGGCAACCCTATCTGCAGCTGTGGTGGTTTTGAGCTCTCTGCCAAAAGCTAATTAAGTTAGAAACATTGTTTCTTTTTCTGCCTGTTCAGTGCAGAGAAAATCAGGACTTTTGAGTACAAACGAGGGACTGTGGGTTGAGTTGTCAAAAGAGACAGTTGGGAGGTATGCAAAAAGGAGTGATAGACCACAGTCCAAGGTAATTGATTGGTTTTAATTTTTAAAAATTATTTGCGTTTTTTGAGCTATTTATCTTTTTATTCCACAGTTTCCCAATTTGCAATAGGGTTGCCACTATTTTCTAAATTAACTCCGGGCAGGGGGTGGGTGATGTCGGGGGCGGGACTGATGACATTGTGTGCCGGGAAGGTGACATGGGGGGGGTTAGCTGATAATGTGGCGATCAGCAATTGGCTGATTGTCATGCCATTGACTGCAATGTCCTGTCCGGATTTCCTAACTTGGAAATCCGGGCAGGCAGTTTTCAGCAGAACAGCCCTTCCAAAAACCAGGCTGCCTACCTCCCAACATGTCGGATAAAGAAAGAGGGACAAAAAGATTTGCCGCGCAGATAGGGTTGCCACCTTTTCTGGAAAAAAATACTGGCCTTCCTATATATTTAGCTTTTTTCCCTATTAATAACATTACGATCAACCATCATTTTTACCGGCCTGGCAGGTAAAATACCAGCCATGTGGCAACCATACGCGCGGATTAGGGTCACATCCCTTAATTACTATGTCTATTTTACAAAATTTGGTAGGTTATGAAAGTTTGAACACATTTCTATGGTTTTTATGTGTTATTACAGTTTTGCTAATGAATGCAAATTGTCCTTTAAGCTGCAAGTCTTTGGGGTCCGTTTACTAAAGTGCGGTAAGTCTGACCTTAAGTTTCCGCATGTTATCGCTGAGAATATTTTTACGCCAGAATATTCGCAGCGACTAAGTTTACTAAACAGCGATGCGCTCAGAAGTCATTGCGATCACTTGCGGTAACTACGTTAAGGAACCAGCTTACGTTAGCGGTAATTTTAGCGAGTTGCGAATTTTCTGGCAAAAAATTTAGTTTTTGCGAATATTTATGCTATAAAATAGTCTTGTTATATGGCGGTTGTTATGGCAATTTTTACTGTGACATTTATGGCCAGAAATGCATCTTCAAAACTTTATTGACTGATGATTATACCATCCAACATCACCAGAGTAACACCAATCAAACATGTCTGCATCATATAAACCCTTCTGCCAATAGAATCATAGGAACAAGAAATGATACCAGTCAATCTCTTTGCTTCATAGAAATGCACAGTTTAATGTAGCCAATTACAATGAAACCAAAAAAGTGTAGAGGCTGACGAATCCTTGGACTGTTATGTCCGCTGCCAATAATACGACTCTGAGCTGAAATTGCTGCTGTTGCAACAGATAGGAGCAGAAGCCAAAACATCCTGTCAGCAGTAGCTACAGATCTCTCTCCTGTCAGCAAAGAATGATGGGTAAAAAAAAAAACAGTATTATGGGATATTTCCTGCCCCTTGAGAATTTTCTGGCGAAAAAAATACTTTTACGCCACTACATAGGTGGCGGTAAAAGTTTTCGAATATTCTGACGTTAATTTTGTCTTTAGCACATTTCGCTGTTTAGTAAACCATGCGTTAATGTGTACGTAGCGTTATTTTCAGCGAATGCGATAACTGGCGGACAATTATTCTTGCGCAAGAAAATTCGCAAATTTACATTTACCGCAGGTTAGTAAACTGGCGATAACATATTTGGCGAAAATTCTGTTTATATATTGTGCGAATATTTTTAACGCACTTTAGTAAACGGACCCCTTTGCTCTTATCTTATCTAATAATGTTACAAAAGTATTTTAAGTATGTGTTCTGGGGTCTCTGCCAAGAGCCAATTAAGTTAGACTTAGCAGTTCAGTTCAGCAGATGAAAGAGAAACTCGGAAACATCATTACAAATCTGTGGTTAAGCTGTCAAGAGCGGGACTGTCCCACTCAAAATGGGAGTTGGTGTCCGAGTGAAAACTGGACAGTTGGCAACCCTAGCACTGTACCATTGTATTCAGGCCTCTCCTATTTGTATCCCAGTCTCTCTTTCAAATCAGTGCGTGGTTACAAGGGTAATTTGGATCCTAGCAACCAAATTGCAGACATTGCAAATTACACTTGTAACCATGCACCGATTTGAAAGAGAGACTGGGATACAAATAGGAGAGGCCTGGATACAATGCTACAGTAGGTAATACAAAGCAGCAATAAGTGTAGCCTTACAGAGCTTTTTTTTTTTTTTTTTTTTTAAATGAGGACAGTGACCCCCATTTTCAAAGCTGAAAAAAAAGCAAGTGATTAAAAAAATAAGGAAGTGGAAACGTTGCTTAGAATTGGCCATTTTATAACATACTAAAAAGATATGTGAACGTTCTATTGAAACAGGGCCGTGACCCGCCCACCAGCTATATGCATTTCAAAAGCGAGGGGGTTAAACTTTAAAAGCCCGGCCTCTTTCTTTGAGACGACGCATTTGATTTTAGCCAATAGAATTGGCCGGGTCATCGCTTTGACGTCACGTCCTGTGCCCTCCATTTCTTCATTGTGCTTAAACCCGGGGCTGCTGTGTGTTGCCTGTGTTCTTAGAGGAGAAGGGCAGAACAATTCACACCCTCACAGGATCTCAAATTGCCTTCGGTGCAGTACAATCAAGGTATGAACATTTTTTCTTCGTTGATACAGGAAGTAACGCAAAGCCGGGACTTCTTCCACTTAACATGGCGGCGGCTTCTTTGTTTGCTTCGCGCCTTTGCGCAGTTTGGCTGCAGGTGGAGTTTAGGAAACGTGGGAAAGAATGTGTGAATAGTAGAACCGCTGTGGCCCTTCGCTCTAGTAATGTTTACTGCGGCCTCTGTATAGAAAGACTTGTTCTGCAGCGGTAGTAGCGTGTTTACTATATCTAGTGGCTGCTTTGTTTAAAATGGCCCCTTTGCAAGAAACCTCAGTGTCTATGTGAAAATGGCTGCAGTTATTGTGGTGGGGCAGTTCTTGGTAAACGCAGAGAGCAAGGATGGGCCTTGTTTATAGAGCCAAGATGGCTGCGCAGTGGGTACATAACTAATAGACACTCGCTGCTATAAAAAGGGCTCCAGAATAATCTCTGTGGTGCCTGCATGTTCCACCTGTGTTTTGTTCAGAATTGTTCTTTAGAGACAACAGGCCCCCAATTAGGAGTAAATAGTGGCTGATTTTTGAAATGAGCCCAGTCAGTTAGTTGTATGTTAAAAAAAAAAAAAAAAAAAAAAAAAGTGAATATACAATATCCTAATTTCCCATTCAACAGATGTAGGGAATCCCAAATATTGAAAAGCAACCATATGTTTCTGCTCTCAGGGACCATTTCCCTACCCCCTTAGTGTTTCTCTTTCATGCAACCCCCTCCTACCTTGTTTCTTTGTGAAGCAATGGATGCTGGGACTTTAAGTCTTTACAAAGCATACGTGCACCACCCACTATAGAAAGCAGAGGGGCTTCTACTCCCAGAACCCATCACTTCACAGTGGAACGAGTAAAGGGACGGACGGCATGAAACTGGTCTCAACTGCCAAAATTGAAGATTATTGAAGTGTTTTAACATTTTCTTTTACATGTCAAAAAAAGGGATTCTATTAGGTTACAGAATATTCTTTGGCGGACCTACTTTGGTTAAGGTTATCAAGTAGGGTTGCCACCTTTTCCGGAAAAAAATACCGGCCTTCTATATATTTATAATTTTTCCCTATTAATAACATTGGGATCAACCATCATTTTTACTGGCCAATTGGCAACCCTAGTTTCAAGCCTTAACAAATAAGTTAAAGAAACATAAAATGGCCATGGGGAAACAGGGCAAGTTATGTTTAGAATGATTAGGTTGGTTACACTATGATTTTGTTAATGTTGCTCAGATCTTTAATAATGCAGAAAATGTTTGCTTTTCAGCCATGGATCGAGAATACGGATCATATAACCAAAGAAGCGTCAATTCTTATGGAAACCAGTCTTTTTCCATGGATGAAATGGGTGACAGGTAATTTGCTTTTGTACTTCTAATTCTTGTATTTTTTTCTGTTAAGTGGCAGGAGATTGTAAAGCCAATTGGAAGTATCGCTGTTGCTGAGTGAGTAAAACAAAAATGTAGGTTTAGGGGGCTTATATGGTAAGGCTATTATTCACCCAGGTAGTGATTTGGAAAATTGCAGGGCTTTTTTCCTTCATGCTAACCATTGCTTCTTAATCACTGAAGCAGTACAGAAGTTTTTTCTAAGTGGTGTCAATATTTTTTCTTAGTTCTTGCAAAAGTTTATACAATTGTTGAATACGACTGCAAACCTATACAATTACCTTTTAGACAATTTAGTCATGTTGGTATGGGACAGGTGATTAACATTCCCAAAATTGCTTTCATGGGCAGACTGTCTAGTTTATTATTGCTTTTAATAAAGTCATTCGAATGCAAACAACTCTCCTAGTTTCTGGCAGGGGTTTACCTTACACATACATCATCTCTGAACATTTGTTCTTATAAAGTATACAATTCCACACACGACTGGTGACAAGATTTCTTTGGTTGAGGTATATGGCATCTGTTGGCCAAAAATATTCTCCTTAACCAAAGGTGCAGGCAAATAGAGATATAACTCAAGTTGGGGGTAACAATAGTTTAAAAAAATGCCAACTCTCTGTGCTCTCAGTCTAAGGCTTTAATGTTTTTCCGAAGGTCAAGACTAATACCACACTAGGCTGACTCTCTGTCTGCTGACAAAAGCAGGCGGGATTTGGCCCCTACAGGGCCAGGCTGATGCATTTGTCGCATTGGTAGACTGATGGTACATTGTGTGTTTTCTCTGCAAGTCTATTTAAGCCAGTGGGGAAAGTAGAGGAGCTGCTACTGCTTCCTTTTATTCACTTGAAGGGGAGGAGCTTTTTAGCCTGAAAATGCTCTGACCATCTTTGGACTAAGAAATACCAGCGCTGTCACGCATTTCCCATTCAAGTTATGAAAAACTTCCATTTACAAAAAAGAAAAAAAATAATAATCTTTGATTTATACAAGTTTCCTGTGCTAATCTCTGTAGATATTCTCCTAACTTTTATTTTAAATGATATGACACCTTTTATTGTAATAGTTTTGTCTAGCTTCTGCCCCATCGATGTATGATGCTAGTGAATTGCCTGGTGGGTTGAGAGGCATCTGCTTAAACATACTATGGTTGCCAATGAGCTGTTATCTGGTAGCCGTAATGTGTTTGCGTTTTTTATGTTGGATTTCTGATCTTCAGTTTAACACTTCCCTTCCCTGTCATTACGAGTTCCTGAGGAGAAAATCTTATATGCGCCAACTAATTGGTTTGATGTGATCAAAGAACCTTTGCTTCTATTGCATGTTGAAGTAAAGCAAAATGCAGGATAAAATGTAGAAAAAAATGAAATTTGGATCATAAAATATATACATTTCTATAACCTTTTTTCTTGTAAATGGCCCTTACTGTGAGATTACTCCTGCCCTGCTATTCACCAAACAATAGGAACACCTAAATAAATAACTGAAACTGGCATGGGAAATTTGTCAGCTTATCAATGCAAACCTTAGAAGATCTAGAACTATTTGCTTTTTTTAAAAAAAATCTTGTATAAAATTAAGCTCATTATGCTCAAAGGGGAAGAAACCAGAGAACTTGACCATCAGGCCCTTCTGGTTTTTTACTGTGGTCCTCTTAACAAAACTGAAAATACTTTGCCTAAAAAAAATCTAATTCTGAACTTTCTCAGAATTGATGACTTTTAATTGCAGTTTATCGTAGTACATCCTTCACCTATTTTAAGGTTGGTAGCTCAGCTACCAAAGTAACTTTAAAAATTAATAAATATTTTATACAAACAGTGTTTGAAGATTTTCATATGCGCATAGCAAGACTATACTTATAGACCAACATTTTAATTCTGCTTTTGATTTGCAGATATTTAGCAAATTTCTCATTTGCACGTTTATTGGTGGTGCTGGTGTTGTCTTGCATAAATTCCTGTATCTAAAATGAAGTATGTAGTTACCCTGCATTATCCCAAGTTTTCTCTTAAAGTTGATAAATGTCAACAGATGCTTTATGTGCTGCACTGTATTACTTGGTAAGCTTACTTTATTTTTCTCCTCACAGCAATTTTTCCAGGTTTGGACCTTATGAGTCTTATGACTCCAGGTCTTCTGTGGGTGGGCGAGATCTTTACAGATCTGGCTATGGTTATAATGACCACGAACAAGGCCACTTCGGAGATAGTTATGATGGTCGATATGAAAATCCCTACCGGAATAGCGTTGACTCTTTTGAAGGTAGAAGCCAGGGCGGGTCTAGCTGGGATCCATCTTTCACACGTTCAAAAGTGAGGACTGGGTTTATGGAGGACCGAGGAAGAGACAGTTACTCTTCCTACGGCAGTTTTTCTTCACCCTATATGAAGCCTGCAGCAGTAGGCTCTCGGGGGAGAGGAATGCCTGCTTATCCCGAAAATGCGTTTGGCGGCAGAAGCAATGATGCTTTTGGAGGACCATCAAAAGGCAGAGGTCGTGGCAGAGGAGTAAGTACAGAATCTTTTCAGATTCTTTTTGATAGTCACTTTGAATTATTTCAACACCAGAACTTTAAAATGGCACATTGTCCATAGTGCATTGGATATTCTCATTTAGGTAAATGTAAAATCTCAATCTCAAAGCTTTTAACGCAGTTGTGCTTCAAAAGCTAAAACAGGATATTTTGGTAAGTTCTATATGAAAAGTAAAAATAAACCTGAGCAAAAATTTGTGTGCAACATATAAGGTTATATAAGGATCTGTCGTTTTCCTTGACTACCTTTAAGCACACAAATTGAATCACAAAAGGTTAAATGAAGACCTTTTTGAAGTTCTGAGCAGGTTAAAGGTGCAATGTATTCTAAGTATAATTCTAAACGTTTCCCTGTACTTTCCTGGAATCTTCTCTTCCTGTTTGTCTAGGGGAAATAGCCATTATCCTTTTCTAAAATTGCTCTCAAACAGCTTTGCTTTGTATGGGATGGTCCTATAATCAGTGATTAAAATTTCCACAAAAAATAGTCTCTCCTTGAGGCTTCTGTTTAATGTCTGTTCTTGAAGGGGTTGTTGCTGGTGCTGCTGCAGGTTTTTTTTATTTGTTAAACTAGATTTTGCAAATGCATTGCACCTTTAATAAACACTTTAAATATTTGTCATGTATGAATGGTTTTTTTTTTTTTCTTTTTTTTTGGGCATGACTTTTTTATCACCTCTTTCTATTTGGACATTTCTCTGCTTATTAATTAATGTCAGTTCCAAGTGCCGGTTCAAAGATACATGGTAAATGTTTACACCACTGCACCTATGTATTTAAGCTATTATTCCTGGCAGCATGTTAAATATATTAAAAGCCTTCTGGGCTGACATTTGTGCCCTATCAATAAAAATGGTACATGAATCTGAGGGGGAAGAAGCATGGGGCCCTTGTAATCCAGCAGATGTGGTGTTAATTGCATATTGGTTAAGAGCGGGGCTCTGGTAATGTCCTGACCCAAAAGCTAAAATGTTTATACACCTTTGCTCTTTAAGGCATTTGCTTATCAGCTGCAGAATTTTCTGCATATTTGAATACATGCCATATGCATGGCAAGGGCCAGTTTGTACGAAAACATGCAGATACGTTTGCAATGTGCAAGGGAAACTGTAAGACGCACTCAATCATGCTTCTCTTTGTCAGTAGTGGATTTCTAATTGATAAATGTAACATAACCTTGAAGAAAATCACTCCATCGGCTAACTTGAATTTACAATGCTTTCAGCAAATGCCTGAATATGGTGTAATGCGGAGACACAGGGTGGTTGTTGAATATAAACATCTTGGTGTAGCTGCACGAGGAGCTGCAAGAGGTGTTAAAAGGAAGATGGCACCACCTTTTAAACCTGTGGGGTTCTTTGGCAAGAAACAGAAGTTGTCTAAACCTGGAGCAAATCAAAACAAAAGTGTCCCACCACCAGGTATGTCTGTGACATGGTTGCATCTTTTTATACCAGAATTTATATTTAGTCATTATTGGGCATATAGCAATGTGTGTTTTGAATGCTCCTCTGCTGTTAGCACAGGGAGTGACTGTTAAAAAGAAAATTTCTTTCGGTCACGACTATAAATAGTGAAATGAGAAACACTCCTTTCACTTCTCATAAATGCTTAAGCATACAGGCTTTTTTTTTTTGCAAAGTGAAGCCTTCAGAATTTAGAAGGTATTTACTTATCTCATGCCATACACACAGCACTGCCTAGATACCCAAAATAAATATTTTAATTCTCCCATAAGGCTTCATGGGCGGAGACATGCAAATCACTCCTTTATGTCCCTTTGGCCAATTATGCATCCAAAACACAGATACAGCCTAATGGTTCAAAGCCATATATCCAAACTTAGAGACAGCCTGTTTCAATCTTGTTAGATCTCATGCATTTGTGGTGCTTTGTGTGTCTTGATAGGCTTGCTTATTGGTTGGTTAGAACATTATTTCGACATAGTCCCAATAAACCACTAAATGTCTAAAGGGTGACTGATTTGGAATCTCGGTGACATTGTTTACGGGCAGCTTTACTCATAATCCGGGAAGCTGTACATTAGTCTTCAGAATGTCCTCACTAATTTATTATTGCTGGCAGATATACAATTAGTTTATTACTGCTTTCAAATTGTAATGTGCAGTAGAAATTTTGATTGGATTTTTATTTTGAGCACAGCTGAAAAATTAAGTGAGGAAGAAGAGGAGAAGCGTCGCACAGAAGCAAGAAGGGAGAAGCAAAGACGCAGACGAGAGAAGAACAGTGAAAAATACGGAGATGGGTACAGGTCTGACTTTATTAAGTAGATTAGTTGCAGAAAGTTGAAAATGCAGTTACTTGTTAAGGGGCAGTGTACACCTTTGCTGGAAGCACAATAAATATGGCTTTTGTATGGCTGTTCTGTATAACAAAGCCCTTAAATCTATCTTGAAAATACTAACTTAATATAAACTTCAATGCTGAAATTTATAAAATAAAATTGTGTACTGCTTCTGAAATAAGTTGCTCTTGTCTCTCAGCATCTGTTGCCTTCATGCAGTGGGGTTGGCAGTCCAATTCTTGATAGATCTAGCAGATGCTTTAGAGCTCACTCATATAATTGATTTTATTACAAATAAAATAACTGACCCAAATCCTGCATGTAGATAAGACAGGATTTCTGGTGACTTTGACAGCCCCCCCCCTCCAAAAGGCTATATAAAACTTCCAACTCCTGCATGAAGAGACAGATGCTGAGGGGGGGGAGCAAAGTTCAACTTGATTATTTCAGCAACGGGTCAGAATTCTTTGTTAGTTTTTTACCCATTTCTCTTGGTCAGTAGAGCCAAAGTTTATTATTTTTTTATAAGTTAGCAAATGGTTTCCTTATATTATTTTGCGCAATAAATACAAAAGTACTTGAGCAATGTGTAAAACAATAGGCAAAACATTCTATTTATTGAACCTGTGTTGAAAATTGTGTACATTGCCCCATTTAAACATGAACTGCAGAAGAGTAGGATTTCAGGGTCATGTGTAGGTATCTGATTATGAAGGCGCTTACTCTTTACTCCTGACTGCTCTGTTACACTGCTTCTCTTTGGGGCAGAGTGAAACAGGGTGGGAAATTTGATCTGAATACCAGTGTTCCCAATCCTAACTTTTTTTTTTTTTTTTTTTAAGGTTAGTGTAGTAATAAGCTGCACCAATAATAAGTAGTGTCGCTGTTGTTTGTGTAGTAATAAGCTGCAGCTGTTGATCCTCTTTTTTTTTTTTTTTTTTTTTTTTTTTTTTTTTTTTTGGGGGTCACCGTAAGCGTAATTATTTATAAGGCAGTTGGCTTGTTTTAATTTTGCCCGCATTTTACTTGACTTGTACACTTTCAGGACTGCATTCACATGCTCTTTCTGCAAGTTTCGATCCTTTGACGAAAAAGGTATTGAAGAACATTTGACAAGTGCAACACATCAAGAGATGTTGGATCACATTCAGAAGCAAACTAAGTTTGACAAGCCTGTCATGGAGTTTTTGCATGTAAGTGGAAAATTCACTTGTCAAACAAATATGATCATGCTTAAATAGGAACTAACCCCTATACAAGTTGGTTATTCTATTTTACAAATTTTTTTTTTCTCCTGTTGCAACTCATTTTTTTTTTTTTTTTAATTCGGGTAGTTTATTGAGTGTATAAAAATAGCAGTTCACAAAATAAAGTCAAAACAAGGAAGAACAGTGTATCACAAGTTACATGTCATAGACAAAAAACATTGCAGAAAATATAACGTGCCGCCATCACTACTAGGCACAACAGTTCACATCTGTACTATTACATCTTTCACCTTCCCTGAAACCTGATAGTTTAAACTGCTAGAAGTTGTCTTGGGTGTTGGGGGTAAAGGTCGGTCCAGGGCCCCCAAATTTTTTGAAATTTGATGGGGACTCTCCTTTTTAGGTACATTAGGCATTCAGTGTTACAGGTATCCTGCATTATTGCTTTCCAGGAAGAGAAAGTAGGAGGAGCCACCGCTCTCCAATTCTGAGTAATTAACCTTTTAGCTAGTAGTCTTGAATTATGGCCAGGATGCACACCTTTGGCGACCTGGTAATAGTCACCTGGAGCACCGCATCTAATGTGTCGAGAATTTTCCTCCAGTATGTAGAGCGCTTAGTACAGCTCCACAGCATGTGCAACAAAGTCCCCTTTTCCAAAGCACATCTAGTGCAAACATCCGGGGTGCTGGCATTAATATAATGAAGTCTGACAGGGGTGTAGTAAGCCCTATGGAGAATATACAGTTGAATTAGCCGTAGTCTATGGTTGGGGGATAGTAACTGAGTGGATTCCTGTGCTTCCTGCCACTCCTCATCCACGATGGTGCCCACATCTACCTCCCATTTTCACCGTAGCCCATCTAGGTTGTTTTTGTGCACTTCTTGTAGCAGCTTAGCATATAGCACTGTGACCAGACCTTTCGTATGCCCTCTCTTAATGTACAGCAAAAGGGGGTGCGTGGACAGCGATAAGTCGTGGTTTTTGTGTGTGGCATTGAGAGCACGGCTGAGCTTGTGAAAGGTCAGCCATTGGGTATGTGGGACCTGAAATTGGTCCTTTAACTGCGCAAAAGAAATTAGTTTGCCATCAAGCCACACATCACCTAACGTATTCACGCCATGGCCCGACCAGAGACTCATCGGGCCTAGTTTTAACAGGAGGGGGTAATCTCGGTTGTTCCATAACGGTGTAAGAGGGTCAGTGGCAGGAGAATTAAGAAGAGTGTTTGCCATTTTCCGCACCCTACGTAGGGATCCGATGGGAGGGGAGAGTAATGCCTGAGATTTAGTAACAGAATATCCTACGATCCAACTTATTGGGTTGCAACTCCTAATTTAATGGCCACCTACCGCCTAATCATTGTTAGCCAGAACCTCTGGGGTGGAAATACAGTTTACATTCCAGATGAAGGAATCCATACTATATCGCAGAAGAATAAAGAACAAGCTCTCTCTCATTACATACATGGGTGTGACCTATCATGGCTCCCTGCTCTGAGTGCTCTTGGTTGTATTTCATCTACAGCTATCACTCGTACTGCGAATTAGATTTGTTTCCAGCCTGGTTGAGTTTTTTTGCAGTAGATAAAATTGTTGGGTTGAGGAAGCACACTAAAACATCATGTATATGGTGGAGTGTGTTTAGGTGAAGAACTATGTGGGGAAAATCACCAAGCAGTTTAGTAAATTTACTAATGTACAGTTCCCCTTTAAGACTTCAGTAACTTTTTACATACAAAGGCAGCTAAACTAGATGCTTATATTAAAGCTGAAAGAAGAGAAGCAAACTGATCTTTTATTATTTTCTCAGACGCTACAACAGTAATGCACATCTAATTCTGCTTTTTCTCTTGCAGGAATGCATTGTAAATAAGTTTAAAAAAACTGTGGCACGTAGAGTCCAATCTGTAGCAAATGAGGCTGCAAAGACTTTGGAGAAAGATGTAATGGAAGGTAGGTACATTTTATCTGTAAATATTGCTCTCTTACAGCTTTTTCCATGAGCCACCATTTTGTGATGATCTGTCCATTCTCAGAGATCACACTCTAATTGTAACAGAAGGAAGAAGCTCTGGAGACAGAGCTCTGGATATTTTTTTGCTGATTTAACCATCATGTGTGTTTTAGGTGTATGCATAGTGCCTCATATGATTGCATATACTACTTAATTTTGTGTTTTTATAAAAATGGTTTATTTAGATGAGGTATTTTACATATGAAAGTTTTTATTTCTTTGTTCAAGTGATGGATTTTTTTTTTGCCCCCCCTTTTTGCAGGTGTTAATCCAGATGATCACATGATGAAAGTTGAAACTGTGCACTGTAGTGCTTGCAGTGTGTATGTCCCAGCATTGCACAGCTCTGTGCAGTTGCATCTCAAATCTGCAGACCACTCGAAGAGCAAACTGGTAAATCACAATAATACTTATTTGTATGTCACTCTTACAGTAATGCATGGTGGATTAAACTATTCATTCTGTGACTTTGTGTAATGTTCTAGAATGTTTCCTATTCCTCACTTATTTAAGAATCGTTATTCTCAAGTAATTCAATGTACTTTAAAGGGATTTAAAAGATTTGAGCTGTTTAAAGTCCTCTGCTCCTTTTTGTCTTTAGACTTATAAAGAACAAATAAAAAGGGAAAGTATTTTGACTGCGACAAGCATCTTAAATAACCCACTGGTAAAAGCAAGATATGAGCTTTATTTGAAGGTAAGTAGTAATCTTGGTTTATCTTTCAAGATTTAGTTTCCTGTTCAGAAAGGTTTGGCAAGCGAAACCTTTATTTTATAGGTGAAATTGAAGTGACCTTCATTTATCTGTAGTGTTGTAACGGGTTGCTCCAGTTACTAAATATTGGAAACTGCTATGGAGCTGTTCATCTCCCTTTGCATAAAAAACATTATAAACTTTTTCAGAAAAAAATGTTTGCGATTGCTTTAAATAAAGATCTAACAAATAAGCACTCAACTTGCTACTGCTAAACCTTCATAAATCAAGAAACCATACAGTATATTTAGTTTCAGTATTTGTTACTGAAATGTGCTCTAAGGTCAGCAAGCCCTGCATTTATACACTTTCTGTTAACTGCTCTGCTTAGTAGATATCCGTGCCGCAAGATGGATTTTAGTTTTACTCTGTGGGTTAGACACCTAGGTTTTCTGTTTTAAAACCAGTAACCAGCTTCAGGGGTGTTTTCATACAGGTATGAGACCTGTTATCCAGAATGCTTGGGACCTTTCTGGATAACAGATCTTTATGTAATTTGGATCTTCATACCTTGAGTCTACTAGAAAATCATGGAAACATTAAAGGGATACTGTCATGGGAAAACATTCTTTTTTTCAAAATGAATCAGTTAATAGTGCTGCTCCAGCAGAATTCTGCACTGAAATCCATTTCTCAAAAGAGCAAACAGATTTTTTTTTTTATATTCAATTTTGAAATCTGACATGGGGCTAGACATTTTGTCAATTTCCTAGCTGCCCCAAGTCATGTAACTTTTGCTCTGATAAACTTCAATCACACTTTACTGCTGTACTGCAAGTTGGAGTGATATCACCCCCCTCCCTTTTTCCCCCTAGCAGCCAAACAAAAGAACAATGGGAAGGTAACCAGATAGCAGCTCCCTAACACAAGATAACAGCTGCCTGGTAGATCTTTGAACAGCCCTAAATAGTAAAAACCCATGTCCCACTGAGACACATTCGGTCTCGGAGAAGGAAAAGCAGCAGCCTGCCAGAAAGCATTTCTCTCCTAAAGTGCAGGCACAAGTCACATGACTGGGGCAGCTGGGAAATTGACAATGTCTAGCTCCATGTCAGATTTCAAAATTGAATATAAAAAAAATCTGTTTGCTCTTTTGAGAAATGGATTTCAGTGCAGAATTCTGCTGGAGTAGCAGCTACTATTAACTGATGCATTTTGAAAAGAAATTTTTTTCCCATGACAGCATCCATTTAAATAAACCAATAGGCTGGTTTTGCTTCCAAATATGGACTCATTATTTTAGTTTGGATCAAGTACAAGGTATTGTTTTATTACTTTTTATTATGCTGGAGACATGGTGTTTTCTAGATAAGGGCTCTTTCTGTAATTTGGATGTCCCATACCTTAAGTAATAATCATGTAAACATTAAATAAATCCAATAGGCTGGTTTTGCTTCCAATTAAGATTAATGATGTCTTGGTTTGGTACAAGTTACTATTTTATTACAGAGAACATTTTTACATTGGATTATCTCATTATAATAGACAATGGTAGAGAACAATTCCATAATTCAGAGCTTTCTGGATAACTGATCCCATAGCTGTACTTTAATATTTTACAGGTATGGGATACGTTATCTGGTATTACGTTATTCAGAAAGATTTGAATTACAGACAGACCATCTCCCATAGTCTTTATTTATCCAAGTAATGTGAATTAAAAAAAAATAAAAAATAAATAAAATTCTTTTTACTCTGTAATAATAAAACAGTACCTTGTACTTCATGCAAACTTAGATATAATTAATCCTTATTGGAAACAAAACCAGTCTATTGGGGTAGACTTGAGGTATGGAATTATGGAAAGATCTGTTATCCAAAAAACCCTAGGCGACGAGTGTTCTAGAGAACAGTTCTTCTACCTCTAATAGGTAAATTCTCATTGGAGTAACTATATCCATTGATCTAACTTTAAACTGTTACAGGGTGAAAATCCATTTGAGACTCAGCCAGATGAGCAGCAGCAGGAGCAGGAAGAGGAAGAGGAGGAGGAAGAGCAACAAGAGCAAGTGGCAGTCTCAGAACAAGAACCATCAGAACAAGAAACATCCGATGAACAAGCAGCTGCTATTGCAGCAGAACCTGAAGGGGAAGACTTTACCTGTGATCCACTGACCACGACAGATGAAGTTTGATTTTGTGGCACTAATCATTCTGATGGCAAATCCTTGTAAATTAATGTTGTGCCATTCTATTTTTAAACCTGCTGTCATGGGCATCTTTATTTTGCAGTTTTGTATTTGATACAAAAAAATATGCTTATACTTTTGTGTTTATAAACTTACATAATGCAGAAGTTCCTGGTGCAATTTTAAGATGTTAATAAGTTTATTGGTCAGGCTTAATATCTATTTTGCAATGTCCGTTTTATTTTACTTTGTGGTTTTTTTTTTTTTTCCATGCAAGGTTCTAGTAATTTTAACAGTACTGTGAAGTCTTGGAATGTATTAGTACAGTGTAAAACTGGTTGCTCTTGGATAATCTGTGTAATGTGGCAGTATACTTTTTTTTTTTTTTTTTTTTTTTTTACTTTTGCATTGTTTGCTACTTCATAATGTCTCAGAACTAACAATAAATCTTAAACTTTAATGCTTGTCTTCTAGTTCAGATCATAGAATTGCTATTGGTTGCTGTTTGTAACACCTGTGTTTGTTCCATATATTATAACGTCTGGAAAGTCTAAATCTAAATAACACATACAGTTGAGTTCAGAATAATAGCAGTTTGTTTAAAAAAAAAAAAAAATGTGACAAACTCAATCCTTATAATCGCTTTTATTTCCATACAAGCAAATGCATTGGGGAACACTGCACACTCCATTCCAAATCAAAACATCAAGAAAAATGCATCAAATCTGTGTTATTCCTTTACAGAAAGTGAAGGCTGTTCCAAAGTTCCAAAAAAATAGCAGTGTCTGCATTCTTCTTTACAAACGCCCAAATTCACTGTATAAACTGCAAAATGTTTCAAGATTTTGCTTTCCTTTGAATCGCTGAACTAATATTTAGTTGTATAATCAGTGTTTCGGAGAATTGCTGCACATCTGTGTTACATGGAGTCCACCAACTTCTGGCACCTGTTACATTCCACAATTCTTCTGCATCTCTTGGTTTTGCCTCAAACCGCATTTTTGATGTCACCCACAAGTTTTCTATTGGATTAATATCCAGGGATTGGGCTGGCCACTCTAATCTCAGTCTTGTTGATCTGGAACCTAAATGTTGCTCATTTACTGGTGTGTTTGGGGTTGTTGAATTGTTGAAACTCCCATTTCAAGTGCATTTTCCCTTTGGCATAAGGCAACATAACCTCTAAGTATTTTGATGTATTGAAACTGATCCATGATCCCTGGTATGTGATAAATAGGCCCAACACCATAGTATGAGAAACATCCCCATATCATGATACTTGTGCCACCATGTTTCACTGTTTTCACTCTGTACTGTGACTTGAATTCAGTGTTTGGGGTTCGTCTGTTGCCCCTAGACCCAAAAAGAACAATCTTGCGTTCATCTGTCCACAAAATGCCATTTCTCTTTAGGCCAGTCAATATGCTCTTTGGCAATTTTTTTCTTAAACAATGGGACTTTGCAGGTGTTTGCTAATTGTAACAGTATCACAGGTAACTTGAGACCTTTGGTCTTCCTGGAGCCAAGTCTTTGTCATTTTGGCTATTCTATCCATTTGGCAATTTTCTTTCAGGTTTTGGTTGCTATTTTAAACCATTTTACATCATTTAGCTGAGCAGCGTATCATTTTCTTCGCTTTGTTTTTCCCTCCAATTTTTAATCCAAGTACACCGTTCTTCTGAACAATGTCTGGAACAACCCAAACACTATAACCAGAATGGATTCAATTACACAGAATTATTTTGCTTATTAGAAGCAAAAATATAACTGCACACAAAACTGAATGCAAGCCTGTGTGTTTAGTGAAATGTAACGTATTGGGGACACACCAATCAGACATTCAGCCAGTATAATATTTTTGGTTTGGTCATACAAAATGAACAAGACCATTCTAGAATAGCTTTGATAATGGCTTGTGCAATTTCTACAGTCTAAATCCATATTTTGTTAAAAGTATTTCATATTACACATATAGCTTCTTCCCTTGTAGTTTTTGGTCTGTTTTCCAGTGCATCTTTATATAATTTTGAACATTTGCTATATCACTTAAGTAATATTTAATTTTCTGGCATTTTATTTTTTTTTTTGCATTCAATTTTTTTATTTAAATCTCGTCTATGCCTTAAATATTGTTTATTGCCCTGCTAGATAATGGTTCAGGTAAATTCAATAATTTGTTAACCCTGCTATAACACTAATGCAGTGTGACTAATGCGCTAACTAGTGTAAAACTAGTGTAAAACTAGTGTAAAACCTTCTGAAAACCGTCTAATGCTATATACATCGCACTCTTATTGCCAAGCATCGATTGTTTTAGGAATCCTGGGCGGAGACCTTGTTGACCCTCTCTAAGGATAGAACTCTATGGGCGATTTTACCTGTGATACTGTCTAATTCTAAAACTTTTCAGATGGTCTTCATTTTTAGTGTGTTTGAATTATTTGTATTCTTCTGACTCTAAAATGGGTTACTGTTTTATAATTAATCATTTATTTTTATTACTGACCTTTATATAAAAGTCCACTCCTATGTATATTAAATAGTGACGTGTGGGTAGAACTGAAACTGACGGGGATCTGCTGGGTCAGACTGCGTTCGTATTCTCCTCCTCTGTTACCAAAGATTCCTTGTCTTGATATCCGAAGCACGCACACAATGAGAAGGTGAGTATGGGTTGGGCATGGCTATAGTTAAAATGGGTATATTGAAAATGTTTCTGTTTCAATACATGGTGAAAAATGTGTTTCGGTAATGAGACATAGCACATTAGAAAGCTTAGCTTTTCAAGGAAAATATCTTATGGTTTTTGTCTTTGAATTGTGGAAGACTCTTGCTTTGTGGACGTAAAGGTGATTAAGGTTCCACCCTCTTGCTAAATGTCTCAGAATGTGGCAGCAACACATTAGCAGAAGTAACAAAATTGCTTAGAATAGTGCTTTTCTTTTTGTTAGAAGCAGAGTATTGCCTGTCTGCAAAAAACGTGTTGTAATATTGTATTACACCAGTAGATGGCATGGAAGGCATGCCTATAGAGTCCATATAAGAGAGAGAAATGGAACATGCTGCATCAGGAGTTTGGAAAAAGGCTCATGGCAGATTTCTGTGACAAATGGTTCTGCCAGTGAAAATGGCTAAAAGAAAAGACCTTGGATGGCTGCTGAAGAGCCAGATGAAGAAGAGAGGTATGACCTGAGCATTGGCTAGTGGCCAGGTCTGAATTCCTTTAAGTTTGTAATTAATCAGATATGCTTCTAAATAAAGATTGTCATTTAAAGTGAATATAATATTTTTTAAATTCAAAATTAGGTAACAAAGGCACTGATCCAGTAAGCATAAGATGCATTCGTATTATGGGCTTAATCACGGTAACATTTCATCCAAATAAGTATTATATTGAACTAGACTCAAACTGGACTGCAAAGATTCTGACAATGTTGATGTTCCGCTCACATGTGATGGTTTGTAACTTCTCTTTTACTTCTATATCTGGTATACGTAGAATAATATACAGTAAGGGATAATCTACTTAAACCCCCAAACTGAAGTGCAAGAGCACAATAGCGCACAAAAGTACATTCATTAGGGTTCATTCAGAGAGCACTGTCCAGATCTGGCTGTGTTCTGCAAAATTAAAGTGGTGGTTCACCTTTAAAGGGATTCTTTCACGGGTTTTATGGTCTCATTTTTAGTTCTAAATTACACTTGTTTACACTGCAAATAATTCATTCTACTATAAAAAAATGTCATTCCTTAAACAGAAAGTGAATTTTTTAAATTTATAATATTGGTGTGGAGGCAGCCATCTGTTTTGTCTTTTGAAAAATGGAGTGCAGAAATCTGCTGGAGCAGCACTATTAACTGATGCAAAAAAAAGCTAGAATTTCTTACCTGGAAATTGCAGGTCCTTCAGGTCCCCTTAGGCAGCACACTACAAGAGATAGCCCCTCCTCCAAGGACAGGAAAAAACCCTTTAAATACGCCTTCCCTCCCCCACATCCCTCAGTGTTTATTAACAAGATCAAGACACCAAGGGCTGCTACATCAACAAACAGAATTTTATCAGGGAGGGAATTATGTGCTGCCTAAGGGGACCTGAAGGAACTGCAATTTCCAGGTAAGAAATTCTAGCTTTCCTTCAAGTCCCCAGGCAGCACACTACAAGAGATATTGAAAAGATATTTAGGGAGGGCCTCATAAACCTGTTTGTAACACTTTCTCACCAAAAACAGCCTCCCTTGAATACATCAAGTCCATAATGCCTTGTGAATTTATGCAAGGATGCCCAAGTTGCCGCTTACATAACCTGCTTTGCCCAAGATGTTGAATGAGCGGTGATTTTTATCAGAAACCTACCAGCAAGCTCATAAACAAGTGACTGTAAATGTAGGTTTGGATGCTACCAAACCCTTGGACTGACAGGCGTAAAAGAAGTAGGAAACTTCAGCAACTCTCTTATCCGGAAAGAAAGAACTGAAGATAAGGTTCCTCAATAGATAGACTTTGCAATTCACCCACTCTGTTGAAGTGAGTTCCACCAACATAACTGTTTTGAGAGTAATCAGCTTAATTAGAATTAGATTTAAGTGGTTCAAATGAAACTTCCAACAAAGATGTAAAGAGTAAATTCAGATCCCAAGGAGGACATATCTCTTACTGTAAGTTGAAGCTTGTTAGTTGATTTAATGAAGTATCTGACCGAGAAAACCCTCTCATTGTTCCAACAGCTGCCGTCTGAACTCTAAGAGTAGTGGGTCTAAGTCCATGTGACACCATTGGTCAAAATATTCCAATTTTGTGGAAGGTAGCTGAAAAATGGTCAATGGATCAGAATAACCCCAAGGAAAATCTTCTTCAAATTCTAGGATAACGTTTTGAAGTCCCTGATGTCTATTACTTCTGGTGATAAAACTTGTTGAGTCAATAACTGCCTTTCAGGATCCAGGCTGAGGGCACATCTGCTGAGATCTGGGAAATAAATGGGACCCTAATAAAGAAGAGTCCTGCTGGACCCTAAGCATATTGACCCTTTCTGTACCGCCTATATTACAGATACGCATGAACGAAGGTTCCTTTACTGCATGTTGTTGAATTATAACTCAGAAGGAGAGTAATGTTGTTAGCATTGGCACTCAAATTGTGTGAAAGATAATAGCTGCATAGCAGGAACTTAATTATAATAAGATATAATGAAGAACTCATTTGAACTCCCGAAATGTGTTGGGAACACTGTGTTGGTATTACTGTGTTGGTATTAATGAAGATTACATATTAGGATGATACATATTACATGTATATTTTGCACAATAAGGGACACAATACAAGGATTCCAACTTGTAGTGTTGGTATTAGTGTGCCCCCACAATACACCTGTTCCATATTTAAACATTCTGCAAGTCTATAATGTATTGTATAATCCACTGGGAGACAAGACACCCCTCCCCCCAGTAACCAGGACCTGGGGCTCTGCCTGTCTACCTCGCTGCTGCGAGTGTAACCGCATGGACTCACCGCACAGAGGATCAGGACTCCAGAGTCCTGCAGCTGCAAGCCCCCCGTGACATCACGGAAGTCCTCCTAACCTTGCTTCTGCAAGTAAGCAGAGCACCAGCCTCTTCCACCCTGCTGGGCAGAAGTACCTACCTGCATTTTTCCAGGCACCTCGTCCTTGGAGGACAGGAAAAAACACTGAGGGATGTGGGGGAATGAAGGCGTATTTAAAGGGTTTTTTCCTGTCCTTGGAGGAGGGGCTATCTCTTGTAGTGTGCTGCCTGGGGACTTGAAGGAACATATTTTCCTGTGACAGTATCCCTTTAAGTTAACTTTTAGTATGTTACAGAATTTTAAGAAACGTTTCCGTTACTCTTCACTTTTTCTTGTTGATAGTTTTTGAATTATTAGTTCTTTTCTTCTGACTCTATCCAGCTTTCAAATGGGGGTCACTGACCCCATCTTAATACAAATGCTCTGTAAGACTACAAATATATTATTATTGGTACTTTTAATTACTCTTCTTTCTGTTCAGGCCTCTCCTATTCATATTCCAGTCTCTTATTCATATCCACGCAAGGTTGCTATGTTAATTTTGCTACTATCAACCAGATTTCTGAAACTCTAAACTGTACAGCTGCTGCATAATAAGCTACATAACTAAAAAAACACAAATACTAAAAAATAAAAAACAACTGCAGTTTGTCTTAGAATGTCACTCTCTACATGATATTAAGGGGCAGATTTATCAAGCGTCTAAGTGAAAAATCGAATTAAAAAATTTCGAATTTCGAGCTATTGTTTGTGTACTTCGAGTAGGCAATAATCCAAATTCGATTTGAATTTGAAACAAAATTGAATATTTAAATGTATCATGTACTGTCTCATTAAAAATTAGACTTCGACCATTCGCCTTCTAAAACCTGTCGAATTGCTGTTTTAGCCTATGGGCGACCTCCTAGAAACCATTTGGAGTAAATTTTTGGGAAAAACTTTGAATCAAATTCAATCGAATGCACTATTCCTTCGATTCGTATGACTCTAATTCAGCCAAATACAGACAGACGTATTAGATAGAAAACGGACCTATTCGACTTCGGTTGGTATTTTTGAATTCAAATTTTTCAGTTCAAAATTCGAACCTTGATAAGTATGCCCCATATGTGTTTCGTGAGTGAGACTATATATATATATATATATATATATATATATATATATATATATATATATATATATATATAGCATTACAGACTGGATGTATTTTGTTTCTATATAATGTTCCTAGGGGTTAATTAATTCCATCACTGGGGACTGAAATTTCTTTTTCGGTATTGGGGTGCCTGTCACTGTTAAGTGACAGATGTCTTCCTGAAAACCCCTTACACGTTTCCTTGCGATGTGAAGTTCAGTGCTTACTACAACAGGATACTTTTCTTTAATAACTGTTAGATTTATTCTACAGAGATTTCTCCAAGATGTCCTATTGCTTTTGCAGCATTCCCCCGACACTTCCCTCTGCATTTTCTGTCTGCATTACAAGAGCAGATTTAGAGGCAACTTAGTCCCAGTTGCACAGATACTGGCTATGTGCTTCTGTGTTTTTGCAAATGTCATAAATTTTTCTTTCTTTTCTAGTTTTATGGAACATCTGGGATATTACAATGAGGTCCCTTGTCTACAATACTAAACCTCCCTTAGCATTGAACATATGGTCCAGTCATAGGCCTGGAAGCTATTTGGGAAAAAAAAACAAAAAAAACTTGCGTATCTTGCAGAAGCAGGGTAAGATTTGTTTTCTTTTATGCTATTCTTTCAGTATTTGCTTTAGGAATAGAAGGTTTGACAATAGACTTTTATTTATGAGAATAAAATAAAATAATGCCTTATGTATTTTAATATCACATCCCGGACAAAGAGGGAATTTCACTAAAGGGCGAATTTTTGCCTTGGAAGGCTTCGCCAGACTTCACGCCACTTCGTCAGACATTAATTCGCAGCTTATATGCTAATTCATCAAAATGCAAAGTTGCGTCTCGGCAGCTGAACGTTGGCGAAAGTTTGCTAGCGTAAATACGTCAGCGTGAGCATTGCACAGCTAACTTTCGCTAACGTTCATTTCTGCCTGCCGAAACTTTAACACACTTGTGCTTAGGTCAATTTGAATAGGGCGGGTACATATAGGTCAAATATATACAGTGTATGTTTAATTAGAGATGTTGGTGCAAATGCTTGGTGACCATTTATGAAAAATGTCCAAGGAAGAGTAATAAAGGCAAAAGAGATCCTCTAACGCCCTAGACATGAGCCCACCCTAAAACAGATGTGGCATGCCCCTCAAATGATTTGAATTAAAACAAAAATATTTAACAGTTACAACTTTGAAACACAATCCCACTTTAAAATATGAAAAAAACGCCAGTGTTTTCATTTTTATTACTTTTCTGCAAACAGGATATGATGTCACTGACATAAGATTACGGAGGATGTAGCTTAATTTTATCAGTTCGGAAACTCTGGCAAAGGGATAATGTAATGAATGAAAATTCTCACTTTAGTGAATTTGCGGAGTAAAAATTTTTTGCGTAGGTGAAAATACACTTGGCGAAAGGGCACAAATCTTCTCTTTCAGTAGCGAATTGTCCTCTATGTTTGTTAGTGAATAAGCAATGTCCCTTTGGATGAGATTTCTGCCGAATTTTCGCTAGCGACGGTCACTTCGCCCTTTAGTAAATTTGACCCTTAATGCACATTAGGGGTCAGATTTATCAAGGGTAGAATAGTCAATTCGAATTTTTGAGTTTAAATATTCACACATTCGAATTTTAATCCCCCTATTTGAATTTAAATTTGAATGTGAGATTCATCACACCTCGACCATGGAAACAATCCTAATTTGAATATACCCCATATACAATAAAACCTGCCGAATTCATGTACAAGTCAATGGCAGAGGTCCGTTGAGCGATTTGGAGATGTTAATAGCCTTCCTGACATTTGAGGTTTTTTTCGGGAGAAAAATTTGATGCGTACGAATCGAATAGAAATCCAATACGATTCGAATGTTCAGGTTGGAACCATTGGATCAAATATTAGTCATTTGAATTTTTTCTTAAATAACCTCCCAGTCGAATTGTGAGTATATTTGTGAGTATATTCAAATTTTAAAAAACTCTCATGAATTTGAATTTCGACCTTTGATAAATGGGCCTCTAATATTTGAAGAGTAGACTTTTTAAGTATCAGTATAACTTTAAAAGGAGCACAGTAAGTATGAGTATACGCTCATACAAGATTACCGAAGCGTCTGTGAACTCCGCTGGACAGAATCTGCACGGAGATGTAAGTAAAGAGTTAGGACCATTTGCCCTGGGTAGCAGCTAGGCTGGAGGGGAGAGGAGGGAAGGGGGTCTATGTAGGGTAGTTTTTTTATTAAGGGGTTGTTTCTCCTTTGAGCTGTTCCTGTGACGTAGCTGGTGATTTCTGTATTGTCTGATCCTGTTCCAAGTTCCTATGACCCACTCTGTTCCTAATTCCAAGTCCTGTTCTAGTTCCTGCACCCTTGCGTCCCTTCTTGCATACTTTTGGATTCCTCCGGTTCTGACTCCTGGCCTCAGGGCCGGAACTAAGGGTAAGCAGAAGAGGCACGTGCCTAGGGCGCAAAGTTGGAGGGGCGCCAGGCACGGCACCTCTTCTGCCAGATTCAGATTCCCCCTAGTTCAGACCGTTGTGCCCCCACCTGCGGCAGCAATTCTAGCCGCTCGGGCTCCTCCATGCATGCGCATGTAAGCATCTCTGACGGGTGTGCTGGTTCGTGCATGCAAACCCGTAACATAGTCGTCTGGGTTGCATAGGTCGCCCAGCAGGCTCGCCCCGGCACTGCCTGGCCTGTCCCTCGACTTCATTTGTCTGTCCTTTACTTTTTGGCCTGTTTCTGCACTATGTCCCTGCCTGCCGCTTTCTACTAGAAGTTTGTATATACATTGTGAGCACCATGAGTTGTAATCACTTCTCTAAATGTATTAAATATTCTTTCACTATTATCATGGATTTGGATCTCTGTAATGCTGTGTGTGGTTACACCCCTGGTTACCCATTCTTCAGGCTCCCAACTTCCTGGTACTCCACATACTGGCCACCCTATATTTTTAGCTTTTAAAGCAAGTTACAGCATTGGCATGAAGCATGATTTTAACATGGTAGACCTGTAAAATGTGGACATGGTGGCAACCCTGATTTAACTAATTTATGATCTCTGTAAAGTGCTATGGAATGGTGTCTGCACTATATAACAATACCCAAAAATAACAACATCCTTCAGTATGGCTGCAGTAATCAAAAACTTCCACCAGAGGACAGCACCAGTTCATACGTTTTTATTAATTTCACAGATTATTAATCTCTTCCCTACTCCAAAAGAGAGATTTATTAGTTGTAAATATTTGATGCATCTTCCTACTACTAAAGTCACATTATGAGTCACTACACCAGCCAGATGCATTTTCTCTTTGCAATTCAGTTTTATATGTTATAATTGCCGTGTCTGTGTCTGCATGAGACAATAGCAATCTTTGATTGTCTGATTGAATCTTCATCCAGATCCAATACTGCCCTGTTTCTAAATACTGTGTCTTTCCCTTAGGCTGTCCTAACACTAGCGAATCATGTGGTTCTCTGTCAGACCAACACAAAGGGCTAGGCCAGTGTTATATTTTGTAAATGCTTTTAATAGAGTTTTATCAAGTGTATCCCATGGGCTGTGTATTCACAAATGGTAAGGTAGCACTTATTTACAAGTATGCTAAAACTCATACCTTCCCTGCCAGAGAAATTAAAGTGAAAGATGAGGCAGTAAATGCCTTCCTTGCATATTCATATTTTTGTGCAAGTGTGGGTGACCATATTTTATTGGAATAATTATATATATATATATATATATATATATATATAGATATATATATATATATATATATAAACACACACACATGTGTGCTTCAGGGTATATCAATATAATGTCAAAGGATTCAGTTTAACACATGTAGGGAGGAAAATCCTGCTGAGGATCAATGTCATTTTGACTCGCTGTATAGTCACATAGTGAATGGATGTAACACTAGGAAGTGAAGTCATTTGTGCTTTTGCACTCACCAGGAAATACAGCTCAAGGGCTTTTGATTGAAACTGGATTTAGAAGATTATAACTGGAACAACATGAAAGGAATTTGATTCTATCATTTTATTATATTATTTTTGCACAATATTATTTGATTTGATTTCACAGTTTCATGTATTGGCAAAAGGAGTTGCAGATTATTTCATCATTTTAAAAGGAAGAGCAGGGTATTTCAACTTCATTTCTTTTGTCTGTTTATGCAGCATTTGTAGGACAAACTCCTGTCCTTGTGCAGATTGTAGTTTCACTAAATTCTTGCACAAGACACAATTACGCATGGAGCCAACCCCCACCCAACTCACCACTTTTACATTTTTCCATCACACCCACTTGGGCAAATTTGTTAAAGGTCTAAGGTAGTGACCAACTAACCCTGTTAGCAATATACAGATCTTTTAGCCATAATCTTATCAGGATATTTTTTATGTTTGTGCAATATTTTGGTTTGTTCTTTTTCTGTTGTTCTTAAACTTATGTCTGAGGATCACAAATGTACATTGGGCATCTGAGTAAAAAAATAAATAAATAAAAAAACAGATTTAGATTTGTATATGTTTATACTCTCTGCCCGATTTAATAGCACTTTAATCCTGGTGTTTATATATGGTAAGCATGTGTGGGAGTATTGTGTCTGGGTTGGGGAACATGTTTATGAAAGAAACATAAGCAAATGAATTTAAAAGCCATTTAATAAAATATAAATTTGTTGTCTGGGATGCAGTTATTCCACATCAACTTAAATGCTGGGCAGTGAGTGGAACTCATTTTCATATGTAGTAATAGTGTCATATGCCTGTAACATCATGTAACAGTCTGCCTGGTACTTTATCCATCATGCATTAGTGTGCATCACTTTTTCTGTGTTCCCTCTAAGCCATATACCTTTGTACCTAAATTTTGATGTCAGAGCACTCGATTTACAATGTATACCAAGCCATCCATCACTATGGGGCCCATTTACTTAGCTCGAGTGAAAGAATAGAATAAAAAAAACTTTGAATGTTTTTTTTGGCTACTTCGACCATCGAATGGGCTACCCCAGTACTGTCTCTTTAAAAAAAACTTCGACCACCTACTTCGCTACCTAAAACCTACCGAAGTCAATGTGAGCCTATGGGGAAGGTCTTTGCTATCTTTTTTAGGTCGAACGAATTGCGGTAAATCCTTCGACTTCGATATTCGAAGTCGAAGGATTTCCATTCGGCAGTCGAATATCGAGGGTTAATTAACCCTCGATATTCGACCATAAGTAAATTTGCCCCAAAGTGTATAATGTTTTTTACAAGAGCTCAAAATGAATCATTCTTGTACACTTTAGTAAATCTGCCCCATGGTATGCTAGAACCTTGGACATGTTCCTATAGGCTGGGGAAGGCATTATTCTTTGCTCTATTTCCTTGATAATATATTGTAACATCTAGCATGATGAAATAAAGCTCTAATATGTATTTTTCCCAGCCTGATGTAGGAAATCCAGTGTGTTACCTATTTAGGTTGTGTTACATCTGGGAACATCACAAACAGCCTGCCCTTATGGGATGTCTAGGTGAAAAATTTTGAGAAGCGTTGGGAAATCCCTGGTTTAACACCGGTGTAATACTGATAATGAATACTTACCAGTTGAAAATGAAACCTTAGTGACTGACATGTTCATCCTTAGAAAATAGGCTGTTTGCAGCTATAATAGGAAGAATGCTGTGCATCCCAGATGTGGATAAAAGACTCTGGTGCCAAAGTAGATGTGCTAGTCCTGAATCTACAGGGGGGGAAAACTGGAATAGGTGTCCAGAATAGGAGGGTGGGCTTTGGAAAACCCCGACCCGCACATCACTTCTTTCTCAGCACAAACCAAACCAAAAATGTCCTCGCTCTATAAGCCCCTCTTTTAGAATTAGAAATGTGTTCTATAATCATAGCTCTAAGGGAGCTTATCTGTTATTTTGTGCAAACTGCAGGGCTACAGTAGTTTTCATCTCCTTTAAAGGAAAACTATACCCCCCAAACAATGTAGGTCTCTATAAAAAGATATTACATAAAACAGCTCATATGTAAAACCCTTCTTCATGTAAATAAACCATTTTCATAATAATATACTTTTCTAGTAGTATGTGCCATTGGGTAATCATAAATAGAAAATTGCCATTTTAAAAAATAAGGGCCGCCCCCTGGGATCATAGGATTCACTGTACTCACAAACAAACCAAACAAACCATACATGTTAGGTCACATGAGCCAATTAACAGACAGAGTTGTGTCTTTTGCTTCCTCACTTCTTCCTGTTACAGTTAGAGCTGTAGTATTTCTGGTCAGGTGATCTCTGAGACAGCACACAGACCATCACGAAATGGTGGCTCAAGGCAAGAGATGTAAAAGGGCAATATTTACTTAAATATATATTCCAGTTTGGTGAGATTCTTTAATATGCCACTTAATATGATATGAACTATCTGTTGCTTAAGTGTTCATTTTGGGGGTATAGTTTTCCTTTAAGCTACCCTTTCAACAATTTTTTAACAAGCAGTCTTTATATGTAATTTGTGCAGGGCAAATAATTTTTTAAAGGGTAAGACAGTTTCCCCTATATTCATTTGAGCATATACACACAAAATTCAGTGCAGCATGTATATCTATCTCTGATCTTAAATATTCACCTGTGTATGGATGTAAAAATCTTAACCCCTCACTTGGTTATTTTTGTAATTGAAATTAATATTTTTTGACACACATTTTTGACAATTGTGTCACAAAGAACTCAAACCATAGTAAAATGTCAAATTCAAATGTTGGTAAATGCCCCCTTAGAATAGCATTAAAGAAATTACCAGCAGCACACTGTGTAACTTGCAGTAGTGGTTAATGATGAATTTATTCAGCCCATATCATACAAAAGGCAACGTTCCAGGCCAACCAGCATCGGGCCAACTAGCATTATTCATTAACATACCCTTAAGTTTAGATACATCTTAACTTTAATTTTAAACTCATCTTGTTTCAGCATGTAGACTATATACTATTTTAATACACAAGTGGATGGTTTAAAGCAGGATGGAACCTCCTTAGACTTTTTGCAATCAGGACAAATGAAACATCACATACAGGTAGGCCGATATGTTATATACAGTAACAGTCTTAACAACAATATGATGATAGTGTATAGCAGTTCTGTCTAACTGGATGCCTGCCCCCCCCCCATGTGTGGCCCTCCCCTCAAGTCTGGCTGCTTTGATTGGTTACTTTTGTGTAAGGTTCAAAAGGTTTCAGAACTGAGATTAACTGAACCCTGCATTGTTCACACTTGTAATACCATGTATTGTTTACACCTGTAAAGACCTGGATCAATCACACCTGTGTTATTCACACCTCAGACTGAAAGTGCACACATTCTTCTTTACCCGAAATTATTCTTCGGATGAGACCTAAAATTCTCTGAGTGTGAGGCCTTGCAACAGTGTGGAGGCAGGGTGCACTACACTGTAATAAGTGGTTCTTGAACCTCAACAAAACTGTTTTATTATAACAATCCACAAAGAAGAATAAAAATTGTATAGAGCACAATCACGGAGCAGTAGTGAGTGTATACTCACAATAAAGACCAAATCGAAAAGCCTTCCCTCCTATAACTCTTGAAAGGGGAATATCCTCTGGGGACACCTTTTATGTGGAACCTAGGTGGGAGTCTAGCTAGTCCCTTTAATTTATCACTGGTTCTCTGGCTAGGCCACAATGCCCTTGGGAATCTAATCCCTTCTAATCTCCTTGGTGGAGCCCAGAGCTGCTCAATATAGGTAGCACTGTATCTGTATGGCTCTCCTAGAGAGAGACTAACAGGACCTAATCTAACTACCCCTTGCTAGTCCTGACTATTGATGTCTCTTCTATCTATCTATCTATCTATCTATCTATCTATCTATCTATCTATCTATCTATCATCTATCTATCTATCATCTATCTATCATCTATCTATATATGACAACAGTCTCACAGCATTCTCCTTGTAATAGGTGAATCTGTGCTAAGCTACAACAAGGGAGCTCATTCCATCTTACCAAAATATATTAAAAAAGCGATCATTCGTAAGATCTCATTTGCAACCACAGTTGTGGAAAAGCAAAACTGGACAAAGTAATTGTTCACAATCCATTAAGTAATTTATGTCCAAAGACACATATTGCTCTTCCCTATAGCTGGTCAGCCATCCTACCAACTGTTCTGTAGAGCTATGGGCATCATATAAATGACCCAATGTGCGTGTCCTAAAATATCATCATGATTCCTGTTTGGTTGCTTGATCAAATAAAACTATGTTAAAAAAAGAACTTGAATGCATCAAATTCATATTCTTCTCATTATTGTCAGTGGGTCCACAAACGCAAACAATTGAAACAGTTGAAAAACTGTAAATTCTTGAATTAAAAATTGATTATCACATGAACTCACAAGCTTTTAGATGCTGACATTTTACTTTTTGTTCTTAAAGGAGATGTAAAGGCAAATAAATAAAATCCCATTTTTACTTCAATTTAAAAATGTAAAAGTGTCTACCATTTTTTTTATAAGAAACCTGACTATATGCAGTGAAATTACCCTTTCATTTATTTCACTGACTGCTATGGATAGGAAACTTCAGATAGTCCCCAACTCCTCTGCAGGGAAAGGATCATACTTTCAAATGGAAAGTTCCCAGAACTCAAGCAGCTTTGTTGATTCCCCTGTAAAACAGCCGATGACCATGTAGAGATTCATATCTGCAGCAGTCAGAGCAAGTAAATGGAGGGCGGATTTTATTGCATGCAGTCCGATTTCTTATAAAACTGTACAGATTAATTGAAGTATATTGGGGATCTGTTTCTTTTTCAGTTAATAAAGTAAAAATTGGATTTTATTTTTGCCTTTACATCCTCTTTAATATTTCCAACTCCAGCTGCAGGGACAAAGATCATGGAGCCAGATTTAAACAGATTTAAACCTGATTTTAACTGGGAATCTATTTGGAGGATTTTTTTTGCTGCTGCCACTGGTTCTTGAGAGTTGGAGAAAGTTTGTATTAAACAATACAAAAACTATACTACTAACCAGATTACATGAAAACACAGGACGCAGTGCAATCATGCATATTCTGATTATTAGTCTTGCTGTATCTGCTTCTATGGCAGATATTATTTGACTTGTGCTGTTTTGATCCCTAAGCAGCAGCCAAGATCACACTGAGCATGTGCATGGTCTATGTCTTGCAAAGATGTTTAACATAGTTACAAGATGGTGACCCCCTGTGGCCAACTTTGAAAGCATAAATCATTTGTTTAATTTGTCTTGTGGTGCAGTAAATTCATTTTTAGTTTTTTTGAATCTATAGTTCCAATTTGTGAGTTTTATTCGAATTATGGCAAAAATTCAAATGTTGATAATTTAAGCCCTTAGAGTAAGACCCAGATAAAGAGCATGTAACTATAGCTCTCATAGCATAGGCGTATAGTTGTGCCACAGCTAGAAGTCCTAATCCTGTTCAGTTACAACCCTTTTGCTGGGCATATGGCATTTAACAGATGGATAAGCAATGTGGTTCTATTGTTCTCCATGAGAAGACATCCCGCGTGACATTGTATTAGAGTGCAGAATGGGAAAGAGTTTGAGAGAGTGTGAGAGAGTATAACAAGTTAACAAAAAAAACATATAGATAACCCTCTATGTAAAGAAACAATACAGGGTTTATACAGGTATGGAACCTTATATCCAGATATCCTGGAGATTTCCGGATAAGGAATCCTTCTGTAATTTGGATCAACACACATTTTAGTCTCCTAGAAATATCTTAATTAGACCCAATAGGGTTGTTTTGCTTCTGATAAGAATTAAAGGAGAAGGAAAGTAATTTACAGTGCCAAAAGTTAGGCATCCCTAAGTGTTTGTATTTACTTATCTTAAACCCCGGGCTGGTGCTCCTATCAGCAGAATACTGCATTGGCCCGGGTTCTGCCACCAAGCACCATGGAGCAATCCTCTTCTTCTCTTCTTTGCTTTTCAAATTTCCCTGGGCAGACACATGAGAAATAGAACAAAATAGCCGACTTTTTTTGTACAAGTTTGAATTTTCGCTTTACTGCGCATGTGCAGCAGCGAGAAGAAAGAAGAAACAGAAATAGATCACTCCGTGGCACTCACTAGAAGAACCCTGGGCCAGTGCAGTTTTCTGCTTATACGAGCACACTTGGGGGTGCCTAACATTTGACACCCCAAAGTGTAAATTATTTTCCTTTAATTATATCTTAGCTGAGATCAAGTACAAGGCACTGTTTTATTATTACAGAGAAAAAGGAAATCACTTTTAAAAATGTGAATTATTTGATTAAAATGGCAGCTATGGGAAAAAGCCTTACCTTAATTTGGAGCATTCTGGATAACGGGCTTCCAGATAAAGATCCAATTCCTGTACATAAACAGGAATATATAATAAAGGAAATCTTCAGTACGTGATGACTACATAATTTTAACTTTTTTTTGCTTGGCATTATTTCTTGTTTTCATTTCGTTAAACTTTTCTAACCCATATTGGTTAAAGTTGTAGCTTTCAGAAACAGAAGTCAGAATAATCTATGGCAGAATTTACAGAATGATTCCATATGGATCTCAACTTCACCCATTTTACATTATTACAGAAATTTAAGCAAGCAGCTATTTCTCCTCAAATTTCAGCTTGCTTGTTGAAGAGTCACTTTAATGACATATTAGCACTTGAAGGCAAATTTTGTTCATGGTTTGGAAATGATCTTGAAGTTAGGCAAACTGCTTCAATTTGTCTCCATAAAGAACACCATTACAAAAATAACAACATATCAGAAATAATTACAATAAAGAAATATTCTGCAGCACACGCCAGAACAGTTCTATTGATTTTCCTGTCTTTATTCCATTTTCCAGCGTTCTTGTATTGTTAACAAATAATGCATGTTTGATTTACAGCCCCCTGTCTAGAACACCAGTGGTGATAAACAGATTGACATTTGGTCATTATTTCTTATAAAGTGCGTTTTAGCTCTAATACTATCTGACAGCTATATTCTAAATCTGACGGCAGCGCAACTGCCTAATTCCCAGTGAACTGCTCTAAATACGTGGTATTGCAATCAGTTTAACAACCCCTGGAGGCGGAAAAATCTCTTCTTTGAACAAACACTCAGGGGGAAGAAATCTAAGATTTATAAAGGACAGAAAGTATTCAAGAAAGGGGCAAAGTTTATAAGTGAGCTGATAATTGATGTTTCTCTTTGTTGGAAAAGAAGGCTAGAAGATGCTTTATGAACTAATCTTTAACATTTTCTAATCTCTTCTAACAAGTACTATTCGAGATGCACAAAAGGGATACACTGCTGAGAATATTGGTAGCAGCATTCTAAAAACTCCAAAAGAAGAAAAAAACAAACAATTTATGACTGTTCTTACTGTTGCTGCCTAGAGATTACACAGCTGTAATAGTGCATTAATGTTGACTTAATTAGATCAGATCAGATTAAGTAGGTCTGGATTAGTGTATAGCTGTCAAATTTTGAAAATAAGACAATTTGTGAGTAATAATATAACTGGATGACCATATTAGACTCATCCGAGTAGTTGCCATTCAGACTAAATAATAAGATCACATGTCAAGTGGAACCATATGCACCCCCCACATTTCTATTTTATAATCCACATGGGGCTGTTTTGAGCACCTATAGAGTTGCATTAAAATTGCAAGATTATGGGGGAATGTTTTGGTTACTTTGATGCACTCAAACTGCCCACACTGCACACCAGTGCGAAGAAAGAAGAAGCATGAAGAGGATTGCTCAATGGCAAAAAATACCCTGGGCTGGTGCAGTTTTCTACAAACAGGAGCACTGGCCCAGGGTTCCAGGTAAGTGAATACACAGGTACATAGGGACTACAGGGAGACACAAGAATAAAAGTGAAAACCGCATGTGGGAAAAACTCTGTGTTGCATTGTGTAGAATAACTAGGGCAGAGAGCTCTTTGAGGACACTGCACCCTGTGTGCTTTTAATGATGCACCTCTACTGTAATTTAGAAAGAGATTGGAGGTCACCTCAGAGTTCCATGAACTGAAGCCTGTGGCCTTGTGCTTTTTTGTCTGGTCACGCAAATCCTCAATGATTTCTAATATCTGCTTTTTGGAAGAGCCTCACCACCTTTAGGGCAAATCAGTTTGATAAATACAAATATTTTACTTACAGTTTCTTTGCATTTCTTTTTATCTATCTGAGCTACCTTAGCTTTTCTTCTTCCTAGTAAGATGTTCACTCCATGCCCCATTCCCTTTTTACAGGTGGTTACTAATAAGACCCAAAACCTGTACCAACTTTTGTCATATATATAAATATTTATATCCTTGATAAAGGTCCCCAGGAGGGGCAGAAATGTCGGATGTAATGTTGTGTTACCAATAAATACACTTCATTCACATGAAACAAAGAGTGTGCTGATCCGTCATCGTTTTCTGTATATATATATGTGAATCTGACCCTTTCGGCTTTTGTTGAACTTTGCAAAATGATGACAAATTCGCTCATCAATATATATATATATATATATATATATATATATATATATATATATATATAACAAACAAGGGAAAGTTGTGCTCACCACTATTTTTTAAAACCATTAGGCGGGGGTGCAATGAGGGTGTGACCACAAAATACATATAGTCAACTACAAGAGTCCTCTGCACTCAACCCATTATCAATATATTAAAGACAGAGACATTTTGTGCATACTGCTACTAAAAAATGCCTTACCCTTTAAACAACACAGGGATTGTTTGTCCATATATTGCAATATATTTAAGCTGGCCAACTACGTCAAAGTCATCCCATATCTGGCCAGTCCTACACTTAATTTTCATCTGATTCATTAAGAATTCAATTGCTTAATTATACATTTTACAAAGGGACTAAGTTTTACCTGCAACTTACAAGCGGCTATCAAAGTAAAACTCCCAAACTTGGCTGCCCTTTTATTAGACACCAGTGGGATCACCTGACTATAACTGGGAGGGGTGGGAGCTACAACATGGAGCTGGTCACTGCTCCTGTATAACTATAACAAACAAGGGAAAGTTGTGCTCACCACTATTTTTTAAAACCATTAGGCGGGGGTGCAATGAGGGTGTGACCACAAAATACATATAGTCAACTACAAGAGGTCCTCTGCACTCAACCCATTTTCAATATATTAAAGACAGAGACATTTTGTGCATACTGCTACTAAAAAATGCCTTTCCCTTTAAACAACACAGGGATTGTTTGTCCATATATTGCAATATATTTAAGCTGGCCAACTACGTCAAAGTCATCCCATATCTGGCCAGTCCTACACTTAATTTTCATCTGGTTCATTAAGAATTCAATTGCTTAATTATACATTTTACAAAGGGACTAAGTTTTACCTGCAACTTACTAGCTGCTTTCAAAGTAAAACTCCCAAACTTGGCTGCCCTGCAGTATGCACAAAATGTCTCTGTCTTTAATATATTGATAATGGGTTGAGTGCAGAGGACCTCTTGTAGTTGACTATATATATATATATATATATATATATATATATATATATATAGATATATATATATATATATACAGACCCAACACTCGGGTTTACACAACCAGAATACATATATTTTGGACATGATTGGACATGCTTTTTGGCATAAGCAAACTGTAAGGAAACTCTTCTTATTGAGTTTTTAGACTTAATGGGCATTATTTTTCCCCTATTCCCGCCTGATATCCCACCAAAGCCTTTGTTTTTTTTCAGATTAATAACACACAAGCATTTCACATTGGGTAGAAACAACTGACAACCTAATATCTTTAGATTTAAGTATAGTTAAGCAAAGAAAACTCTAAATTAAAAGTTAAATATTGAGATCAGAAAATGCATTACTATTCCATAAAGTAATAGAAAAGAATCTTAGAAAGCAATAACATGTAACCCTTTCCTTGCCACACTTCTTGTAGAATTGGATCATACTCTCTTAAACCACAATTAACCCTTTGCAATCCAGGGCCCTGAGTTCTCTTTGCGTATGAAAGATTCCAGGAACTGGGATTTACAGTGCAGTGCCTCCACCTAGTGAGCACTGAGGATCACACCTCAGGGGAATTCCACTAGGCAAATAAAACACACAGTTTGCAGTAAACCAATTTACCTTCATAAAAAATTGATTGCAAGAGCTGTAAATACAAATCACACAATTAACTTTGCCCCGGGGAACCTATGTGGACTATCAAACCCCTGGCACAGTCTTTCAATGCCACAGTCCCATGCTCCACTCTGGGTAGATAAATACAGATTAACACAGTTCCATCCAATTCCCTTCCCCAAGAGCTCCTATGTCCCCAGGTAGTGCTACCTGCCCCAAGGTGCCTTTCCTTTTAGATTTGGTAGCAGCTCCCACATGGCAGGTACATAAGCAAGACCTGTCCTCACAATGGGGACACACAAGGATTTGAATGAAGGGTAACCTCAAAAACTCAAAGCTTTCCAGCTGAGTACGCACACAGCCTCTGTGTTACTGCAGCTCCTTTAAACACACGCTGCACTTTCACTTTTCCACAGATCTGGCTCTGGCTGGCTGCTGCTGCAGGGGCTCCCTCTATAACCCTGTGCATTTGGCTTCAAAGCAAGGCACTGGGTCCTCCTCCTCTCCTAGAGATGCACTGGGGCTCCCAGCCAATCACATTGCTCTCCAGCCTGTAACTGGTCTGGATGATGTCACAGACAGAAAAACAGGAGAAAGACTTGTCTGATCCCCTACAAACATGTTCAAGTTGCAAAAAAGAATATTAGTGGGGTAATGATACTTAAAACACACATACTATATATACACATAATATTGCTGGTAATTGTGCAGCCTGTTGGGATATTCCTTACCAACTTTCAGTGATAGTATTCTGCTAGATTTAATATTACACTTCAACGAATATCATGGTTCAGCTATCTGTATGTAATTTCCCCTTATTACTATAATCACTTAAAATGTTCAGAATTCTGCTGGAATTACTTATGCCAGATGTACATTTCCTCAATAGCTTCTCATCCACAAAATGCTCATGCAAATTAGGTAAGGGGAACCAATATAAATTGGGTTAATTACTATAGCTTTAGTTTAGCTCAACAGCTCTTAATTTAAACTTTCAAAGGCTACACAAACCAATTTTGTGCTCTTAGTATATAATGAGCAGTCTTTATTCTGTAATCATCACCTGGTATCTGCAGTAACTGGCTAATATAACATGCCTTTGAAATCTGGAAAGATCTAACATAATTGAAGAAATGTCGAACTGCTTGACTTGATGAAGTAAAAAGAAAAAAAAGGAAAGAAAAGAATTAAACATTAATAAGACGTGTGCATCTCAATTAACCCAATTAAAATTATCACAGACTGAACTGCGGATAGCAATAGGTAGCTTGAACACTTGAATACATTATTAACCTCAACCTGCCTTCTTTGAATAATAAAATATACTTAATGAAGAATTGAAACCTGAGAAAATCGAAGGCTAAATAGCCCAATCCACATGGTCATTTACTTTTGCTGATTTATTTGTGCAGTGTAAATTGCAACTACCAATATATATATATTGTATAACTACTACAAGAAGGTCTGCACTCTCACGACTTATAAAAATCATAATATTTATTATAAATGACTAACGTTTCGGCTAGGTCTCTAGCCTTTCTCAAAGTAACAAACTGAACATTAAACCGCCTTAAATATACACTGTGGCGGGAACAAACAGCTGGTAAAAGTCACATGATCAGTAATTCAAATACTATTAGTACATTCACTGGATGAATAGGTGGACACTAATTAAAAGAATGGAACTTTCATTTACATAGAGGGAGTTATAACCACTTACATGGTGTTGCATAATTTTATATACTTTATATAACTTTATATACTTAATTTTATATACTTTCAGTATTTTTTAACTTTTTATTTTTTACCCTTAGATTTTTTGGAAAAAATTGTCTTCACTTGTTTAAAGTCAGATTTTTTTACCCTGAGGTATGGTTTGGGGAGTAAGCAATTATCGTACAGGTTTGATATATTGGCACACATTGACACAGGGTTATTTTAACTTACACATATGGGGTTATTGCACATATATTCATACAAATGGGGCGATATCTATATCATTGAAGATTTATAGGTGGGACATACTCCCACACCATCCACACATGAATAGTATTGTATAAATTATGGGTTCTAAACCCTGGTCTTTTCCCTATGAGATCACATTGCATGCTATAGGTTTTATAAATGGATCCAATACGTATAAAACAGTCTCCTTGTACACAGTTTGTCTGCCCATATGTCTAAGACCCACTAACTAGCAGATTAGTTTCCTTTCTCCAGAGAGCAAAATAGGAACAGGTGTGTTAAAACAAGGATATGTAATAGTCCAACCATTGACACCTTATCATATAGAGAGCTCCCAAAGAATGGGGAAATACAACTTTTATAATAGGATTAAATTAAATTAACTATGGATGCAATAGCCCATGATAGTTTGGTAGATTGATACATAGTGCCAAATACACTCTAAGTTTTGGACATTATTGTAACAATATTTTAATTTGTTTCATGTTAAAATAATTAAACATCAGTGGTTACAAATGTCTTGTTTTTGACTGTAATTGAAATGAACTAGGGGATATATTGTCTAGTTTTGGTTTATATTATGGATTTTAGATAATTTAAGTATTTAAAGTGAATGTACTAATAGTATTTTAATTACTGATCATGTGACTTTTACCAGCTGTTTGTTCCAGCCACAGTGTATATTTAAGGCGGTTTAATGTTCAGTTTGTTACTTTGAGAAAGGCTAGGGACCTAGCCGAAACGTTAGTCATTTATAATAAATATTATGATTTTTATAAGTCCTGAGAGTGCGGACCTTCTTGTAGTAGTTATGGATAATTTATTGGCACTGCACCCAGGCAAATTTAAGTAACTTTATTGAGAGTGCTGGCAACCCTTGGACTTGTGTGTATATATATATATATATATATATATATATATATATATATATATATATATATATATATATATAATATATATATATATATATATATATATGTGGGTGCAACCTGCTGTCTCAACACATTCAGTTAATGTTGATGTTAAGCTGTCACCAATCAAGCAAGAGAAATCATAACATGTATTTACTGTATATAAAACATATATATACATATCAAAAGATAAAAATATAGAGGCTGTGTGCATGATATTAGTATCATGCACACAGCTATAAGGTTGTAGGCAATGAAGGAACAATCATTACATTTTAATGATTTTTTTTACAAATTTAAAACAGGAAATCACATCGGGAGTGCCACACCTGCTGTCTCAATATCTATCGAGTAATTTCATACCTGTTCACATTTCTTATGCACAGCTACAAAGTCAAAGGCAATGAAGGAACAATCACTACATTTAGAAATTTAAAACAGGAAATTACATCATCAAGAAAACCACACCTGCTATCTGAATATCTATTGGGTAATTTATATAACTGTACTGATATTAAAATGAAAGATACAGGCCTGACACATTTCATACACATAGCTACAAAGTCATAGGCAATGGAGGAACAGTCATTACATTTACAAGAGAGCCACACCTTCTGTCTCAATATCTATAGGAGATTACATAATTGAGATTTCCACTCCTGCTGTCTAATGTCATATCTGTAAAATTCACAAGTCATACAATCTCATATAGTTAACTATAATTAAATATTACATAGATTTTATGTGCAAAAATAATTACAATTTTATTTCAAACCATATATCCAAACACCAAAGAGGGTTCACAAATATAAGTGCAACTTTACATCAATATACTTGCCAAAGTAACCAATGAGACAGCTTTGGTAATCATTCTAGTTGCTCTAGAACAGTGATCCCCAACCAGTAGCTCATGAGCAACATGTTACTCTCCAACCCTTTGGATGTTGCTCTCAGTGGCCTCAAACCAGGTGCTTATTTTTGAATTTCAGACTTGTAAACAAGTTTCCATTGCATAAAAACTAAGTATAGTGCCAAGCAAAACCTCTTGTAGGCTGCCAATCCTCATAGGGGCTACCAAAAAGTCAATCACAGTCCTTATTTGACACCTCAAGGGATTTTTTCATGCTTGTGTTGCTCCCCAAATCTTTTTACATTTGAATGTGGCTCGTGGGTAAAAAAAGGTTGGGGATCCCTGCTCTAGAACAATCAATGCTGCTGCTTTGTGTGACTAAACCTCCATTTATGAATGTTTTCTAATAATACAATAAGACCAATTGTACCTTATTATGTATCCTTTGGGTGAAATTTTGCTCCATGTTATCAACATGTCCCTAATAATTCCAATGTAGTGAGTACATTTCAAACTTTATTTTACTGGCTTACATATACTACAAGTTTGTATAATTACTAATAATTTGTAACAAGTGTTAATTGATAAAGAGCTCCCTATAGTAGCTTAATTAAAGCTGTAAAATAGCCAGGCGATTTACAGCTGGGATTGATCTCAATTAGTCAACAAAATCTGTGTAGTCTGTTCAAAGAAGAATAAGGGAATTTAGTCGAATGAGGCTTTGGGGATTCTGTCTTGCCGTCTTTACAGCTCAGTTTTTCAACAAGAGAAATAAAATACAAGTATACCAGTTTGTTTGCAATGATTATTCAACTCCGTATTTTACCAATCTTAAAATGTATCCTTTTATTTGCTGTGTTTGCTATTGTCAGGTTACCGAACAATAGTCTTGCATTTTTTATTTAATGCACACAGTGTGAGATAATGCAAATGATACTTCATGCATCAATGTACATTTTAGAAGAACGTTCTAAAAAGCCCTTAAAGCAGAAGAATGCAAAACAGTCGTTAAATGACACGTTTGATCTTCGAATGATCTGCTTAAAATCTGCCAGAATACCTCCCTAATTATAAAACAACACACAAAAGCCATGCTTAGAAACTTGGAGGCTTACTAATCACATATACGTCCGCTTTGCTAGAGAACAATTCGCTACTCTTTTATCAATTAGACTGATGGTAGGAATAGAAGGGAAGGATTCCCCAAATTGCCTTGAGAATCAGAAAGTGTCATCTATGTTAAAATGAGATCACAGACTGGCTACAAACAGCTGCCAAAGCAGTCATTAAGTTGTTTGCAAATAAATAATGGATTTGTTGGAGCTGAAAATGTTGATATAAACAAGCAAGGAGGCCATTTTCTCTGTAAGTATGAATTTAAGGTTTTCACAAAATATGTAAGTTGTCATCACACATGGAGTTGCCGCATAAAAAAGTAGAAAAAAAAATCCTCATGGGAATAAGAAAAGATACCTACTTTGAAGCTGTAAGATTTATGTATAAACAATATTTATTTCTTATGGTACCTCTGATATGTGAAGCACTTGAGAACAATAACAAGTGTCCCTGTCGTGTTGGCTTCTCAATGGAAAGGGGATTTCGGAAGACAACTGGAGTTAGATATCTCTACTGGATGAAATTTAAACTAAACTTGTGCACACATAACAATTATATATGATGAATGATGTATCATTGCAGAGGGCTAACAATACAGTTTAGGCAAAAATGAGGATTCATGATTGGTCACATAAATGCTTAGTACAAAGCAGTACCAAGCGAACGTTATATGGAGCCCATTGGAAAATGTACAATAGTCGTATAGAGGACACAGAGGAGTTTGTTTATCCGTTATTAACTGGGTACAATAACCAATCAACTGCAGCTCTTCAATCTTCTGTTGTCTGATTGCTATCTTGAAGTGAGGATGGATTTTTTCTACCCTTTGAGGCAAATTGGATGGTTTTCCATCTTCCTCTGGATCAGCTGACATCTAGGAAGGCTTCATTTAGAAAAAAAAGGATGAACTTGATGGACTTTTGTCTTTTATCAACCTAAATTCCTGTGTTATGGTAGAGATTGTACACGGGAATGATCCCATGTAGTGAATGGAATAACTGCTGGCAACTCTCTCATAGTGGTGGATGTAATAGAAAGCATCCATTTAAACAAGTAAAATGTATACCTTTGTCATAACTGAAGCATAATAGCCATTATGTTATATCATTCATATTCCTTATTTACTCTGTGTGGGCATGTTACAGAGAGTCATATTTGTTCTATTCAGCCTCTATGGAGCCTCTATGGAGCCCTCGTTTCCGCACTCACAGCCACAACAATGCAAATACACTAAACTGAAATAAGAGCCACTTTCCCTACACATACACACATAAAACGAGCAAACAAGCTCTATGCTGATATTACCTTGGTCAGAATTGAATTCAAGACTCCAACAAGCAAAGTTAGTTAAAATTAATAGCTACAATATCTTAATAAAGTAAATTAAGTCACTCATCTGTCTGGCTTTTTAAATATATTAATATACCTTTATGCTATGTATGGTTTATCAGGGAAGACTAATGTACAGACAGACAAAGGATTGCAGTTTGTTTTAAACCATTTCATATAAAAGGCCTTTAGACAACGAGATCCTCAGACTGACACCTTAATCCTCAAGAGAATGTTGGAATGAACCCTGGGTAATAGCTAGTGGTGGGCGAATTTGCGCCGTTTAGATTTGCCGAAATGGCGCCGGCGTCTCGTTTTTGACGCTGGAGACAGTTTTTTGATGCGGTCGACAATTTTGTTTTGACAACGGCAAATTTTTGCCAGCGAATTTTGGCGGCCGTTTCTTGAATTTATCAGAGAAAGAAATTGTAACATTTCATTGCTGTCTATTTATTTCTATAGAATTTTTACATGTGTTTTTATCACTGAGTGAAAGAATTCACTATTTCATAAATATGCCTCAAAAAGCCAGATAGAAATGTGTTGAACTCTGACTTTAAACTTTGATAAATCTGCCCCTTAGGCTCACAAATGCCCAACAGAGTAAAATTCTAGGAAGTACATGGACAAATTAAGACCTTTTTCTAGCTTTTTGCTAGTCCCTGTTCTTACTTTTCTCTTACAACTCTGGACCCTAAGAGGGCCATTCATCAAAATCTGAATTTGTGTTGTTTTAGAGGTTTTTGTAACAACAAAGAACACGTTTTCTCTAAAACTACAAATGGAATGAAAGTTATTACAAGATCCAAATAAAAAAAGCATAAACAGGAAAAAAATGCTGAATGATAGGATAAATAAATATGAAAACCTTGAACAATTTGAGTTATTTCAGACAATTACTAGTGAATAAAAATCAATAACCCTCTAAAAGACTCAATGGCTAAAAGTTCCAATAGGATCAGATCAGCTCCCATTGACTTCTGTAGGACCTCGACTACTTTTACTTTTTTTTTTTTACTTTTTTTACTACAAAAGTTTTGTATAAGAGTTTTTTGTGTTTTTTCCCTTTATAAATATCGCATTTTTTAGAGTTTTAGAGGAATAAAAAATGCAGCCCACGAGGCCCTAATTCTTAAACAGTTTCAATAAATATTGGTTAAACAAATCAACCTCTAAACATTGTGAGGGCCTGAAAAAACATTTGCTGTGGGTCCAGTGTTATCTAGTTACGCCACAAGATACAGTACTAATTGTTTTGTACCAGCCCTGTATATTGGGTACCATAGACCTATTTGAATATGAAAAGGTAGAAGATTAATTTACTGTAATCTTATTTTAAAACATGGAATTTAGGCACTTCCACTTGATTTTTTACGAAAACAGTTGCTGATTAAATAATAATACATTCGGTAATTAGAGAGGTAAGGGGCAATAGCATATTTCTACAATTTTTGGCAAACATTTTCATCTCTTGGTACATTGATAAGAATCCTAACCCATTCAATGAGCAAATAAACAGGTTTTTATATATTTTCATATCTTTCTGGACTGCTTTACATCTGTCTGAATCCATTCTATGTTGCCATAATACCTTATGATACAAATATGGTGGCATATGTTTTGATACAAGCACAGTGTTATGTCTTTTCTTTGTTTCCAGTTTATGACAGATGATACATCCTCTTGTGTTAAATGCTGTTGGTATGGTTGACACCTCTTCTGTTCTGGTAGAGGAGAGGCATATGTTTGTCAATGTACTTATACAAACACTAATGTACACCACACTGTCATCACAAAACAAAAATGTTTCTTACTCGGTAAATGTGTTTGGAGATAAAGCAGTTTGGATCTTGACATGCATCCAGCAAGTATGATATTGGTTATCTTTCAAGGATAGTTCAAGATTAAAATAAAATAATTGGGTCGAGTTAAAATGTGAGATTGTTTCCAGTCATTCTTTTACGGAATCTTGTAAATATAAGGTAGTATCATTATTCTTCATAAATCAACACATACAATAGGCACGATAGAAAAGCAATTGTAATAAAAGAAAAATCTCTAATAGACAGCGAATGTGCATTAAACAAACCTTATTGTCAATGATGATTTACTAACTGTTAGCATTATAGCCAGACAAGAATGGATGCATGACCTCCAAGGGCACTAAACTGCTGTTGATTTATGTCTAGGAGATCCGTAAACTGGGATAAACATTTATGAAAATAAATGAGACATGTGAAATTTTTCAACGGCATTAAAAAAACAAAAAAACACAACATTGGACTCAATGAATACAATTATGATTTTCAAATTGTTTTTCAGTTAAAATCAAATAGTAGTAGTGTACAAAACTGCCTATATTTCTTTAGCAGTATTTAAGCAGTTGCAAGAAGTGAGTGTAAATCACTGCCCACTGATGAACGCTCATGGAAATTGTATTAAAAATGAAAAAAAACATGGAAACAATTCATTTATATTAACCGTTTTGGAAGGGGCTTGACAATACCTAATGCTGAGGCACATGAGGACACTTTTGAAATATACAGCCAAATATCTTTTTGACAATTATTAGCACGACTTAATGTATTAATTAAAAATGTTATACATTTATTTAATTAATTAATTTTCAGGACTGACTAAAAACAACAATATACAGTATGTACTATAGTACATACAATATACAAAAAAGTCAACAGATACATTTTAATAGAGTGGTTTGCTACATGGAACTGTGGATGTCAGCCATTTCAGAATCAAGCAATAACTCACTATACAAGTGTCACTCAAACTAGGTTATTGGTCTAATTTTGAACAGTCACTAGAATAGGGGTGCCCAAAAGGTAGAACGGTATCTATCATTAGGCCTTTAGCTGGTGATCAGTAGATCTTAAGAAACTGTCAACAAACAGGAAAGGCCACAAAGGCCCGGGCCTAGGGCGGGAGAATTTTAGGGGGGTGGAATGCCGCCCAACCACACCCACATTGGTTTAAAAGCACTGGGGTTTTGCAGGAGATACAACAGTTTTTCAAATTTACTGTGCACCAATCCCCAGTACTCCAGACCCACTGCTGAAAATCTTTGCATGTGCACAAAGGAAGGGGAGGAGACAGGGGGCGATGAACGGCAGCAGGCCTAGGGGCCTGCTATGTAAATCCAGCCCTGAATGTAATGATAAAATGCTAGAAAACTAGTGCAGAAGCAATAGATGTCCAGTGCTATATACCATACACCTATTAAGACAAATTAATCATCCTACCACTCAATAAATGGTAGATGGAAGACTTTAAAGAGTGATTTCAGGGATCTAGGCTCTAAGATCAAGGAAAGGTCTTCCACTGTCATTTTTTCTTAAATTTTGCCTGTGCCACGTACAAGTTTAAGAAAACAGCGGGAGTTTAGGGATTCTGAGCAGAGATATGGTCGTATTCGAGCAATGTTGCGCAGTTGAATACGGCAAGATTTTGCAAGTGTTTGAATGTGTGGTGAAAAAGACAGATGCGAGTCTAAGATAACTACTAGGCAGCGTGCCTGTGTGGTGGAATGAAAGGTGGTGTTGTTTACGGTGAGTGATATCTGAGGGACAGGGGAAGATCTTGGAGGAAATATAATGAGTTCTGTTTTTGAAAGGTTCAGTTTCAGGTGGCGCTTTGACATCCAGGAGGAGACAACAGAGAGACAGTCTGTGACTTGGGAAAGGACAGAATTAGAAAGATCAGGAGTAGACAAGTAGAGTTGGGTGTCATCAGCATAAAGGTGATACCGAAGTCCAAATGACTGAATAAGTTTTCCTAGTGAAGTTGTATAGAAGTTGAACAGAGCCTTGAGGAACTCCAACAGAGAGTGGGAAAGTAGTAGAAGTAGAGTTAGAGAAGGAAACTTTAAAGGAACGGTCAGACAGATAAGATGTAAACCATAAAAGAGCAGTGTCCCGAATGCCAGATGAGTGTAGAATGTCAAGGAGGAGTGTGTGGTCAACTGTGTCAAAGGATTAGAATGGAATAATGACCTTATTATTGTGCCAATAGAAGATCATTGGTTACTTTGGTGACTGCAGTTTCAGTCGAGTGTGATGGGCGGAAGCCAGATTGCAAGGGGTCGAGGAGGGAGTTGTGAGTGAGATGCTGGATCATGCGTTTGTAAACAAGCCTTTCTAGTAATTTGGATGCGAATGGAAGAAGGGAGACCGGTCGATAGTTAGTGGGAGAGCTGGGATCAAGGGAAGGTTTTTTGAGGATAAGAGTGATTAGTGCTTGATTGTATAATGATGGAAAGGTACCAGTAGAGAGTGAAAGATTCAATAGGTGGGTAAGTGCAGGAGAGAGTGTATCAGAGATTGGGTGGAGGAGGCGAGAGGGTATGGGGGAACAGGTCGTGGGTTTTGAGCAGGCTAGACGTTTGCTAACTTCATCTAGAGTTGCAGGGGTGAAGGAGTGCAAAGTAGATGTGAGTGGACTGCACGTTGGTCTGAGATTGTTGTCGGACGGTATGCTCAGCCTAATGAGATCGATTTTTTCATTAAAGAAATGAGCCAGGTCTTGGGAGGTAACATTAATAGGTGGAGGGGGTGGAGGGGGGCATAGGAGTGAGTTAAATATGGCAAACAGCTGCTGTGTTTTGGAGGACATAGTAGATATTAGAGAAGAGAAGTATTGTTCTTTGGCTAATGACAGAGCTCGGTTATAGCAGGAGAGCATGAATTTGAAGTGGATGAAGTCAGGATCAGTTTGTGACTTTCGCCACCGTCGCTCAGCTGATCTACTACATCTTCTGAGGTACCGTGTTACACTAGTGTGCCAGGGTTGGGGTTTAGCTGGCCAGCTGTGACGGGTGGTAGAAGGTGCAAGGGAGTCAAGTGCTGTTGAAAGTTATTACAAGTTATTACTATGGGTGACTTCAATTATCCAGACATTGACTGGGGTAATGGGGTTTCCAAGACAGAAATAGCTAGTAGGTTTGTAAATATGCTGAATGACAACTTTTTATTCCAGCTCGTTCAAGAACCTACTGGGAATAACTCACTTTTGGACCTTGTTATAACTAATAATACTGAACTCATCGCTAACATTTGTGTGGGTGAGCATTTAGGGAATAGTGATCACAACATGGTCTCCTTTGAGATTCTGTTGCAGAAGCAATTCTATAAGGGAGTAACTAAAACACTAAATTTCAGACGTGCAAACTTTGACAGTATAAGGGCATCTCTGCAACATATTAAGTGGCAAATGCTTTTCACAGGGTTAAACACAGAACAAAAATGGGAACGCTGTTGCAAAGCAAAACCTTTTTGGTTCAATAGAAGTGTTGGTGTTGACGTGGGTTTTAAGGCTTTCAAGTTAGCTGGGAAAGCCAAATCATTTATAAGGTACAAAGAAGCCAATAAATCATGCAAAGAAGCTATAAGGCAAGCTAAAATTGATATGGAAAGGGATATTGCAGCAAGCAGTAGAAAAAAAATCCAAAATTATTTTTTAAACATGTTAATAGTAAAAAAATGAAGCAGGAATGGGTGATACCTTTAGTATCAGAGGGGGGTCAGCTGGTTGTTGAAAACAAAATAAAAGCGCAGATTCTGAACTCATATTTTTCGTCTGTCTACACAAATGAGGAACCAGTTAATGAAGGTTTCCTTCTTAATAGTCCCAATTCCAGTAATACAACTAATGATGCATGGTTCACACGTGAGGAAATTCAAAAGAGACTAAAACATGTTAAGATTAACAAAGGTCTGGGGCCAGATGGTATTCATCCCCGGGTACTTAGCGAGCTTAGCTCTGTGATTGCCAAACCTCTTTACTTAATTTTTCAGGATTCATTGCGGTCTGGCATAGTGCCGAGAGACTGGCGAATTGCTAATGTGGTGCCTCTATTCAAAAAAGGATCACCTTCTCAGCCTCATAACTATAGTCTGATGTCCGTGGTAGGAAAGCTTTTCGAAGGGTTAATAAAGGATAAGATACTGGACTTTATAGCAAATCATAATACTATGAGTTTGTGCCAGCATGGTTTTATGCATAATAGATCTTGCCAGACTAACTTAATTTCTTTTTATGAGAAGGTAAGCAGGGACCTCGATTCTGGGATGGCAGTGGATGTGATTTACTTAGACTTTGCTAAATCATTTGATACAGTGCCACACAAAAGGTTACTGGTTAAATTAAGTAATGTTGGCCTGGAACATAGAATTTGTACCTGGATAGAGAACTGGCTAAAAGATAGACTACAAAGAGTGGTGGTAAAAGGAACATTTTCTAATTGGACCAGTGTTGTTAGTGGAGTACCGCAGGGCTCTGTACTAGGTCCCTTGCTTTTCAACTTGTTTATTAATGACCTGGAGGTGGGCATTGAAAGTACTGTTTCTATTTTTGCAGATGATACTAAATTGTGCAGAACTATAGGTTCCATGCAGGATGCTGCCACTTTGCAGAGTGATCTGTCTGAGTTGGGAAACTGGGCAGCAAACTGGAAAATGAGGTTCAATGTTGATAAATGCAAGGTTATGCACTTTGGCAAAAATAATATAAATGCAAGTTATACACTAAATGGCAGTGTGTTGGGAGTTACCTTAAATGAGAAGGATCTAGGGGTTTTTGTAGATAACAAGTTGTCTAATTCTGGGCAGTGTCATTCTGTGGTTACTAAATCAAATAAAGCTCTGTCTTGCATAAAAAAAGGGCATTAACTCAAGGGATGAAAACATAATTATGCCTCTTCATAGGTCCCTGGTGAGGCCTCCTCTGGAATATGCAGTGCAGTTTTGGACTCCAGTCCTTAAGAGGGATATAAATGAACTGGAGAGAGTTCAGATCCGTGCTAAATTGGTTAGAGGGATGGAAGACTTAAATTATGAGGGTAGACTGTCAAGATTGGGGTTGTTTTCTCTGGAAAAAAGGCGCTTGCGAGGGGACATAATTACACTTTACAAGTACATTAGAGAACATTATAGACAAATAGCAGGGGACCTTTTTACCCATAAAGTGGATCACCGTACCAGAGGCCACCCCTTTAGACTAGAAGAAAAGAACTTTTATTTGAAGCAACGTAGGGGGTTCTTCACAGTCAGGACAGTGAGGTTGTGGAATGCACTGCCGGGTGATGTTGTGATGGCTGATTCAGTTAATGCCTTTAAGAATGGCTTAGATGACTTTTTGGACAGACATAATATCAAAGGCTATTGTGATACTAAACTCTATAGTTAGTATAGGTATGGGTACAGTATATAGAATTTATGTTAAGGTAGGGAGGGGTGTGTGTATGGATGCTGAGTTTTCATTTGCAGGGGTTGAACTTGATGGACTTTGTCTTTTTTCAACCCAATTTAACTATGTAACTATGTAACTCCATCAGCTACCAGTTAGAGGGAAGGGGTTATCTATAAAAGACTAACACCACAACCATTAGAATTAATTCTACAAAGCTACTACATGACTCACCAACCACAGAGCAGGGGGAGATAATGCCTTGTATCCCCATTTGTTATTGATGGAAGGTTCTGTTTGTGACTAAATTACTTGCTGCTTGTTGCTTTCCAGATTGGCAGGTTTTTGTAGACTATAGGACTGTAAGACTGGCCTTGGTCATTTTTGAACTTTGTAACTTTCCTGGCTTTGGAGCCTGTTACTAGTGATAAGCAAATTTATTTGCCAGCCATGGATTTTCAAAGAAATTCTGAATTTCGGCAGTGCAAATTACTTTGCGAAACTGCGGCAAAAATTTGCAGCCGGAAAGAAAGAAAGAAAGAAAGGGGCCATTTTTTAGAAGATAATTCAAAATTTTAAAAATGATTTCCTTTTTCATATATTGTCAAAAATTCCTATTGGATTTATTGGGGGGATTATTTGCTAATATATATTTTTTTGGGGGGGGGATTATTTGCTAAAAATATTTTTTCTGGTTTTAAAGGGGAAAAACTAAAAGTCTGCTAAAAGTCAGAATAAAAAAAAAGTACTCCATCTCAAACCTTCAGAAGAAGCCAATGGCAGATGTCCCTTTTACAATTGGATGATATCATGATCTGCACTGGGTTTTGTACAATAATAATAAGAATTTGTGGTTTTCAGTTGATAATCCAAAAAGTCAGAGATTTTGGGACGACAAATCAGAAAAAAACAACAATTCAAATTTTTTTCACTCTTTTATCTAGTCTTTTCCAGCATCAGTTTTTTTTGGTGGGAGTTTGGTCAAAGTAGTTTTAAGAAAATAGAGAGAAATTATCGGATTTTAGTAAATAACCCCCTTTGAATTATTTTTAAGCAGACTTAGGCAGACAAGGTATGGATATCCAAATGATAGAAAGACCCCTTTTCCAGAAAAACCCCAGTCTATATTCTTCTGTATTTGCATTTAAAGCAATATATAAAAAATATCCTTTCCCTAAAAGAAAGGCCTAGATCTAGTGCCTTACATTTTCTTAAGGTCTCAAACTTTAGTAATTATCTTTACATATAAAAAGACTAAAAACTTTTTCTTAATTCTACTGGAGATTGTGATTTAAATTCTAATGATAGTCTTATTTTTATTAAGAAAACGTGTATGACCATAGCCCTGCTCATAGTAAACTTATTACACAAAAAACTTTTGACACTAATCCATAAAATCAAGCAAGTACAATACATGAAAAAGCAAAGAAGAAAATTGATTGAATTCTGAATACAATAATGTTATTAAGTCTCTCGGTGGGTATATTTAACTTTCAGGTCATAGAATAATATGGGAACAAGATACACTATTATAGTCTGAATTTATCTTTATCCTTTAGGAAAATTGCTTCTGTACAATGAATTACTTAAGAACTCCATGAATGCATTGATTTATTTAAAATTTCTACTAAACAAATCCTTTCCGGCAAATCATATTTGTTCAACACACAATGATTATTAAATAAATTGACATTTAAACCCATTACAGTGTAAACCCATCCTTTACTGAGTTATTCAAAGCATTAAGTTAACATTTACAAGAGCATTTATTCTAACATCATAGGGAGCTCAAGACTAAATCCTTTATTTTATATTCAGATCTTGTTGGGTCAGCCCTCACAACAGCATTTTTTTTTCTAACTTTGCCAACAAAAGGCTTGTCGATAGCTAGAATTATTACCAACTTAATGTCATATCTTCAGCTAATTTTTGGCTTTTGACGTGCAGGTTCTCTGATCTTTTATTGAAAGCAGTGGCCCTGCCCTGGAGGTCGGACACATATGATATAGAGAGCCCTGAGTATGTATTAAACAGTGAACACTGTAGTCCCCTTTCCTGGAAGATCATGTGAAGCAAAGCCCAAAGGATACATGCATTACCTTTGTTGTTTATATATATATATATATATATATATATATATATATATATATATATATATATATATATATATATATACATTCTCATATGTGTCATATGTACCGTATTAGCAATTCACCTTGGCAACATCATTACAAAAAATTTGTAGCATTGTATAAAACATTATACTGATGTGTGCTGTAACTAGAACTGGCTACAAATAAGGAAAAAGAAGAAAATACATTATGAAGTGCTTATGAAGAGCCAATAATTTTATAATGTCTGTAGGGCACTGTGGAATATGTTGGTACAATATAAATAAAGGATGATACTGATAATTATCATATGAGTAAAAGATAAAAAGACTATACTACAGAGAGAAGTCTTTATAAAAAGACAGTTTTGTACCAGAGTATTTGAAAATTAACCCCTATATGTAATAAAAGCTACTAAGTTTGCCCAGGAGCAGTAACCCATAGCAACCAATAAGATGTTTGCCTTTAAACAGGTGACCAGTAAATGCTACCTGCTGATTGGTTGCTATGGGTTACTGCTCCTAGGCAAACTTTGTGCCTTTTATTACATAGCCCCCATAATCTCTCTTTCCTAAGAATTTGCAGTTGTATAGGTTTTAGCTGGAGCATTTTTGGATTCAAATTTTTAGCATCTTTGGAGCATAATAAATCTGAATAATTTGTGTTCTTTTTCCCTCTAAAAATTCAGATTTTTTTCCCCCTTTAAAACTATACTAGAAAAAATGGAGTCTTCATAAAAGGTTATGTCTGCTCTTAAGCCAGATAGAACCCGTCTATACCAAATACAATAACTAAACAAAATTTGTTATCTTTAAGCTGGCCATAGATGCAAACATCTGATCGTTTGAATCCTTGAATGATCTGACTTCCCCATCTCCAGACCTGCCACTAACCATTCAGATTAAATAGTAGTAAAAGAACAGATCAGCCGATGTTCTGCCCCTGACAGCAATCGTATGAAGTTTATGTCCGACAAAGCTGATGACAGTCTCCCACTGAAAATCGTCCGATCGGCAATACATGCAGAGAAACTATCGGCAGCCATCAGAAATCTACTCTTAGGGGTAGGTCTCCCACTATGTCTGTGGTTTCAACCGTTTGATGCTAATCCCCTTAGGGCTTTGAACAATGGAATGGGGTCTCGAAGTTAAACACTATTTTTTGGCGACCATCAACTATTTTATTTCGACCATCGAAGAGGCCTAAAGTCGACTTCGTTTCGAAGTGAAAACACTTAGAATATTCGACCATACGATAATCTAAGTACTGTCTCTTTAAAAAAACTTTGACTTTGACACTTCGCCACCTTAAACCTGTCGAATTGCTATGTTAGCCTATGGGAACCTCCTAGAACATATAGCCAACATTTGGCTACGTTTTTAGAAGTCTAAGTGAAATCGTACGATCGTACAATTAATCGTTCGATACAGATTGTAGTATGATCGTACGATGTTAAAAATACTTTGAATGTCGAAGTAACCTATTCGATGGTCGAATTTCGACGTTTTTTGCACTTCAAAATTTGACCCTTGATAAATCTGCCCCTTGATATGCCTACTAGATATGCAGTATCTGAAACTATGAAACTATGACTGAATCACCAATACACTTATATTTTCTTATTTCTGTGCTCATTTCATGAGCAAAGGTTGGAAATTCAAGTGGGCCCAAGACAAAAATTGGACCTTCATGTGGGCCTTGAATGGAGAAAGTTTGACAACCCCTGTCCTACATGAATGACCTGTATGGAAGAAAGAGCAGCAACTATTTTAATCAGTCATAATGTGTCATGGTATGTTCAGCCTTTCCATGATACATGCCAAAGACAAATTATTTAAATTACTAAGTTCATACAGAATTTTTTCTGCACCCATTTCAAGTATTTACATTTTTTACATGACAACAATATTTCTAAAATAGGAGGTTACCTCTGGCCAGCAGCAGAATATTAATTTGCTTATTTATCAAACATCTAATATGTGAGGTATTTCTACTTTGAATAAACTCACAATTTAAAAAAAACTTGTATGCTTATTGATGAAAAAATCTGAAAACACTCGATCTTATAGTTGCCATCTTTTAGATGCCATTTTTTAAAAAAATTTTGTTTTTGAGTTTTTTTTTTACATTTACATTTACAATTATATCCTTAGGGTTCATTTGCAGATATTAAATTCACTGCTAATTCTGTGTTCTGTGCTTCTTTACAGAATTATTTCCAGCTCAGAAACCTAATCATTAGTGATGGGCGAATCTGTGCAGTTTCGCTTCGCTGGAAAAAATGAATTGAAGTCAATGGACGTCAAAATAATTTTGACGTGTATACATTTTGACGCGTGCGTCAATTTTGACGCAAGTGTCAATTTTTATATGTGCGACTATTTGGTCCAAATGCAATAAAGTCAATGGGCGTCCGAATAATTTTGACAGCATCTTTTATGTGAGCGCCAATTTTGACATGCGTCATTTTTTTTGACACAGTAGATTTTTTGCCAGCTAATTGTCGCCGCAATTTCTAATTAATTTGCTTGCAGCAAAATGCAGATATTCGCTGCAAATTCATGTCTGGTGAATTTATTCACCCATCACTACTAATCATATGTATATTGTTTTGTATGGCACACACAGATATTTTTACACATAAATATATTGCAAACTTTTTAATAATACATGTCTGGGTCACATGATTCATGTTCTTAACACATTGCAGACATTGCTGGAATTTGTCTTTGGTGGCCTCCATATAACTACAATACATTAGGTCTCCTGAGCCTGCACATGTTGCATAACCTGCTCATTTTTATTGTATTGCACCTGGTTACTATATGTCCTTTGCACTTATGGGAATATTAAAAATTTGGAAGATATATGAATAAAAATTCAGATCTTCCCATGAGAGGTCAGAAAGACATCAATGGCACTAAAAATAGAAAACCCAAAGGAAACATTGTTTTATCTACATCCATGGATTTCCATAATAGTGTGCTGCAACTAGTGCCTTGCGTCTGGTGAGACTGTAAAGGAGTGGAAGAATATAAAATGGGATAGTCAGCTCATAATTTTCCATCCCCATCCATGAAAGTGCTTCTAATCAAATGACATCAATATTTATTTTATTAATGATACACTAGAAATGGGACACAGAAAAGGAAGCTCTATGGAATGCCATTTGGGTGAGCCTCAGTGTCTGGAGATTTGCTTGTGTGACTAATTTGTGTAGTTGTTCAGGCAGAACCCCCTCCTGTGCTTCACATGGTGTATATTTGTATGGAAGCTGACAATAAGGCTTTTAACGCAAACACAGTCTCATAATGACACATTTTAGATAAATACATTTATTTAATTATTTACAAGAGTTTGACTAAAAAGAAGCCATAGGCTGAGTTTAAACTAAATGTCATATTATATCAACTTTGTCTCTGTGGTAAACTGTATCCCATGCTGGATATTTAATGAAGCAGTATTGTTAAATGCTTTTCTGAATTTCCAAGTATCCTACTACCCCCTGTACTAGTTCTGCCTCACAGCAAGACCTGTCCTCCTCTTCACCCCGGCTTTCATCTGCTTCCCTTAAAGTCTACACTAAAACTACATTTTTTTCTACCTGTCCCTGTCTTACTGTGACTGAAATATGTTTGCCTTCTGGTGAAGCCCTTTCCCCTTCTCCTGCACCCAAGATCCATGTTCATTGCACTTCAAAAAGCCGTACCATACCCTGATGGTTTAAATCTTTAAACAGAGAATAACAGCCTAAGCACATCCAGCGAGATCCCTCACATCCTATACTCTTGTCACTGTATGTTCATGGAACAATTACCAGGAGAGGAGTGCTGCAGAGTGAATCAAGTAGTGTGTGTTGTCTCTCTGGACTTCATGCTGGTGCTCTGATCAGAACTCCAGCAAAATTCTGTTTGAAATGAGAATAGACTAATTTTCATCAGAGTCTTCTCACAGTTCTCCCATGTGGTTGAGTATGCCAAGGGTCATCATTAAAAAGCTGCCTTCAAAAGACCCTGTCTCTTTTTATCACAAAGCTCTCTATTGTTGTTAACGTTTAAGAAGAAAAAGAATGATGTGCACTTAATTGTTAAGAATTTTGTAGGGGAAAAAAGAAAAAAACAAACAAATCTATAAAAGCCAAAAGAGAAAACTATGTTTTGACTCAAATAATCTAACAGATACTGTGATCAGGTGCTGCCCCCATAATTTGCAGTATGTTCAAACAGGCTGTCAATAAAAAGGATCTTTCTCAGAGATTAAGTGGTTTATGAATCATTATTTTACCAGTTACTTTCTCCTGTTCTGTGGTCTGTTTGTTTACTTTCCAAATATTATACTCTTAACAAATATTTTCTTACTGAAATATATACAGCAGAAATAGTATAGGGGTTATAAGAGTTATGGACATTTGTAAGATTAATATTGTGCTCTGTTCCCTTTTATTATTACTGTCTCCCGTACTAAGTTATCAACTTACTCTGATCCCCTAGTGTATGATTATATAGTAAATGCTCTATTATGAAAATAAAAAGGATACATAGAAAATAGAGCAATTAACAAACAATGGAAAAAGCACCAATAGTCACAACATAAAAAGGCAGGATTAGACCTATAAAGCAAATTATTTTATTAATTGTGCCCACACTGATTATTCGTTTTTAAAACAGATAAAATGAAGAAAACCTGTAATGAAAGAACAAAAATAATATGGGTTATCTAATGCAAAACATTACATTACTACACCATTAAGGATGCTTAAAATCAATCACTAAACTACTGTTACTTCTGCCCATAAAAAAAACCTTTTAGTACTGACATTTGGCTATGTCCCTTTCACATCAAATGTGGCACAAGTTTTTACTTGGGGATAGTAGTGGTATCCTAAAGCATGTAGGGTAAATTACTCAAAAGTTTAGGAAACATTTTGATATTTTACACCAGAAACGTATACCCTGGGTCATTTTCAAGCCATCAGAAGAACATAGAAACCTAAAACATTGGGCTCTTTGCTAGGTGTATAGAGGGCCAGGGGCTGATATCCTTGTTGTTTCACTGGATGGTAGGATGATCAGTAACAACAGCATTCCAAGCAAATGCAGAAGCATATACTGTTTAGGAACAGAGCTCAGGTACCCAAAATCTACAACTTACCACTTAGAGAGTTGTATGACTCTATGGACATGCCACAAAAATTAAATATTTCAATGCTTTTAAATGTATTATTACTCATGGATTGCATGAAATACCACCACACTTTCTTCTACATGGAATACAGAAACTTCTGGACAAAAAGTATTAATACAACTTGGGTCAACATTTTGCTAGACTGATACAAACATTGGCTTGCACAACCAATCAAATTAAGTGACATATCAGTTCATGGAAGGCAGCAAGTCATTTGTACCCCAGGTGGGAAAAAATGTAGTTAAATATTATAAAAGGAGCAGTAAACAGATGGATCCCATTAACAATTTGTTAAGCCTTTTAATATTTGATTGCTCCACTAGAAGCTTGACTTTGCCATTGAGATTAGTAAATTGATATTGCCCCTAGTCATAACCCTTGTGGTCATATGACACTAAACGACTTGTGTAGAGGCAAATAAAATGTTTTTGTCTGTCTTTGTATGTGTGTTATTGAACAATAATGGTCTCCCACAGATATTGACTTAGTTAAATTTCTTATGCCTTGGGCAGCTTAATAATACAGAATCACTTTGTGATTCTCAGGCATAGTGCTGATATGTATATCTCGTTGTCTATGGCTAGCCTCAAGTAGTTATGAATGTACTTTATGCAAGGAAGAAAGAAATGAACCTGCTGTGATCTAGCACATCAGAAACCAGTTAATAGCTTCTGACTTCATTTACATGTATGCAGTTCCCCCTTACTGGTTTTAAACAGAATCCTGTTAACTAAATCTCAAATGATCAATCTCATATACTACTTTTGGGGGCATATTTATCAAAGGTAGAGTTATACATTTTTTTTTACTTTGAATGAACTCGTATGAACTGAAATTACCTTGCAATTCGAATAGTATCTTATTCAAAAAAAAAAAAACTTGAATGTCTAAAACTCAAATGAATATTACCTACCGAAAACTCGAATCGAATTAGACTAAACTCAAACTAAGTTTTTTCTCCAAAAAAAAACTTGAATGTCAGGAAGGCTATTAACATCTTTAAATAGGTCACTGGACCTCTGCCATTGACTTCTACATGAACTTGGCAGGTTTAAGGGGGTGTGCTCGAGACAAAGTTGTTCCCAGGGTCAAGGTATGATAAATCCCGAATTCGAACTCGAGTTTGGATTATTCCCAACTGGAATTTGTGAGTTTTGACAAAAAATCCAACTCAAAAATTTGAATTTACAATTCGAAGCTTAATAAATCTGTCACTTAAAGTAGAATTGTGACACAGGTTTCTAGAAAATTCACCAGCAAACAACAGACGGATGCATGAATTGTATGTTGTAGCCAAATTATATAGGTTGCTGATTAACCACAACCAACATTCTATCCTGAAAAAATAAAAACACAAGTCCTTATCTTATGCCAATACTACTGATTGGAATGCCCTTTGTGCTATTTACCCATAACTACTTTTTCAGCTCAACCCCCTCCATTAAACTTCCAAAAAAATGTAGGATCTCATCTAGCCATATTTTTAACATAATTACCTTTTATTCTTATAATATTCCATTTCTAATGCTAAAGGGTCAGATCATATTAAAATGGGAATGACATACACAGAAGTGAGCAGACTGGGGGCCATAATAATCCTTCTCTGCACCTTCTGCTGAATGTCCAGACTGGGCTTCTAAGAGTGACTTCAAAACCGAATAGATGTTCTTCACAAATGTCACACAAGCAGTACTTTATCCTGGGTCATTTCTTATCCATTGCTCTGCCCCATTCCAAGAGGACAGCCCAACAGACTGGGAACAGTTACCAAAATTCCTTGAAAGCTAAAATTTTCTGTACCTCTAAAACCAAGGTTAGGGATGCTTAGCTCCATCCATCTACTCTGGCTATATTTTAATTTCTAAATACAGATCTCCCATGTTATGTTTAGTGCTACACTGAATTTTTTCTCCTACACAGTTTCTACTCTTCCCTTTAATGGTTTCTTATGACCCTTTTCTCAAATCAGTTTATTGGACACATTACATATAAAAAATGAGAAACACTAGTAGAAATAAATTATTATTATTATTGTTTGTGATTATCATTTTGTGTGAAGAATTATTACATAGTAAAATAAATCCATTTAGATCAGAGCAAAATCAACATAGCTATTTTTATTTTAAGGAACCAAAAATGTAAACATAACACCAACATAATCATGATAATTTCTAATATGTTTGTAATTTAAGAGGCCTATTTACTAAAATTCAAATTTCTATTTTTTTTTACAAATTGAATTTTTCTCTAAAAATGTGTTTTTTAAAATTTATATAAAAATGTAAAAATTCAAGATTTATTAAGTGTAAAAAACGTAAAAAACTCTAACACAAAAGAAAAAAAACACTATTGGAGCTGCTGATCATGTTGGACCTTTTTTTTTAGCCATTCAGAATTAAGAGGGTTATTTATCAAAGTCCAAAATATTCTCATTTTTTTCTAAAAACCACTCCAACCAAATCCGCATGGATTATGTGGAAAAAAAACTTGTGATTTTTCAGAGTTGACAATGAAAACTGCGATTTTTTCAGATTTGACACCCTAAACCTGCAACTTTTTTAGATTATCACCTGAAAACCACAAAATCTTTGGACTATTGAATGAAACCCAGTGTAGATCAGGATATCTTCCAATTGTAAATGGGACATATGCCATTGGCTGCTACATGAACTTTACAGGTCTGAGTTGGAGAACTTTTTTATTCTGACTTTTAACACCATCAGAGTTTAATGAATCACGAGTTTTCTTCTGCGAAAAAATTGTTTTCCCCTTTTCTGGCCAGAAAAAAATCAGACTTTAATAAATAACTTTTTAAATGAACTTTTTTCATTAGTAATTGCCCATTTTTAGTGCATATTTCATATTTTTTTTCATTCATGTTTTTTTCAGATCATGTTTTTTTCAGATCATTAAATAACTTTCATAGCATTATTGAGTTTAAAATAAGAGTTCATTCCTGCTTTCAATTATCTCTAAAACCACTACAATGAGAATGTTGAAAGTAATCACCACATGACAAAACCAAAGTTATCTCTGTTAATTTACTACAGGTACAATATCTCCTTTCCAAAAACCTGCAACATTTTAATGAATGAAATAGCGATCTGACCTGGCAAAAGCTGAATAAAGGATAAGGTTTTGTGATGGAAAGGGAACCATTGGGTTACTCTATTTAAAGAGAGGAGATGTTTTGCAAACTACTGTATATGTATGTTTTAGCACTATGCATACAACATTTTGTTATTAATCAGTTACAGCGACTTCAGTTTCAAATGCTTTCATTGGCTTCTTTTCAAGCATAACCAATTATATACTTTTTAAGTATGAAATGTATCATTGGTCCTAAAGAAATACACATTAGATTTTTTAAGAGAATAATCTGATGCTGATGCACCATCCTTCCACCAATTTCATATTGTCATATAGAGGAATTGTATTTTCATCAGATTCTTATTTCAAGCCAGAGCATGTCTGAATTCATTTACCACTTCTGCTGAAGGGCTATTCCATGAAAGTTTTTCATTACATTTCTCCACAGCTTTCCAACCTCCACCTTCAAAACACTTCCTCTGTATGCTCGTACTTCTGTTTCTTTGAAAATATCCTTCCCTCTGGTGCTTTTTGAAATTCCTTGATGTATTCCAAAGTTTCTCTAAAGATAACCCCACTCCTAGCTTGGTTTTGTTATAATGACGACGAGCTCCACAAAGCTGCCATTTTTTTCCCCTTTTCATCAATTGTGAGTTTAAATTGCTCTTTTGAACTAAGAAATCTTGTACTTCAATGGAGCTAACCTATTGAATTAAGATTTAGAATTGCTAAATTAAAGTTATTGATTTTATAATTACTTTTATAATTTTTTTTACTATGACTTTAGGAGAACAAACCTTTAGGGATTTATTTATCAAAATCCAATTTTTTCTGATGTTTTTTCAAATTTGGATTTTATAGTAAACATTTTTTGGAGTTTTTACCATTCAGACTTAAATAAATAACCCCTTCAGTATTTAATTTCCATATTATATAAATTATTTGACTATATTCTTGGTAAGACATCTGGTGTATGTTTCTTTGTACTGATCACCTTTTGACGATCATTAGGGCCTTTGACCAACAGTTTTTAACACATCTTTACTATAAACATAAATTGTTTATTCCATGCTAAACCATTTTCAGACAACCCAATCTACCAGTTATGTTTTCATTGTTTAGGTCCAGTAAGTCATTATTTATATTCCCTTTTCTGTACCAACCATATCTTTCTGTAGATCAACAAAATAAATCATTGTAAATGAATCCTCCAGACTTTTCTTACAAGTAGGGTGCTTATTTCTTTATCCCAGTACTTCATCTGTGGTATCCTTGTTACTTTAACATTTCCCTGCATGTGAACTGATATGGTAAGCAAGATAACAGTGTTTCTTTATGTAAGCTGTTGTTTTACCTTTTCTATAAAGTTGTCATTGCGTTGTGAAGAAAGTATATCACATGCAAAATATATTCTCCACTTTAAGCTGATAGAAAAGGATGGTGCTTAGTGTTATGCTGACATACAATGTGGTTTCTAGTAATAGAGAAAGAGACTGAGCTTAAAGTGGTATACAGCTATATATTAGATATAGTATATATGTGATTACAATAAAGGCTACCTTAACACACTCTTGAGGATGTCAGGAAAGTTCAGACTTGATGCTGATGACTACCATAACACTGACATTGTCGGTGTAGATATGTTTGTAAAAAATAGAACAAAGTAATAGTTCAGTTAAGAGATATAAGCATATTTAGATTTCCCTAGGCAAAACAGATTCTTTTGCACAATTCAAGAATCTGACCTTCACAAAGCTTGTCTCTCTGTAATAGTAGCCAGCCACTTATTCTTAAGTGCTAGAGGATTCATGAAAAATTCAGACACTGGGTTTCCCTGAGACCAATCTGGTGACTTGTCTTTGTGCAAACCACTTCTTTGCATGCATCATTCAAAAGGTACATTCTGTTGTCAGCCAAAGAACCGTTACCTTGGTGTTAAACATGAATATTTGTAGCTTGGCAAGGGACTATATTTAAAAATATTAATATTTCACAAGCTTTAAGAAGATTCCCTGCATTTACCCAACAGTGAGTGGTCTGATTAATGGGAATATACAAAAAGAATGAAACCACGAAATGAAATTTTTGTTGAGTAAGATCCTAATGGCAGAAGGTCACACGTGAAATTACTTTGATTGTTACCACAACCAAAGAGAGAGAGGAAACGGAATAATTGAATAAAAATAGTGATTATGGTTTCATTATTTTATCTCAAGGGAAATTCATTCAAGTGTATGAGCTTCTAATCTTCTCATCCCGCAAAGCAGTGAAACATTGTATGACATGCTGCATAAAGATACACAAATGATATACACATATGTACGTATATATATCTTGTGGCAAAATTACCTTACCCTTCTCCACTTAATTAGATTTGGAACCAGTGCAGCACTAATAGAATATCTTATTAGCAACAAAAAGAATAGCTGGTTCTCTTGTTCAAGTGCCAGATCTGCATACATTAGAACCGTGAGAGCTTATGAAGTCACTCAATAGTGGCAGAATGCCTTTTACTCTGTCATATTAATGAGTTGTTCTAAATTTAGTCGACTGTGACAAACTAATATTAATACAGTATTTTATGGCCTTGAGCTGTGCTAATGCATAGAAATGAAACCTTGTATCTGGGGGAGGGAAAAGGATTACTTTGTCTGATTGTCAAGAAGGAAAATAATCCATGCGTGTAGATATTAAGACACATACATAATACACTTCTTATCGATTTGTATGATCTGAAACATTTTCCATTATTCTAAATCCATGCTGTATTACTTTCCTTCTACACTGGTAGAATATCTTTGAAGTCTATAAAAATTGTAATTCTTAAATTCCCATAGTGTCAAGAAAATACTGTTTGTAATTATTTAATGCAAAATGCAACTTACTTTCAGATAAAACCTGCCATATTCGATTTGGCTAGGGATTGGGAGGATAAATGTCAAGTTTAATGTTTTCACTATATCAAACAAGACTAGCTTTTGTATTGCATGGGTAATAAAGTCAGTTAAGTCAGTAGAATGGATGCATACATTGCTCTGTAATAACAATAACCTACTAAAAGTTCTGAAGGTGCAGTGTGACACTGTGGATGTAATAGTTAATTGGATATTTTGGAGCACCGCCGAGCCTGAAATCCATAGGTTTTTTCTGCTGCAGGTTTTCTTTGTAAGAAATGTCTTTCATGAACATTAGTTATTCACAAAGAAGCACATACTGCACCTCCATTGCCTCTAAATATGACAGTGACATTAAAATATGGCAATTACAATCTCAAGACTGCTATAAGAGAATGGAGTAATTTTCTCTATTTTTGATGTGTTCCTTTTGTAGGTGATTGAATTACGTTTTCTGATTTCTGATCCTCTCGACAAAATCTTTTTGTTGCAGCCAGTGCAATATGAGTGTTATGGGAGCACGGCTTTTGTGTTGTACGCAGTATCTTTTGTAGTGCTTTACAGAAGTAAGGACGCGGCAAGAGAATGTGATAGGACCGTGCATACAAGAACATATTGAAATGACTATTATTAGAGTTCTGACTGTCCAAAAAAGAACGGAGAATTGTATAAAATGTTGCTGAAAGTTTACTATATTTGGGCATTGTAAAGAATCCACTGAACCAAGCGATTAATTAGACTGTGCTTATAAACGCTGCACTGTTTGATTTTAGGTTCATTGTAACTGAAATAAAAATGGGGTCAGAGACACATACATGGTTTTTGACTTAATTTAAAATCATTATACAACAACCAATATTATCTATAACAATCTATGTTAACATTTTTTCTGGCATTAAAATTGTGTTCTTTTTAGGAAAATAGCTGTGCTGCTATAGTTTTAAAAAGGCTATAAGCAAAAGACAAAAAAGTATTTTGAGATAATCATATAAATCAGTGGCAGATCCATTTTTGGCAATCACTCTAAAACTACCCTAGGGTAATGTAGAAAATATATTAATAAGGTAACACCAAATCAAACAGGAAAGCAAATATAATGTAATTGTGTAATTATTCATTCTGATCTTATTTTCTGTTGTTTAAAATAGCGATAACAAACATCCTGCCAACTACCACCTTCATCCTTCAGTTTCTGTCATCAACGTGTTCCAACTTCTGTTGCCATTAATTACCTATAAATATTTGGTTAGGTTATCATGTTCTCCCATTCAGTCTATACTTTGCCACCTATATTTCAATGTTAGCTTCTTTATTTACTGTCTTCACCTCCCCTTCCCCTTTTACTCCACAATTGCTTTATTTGCTGTCTCAAAGTTAAATGAGCCCTTTGTAGTCATGTCCTATTTTCACTTTGTTTCCTTTTCCTCACTGGAGACCACTTCCCATTTCCTGGTTTCTACTTTCTACTTTTCTTAAAGATTCTGTAATTACATTATTAATCAAATAAATGCATGTGCAGTCTTTATATTTCATACTCCAAGCAAATGAAAATTGCACAGTGGTTTCCTACTGTGATTCCTATTATCATCTGAATGTCTGAAATAGATTTGTGATAAGATTGTGTATTTTTGTGTGCCTGCATCTAAATGCATATAATTATTAAGGCTATGTATTCTTATAATAGCAGAATTTATAGCACTTTAGTAATTCTTTAACATAATTAAAGGAGAAATATTTATGTTCTGAATGCCAAAATAATGCATGTGTACCACTTGTAGAAGTATTTCTTGTTATAGCATAAATGACACGACACCAGTTAAATTGGAATTATATGGTTTGAATGGCATTTTGTTTACTTTTATTTGAATGTACTGCATAAAATGCATCAATTTTAACATTTTTAAGTAGTTTAAAAATTCACTGCTTACTGCTCAGTTATCAGTGAAGGCAGAATGACACATAGCGGCACATTTATCAAGGGTTGAATATCTAGGGTTAATAAACCCTCAAATTCAACCCTCGAATTTAAATCCTTCGACTTTGAATATCGAATTGAAAGATTTAGCGCAAATCCTGTGATCGATCGAACAATAAAATCGCTTGAATCGAACGATTCAAACGCTTTTAATCGATCGATCAAAGGATTTTTCTTCGATCGAACAATAAAATTGTTCGAATCGAATGATTCGAATGTTTTTAAGTGATCGATCGAAGGATTTTTCTTCGATCAAAAAAGGGTTAGGAAATTGCTTGGGGAAGGTCCCCATAGGCTAACATTGTACCTCGTTAGGTTTTAACTGCCGAAGTATGTAGTCAAAGTATTTTTTAAAGAGACAGTACTTTGACTATTATATGGTCTAATACCCATCGATGGTCGAAGTACCCAAAAAAAACTTCAAAATTCAAAGTTTTTTTCATTCGAATCCTTCACTCGAGCTTAGTAAATGTGCCCCATAGGCTGTAGAGCAAAACATGGACAATCTGCGCCTGTTTATTAAGAATCTCTTTCAGAAGGCTACAGTCAATACATGTTCACATTTGGTGGCACAATTAAGGTAATGTAAATTTTACTACCCTACCATCTGGGCAAACATGGTCACACATTGGAGTTGTTTCTTCTTACCTTATATAATATGAATACCTTGAAGTAATAAGGTAAGAAGAAATCAATCCATATATGTGGCCATATTTGTCCTGATGGTAGGGCAGACAAGCTTAACTTCAGCCAAACAACCAACTGAGCACTCATGGACTGAAGCTTATTGAAAGAAATCCTTAATAAACATAACTCAACATTTGGAACACAGTCTTACTGGTTGAGTACATGTATGCCCACTTTCAGTGTCGGACTGGCCCACTGGTATACCAGGAAAGCACCCGGTGGTCCCAAGTGTCAGTGGGCCCTCCTGTTTCTAACCATTTGAGACAAGAAGAAAAATAGATGTTGAGTGAGATGAGGAAGAGGAGAAATAGTTTGGAGAATGGGCCCATGGACTAATGCTTTCTGGTGGGCCCCTGGCATGCCAGTCCAACACTGCCCACTCTGACTCTTTTCTGTTCTACAAGAGGATCATTTTCCCTGCCAAATCATTATTTTTGTTGTATTATGTCATCATGCCATTTGGGCAAGGATCTTTTCACCCGCACGAAGGACTAATAGGCTTATTGGGTAAAAAAAAACACATTTTCTCCAAATGCTTCCTGTGTATTTTTTTGCTTTTTCCTGGAATGTTGTGTTTTGGGCTTTCTATGTGCCAGCAGTAAGGTAATGGGTCTAATAATAATTTTGTGCCAAAGTGAAACTGTTCAGTGCAAATTCTATAAATATCAATAGGTTATAATTGCAAACGTTTGGAGGTGGTGGGATATACAGGAGCTATGAAGAGCTAGTGCAAACATTGAACGGGACTCCCTATCTTACATGCTCTGATAATTAATGCTTTACACTATCTCAATGGAGCTGTATCTCACCACCAAGCTTTACTATGACAAACAAAACCAATCCCTCCAGAATGGTAGTTTTCTGGGTTGCACTCACGTCTCCTTTTTTCAGCAGCAGGTGGTAAGTTCAGCTATGAATGTGTAAATCTATAAAGAAGAATTATTCAGTTTGCCTCAGGTATTGAAAAAATCCCATCTGACTCCAATGATCAACCAGTACCTGCATCAGCCTTGCACTGCATGGATTAATACCAGCAGCCTTGTGTCTTCTGATTTGCTAAAAAGGGAGTTGAAACCTTCTTTCTTTCACACACATGGGATGACCATGTGTCATACGGGAAATAGTTTATGCAAAACAATCATATTGGCCATCCTATCTTTATAATCTAAAATCCTCTTTTTCCATTATTTATTTGATTACTTTTATCCCTACTTCCATATTATATACTACGGAATACACTGCATATTTCAGGAGAACCCTTGCAAGAAGTGGCATTCTGCTCTACTCCAGGGGGCAAATTCACTAAGATGCGAAGTTGCGCCAGGCGCAACTTCGCCGCACTTCGCCGCACTTCGCCAGGCGCAACTTCGCCGCACTTCGCCAGGCGTAGTTTCACCAGCGCTTCGCAAATTCACTAAAATCCGAAGTTGCGCTAGCGTTGATTCGCTATGTAAAGCGAAGTTACGCTAGCGAAGGCTAATTTGCATACGGCGCGAAATTCAAATTTCAATGGAGGAATACGTATCAGCACTACAAATGCCTAGAAAACCTTCAAATCAGCAAATAAAAATTTTATTTTGCCCTACACATGTGCCCACTGTCTAGGTAAGTTGCCATGAGTCAGGAAATGTAGGGGGGAAGGAGGGGAGCCCCAAAAATATTTTCGATCTTTTTCAGCCTATCACCCATCATGTAGAAAACACGCCAGCGTTTTTTGGGACTTAGAAAAAAATTTGACTTTTTTTGAAACAATCCCTATCTACTCTATTGCGCTTCGCCAGGTCTGAGGTGGCGAAGGAAGTCAAGCGTAAAAGGTAGCATTCAGTACACTGCGCAAGTTAGTGAATTTGCGTAGTTTCGTCGCTAGCGAAAATTCGCCTGGCGTAAGGGTGCGAAGTAACACTAGCGAAACTGCGCCAGCATTCGTTAGTGAATTTGCGCAGTAACGAAAAATGCCAAACGCTAGCGAATTAACGCTATCGTTCGGCGCTTCGGCGCTTAGTGAATTTGCGCCCAGGAGATTTTCTGCAAATGCACTTAAATGGAATAGTGCACTGCAGCTAGAATGATTATCTTCTAGTAACTGTAACTCATTAGGTATGACATCTGTAATTTTAGAAAATAAATATAGAGTACAGCTATAATGTAGTATTAAACAATCATGCGTTATGTATAGACATGAAATCTCATGTCTGCACCTTGTGCTTCTCCATCACTTGGAACCCCAGTTCTCTGTAAGGCATTCGGGAAAGACCAATGGCAACTGTCATTGATGTTTTTTTGTCTTTGCTTCTTGGTTCAGAGATTTACCAGAAGTGGTACCACCCTTAAGGTGTTGGGATTGCAATGTTCATTCATTAGGGGATATGGAACTAATTGTATTAAAATATATTTAGAGACATTATTAATCCAGCAGTATATGTTATGTTAAACAGTATGTGCAGTGCAAGGTTACTGTATATGTAACTCACTTAAGTATAACAATAAATGGGATGCAGGAAAATTGGCACTGTGAAGGTTGAATTTTGGGAAAGCAGTCTCCCTTCTTAATGTGGGACTCTGTCCACCCTAGTAGGGTGTAATAGGGTGTAGTTGAGAAGATGGTTTGCACTACACACAATTTGAATTGATTTTAGCCAATGTAATTGATTTTATGGCACATGAACATATATAAGGGTAATTGCGGTCCATGCAATTTCCTCATAGTTGCAAGTAAAACTACTTTCATCAGAGGGACTTGCCTTAAAATGTAATCTTTGCACTACCATATAGTTGTGCTCAGCGTTGCTCGTCCTCCCTGCCTTCTATTTCCAATCAAGAGCTGCTGTGCCATTTAAGGGCTAGTCCACACGGGGAGATAGCGACTGTTTTTCAACAGTCGCCTGAAAAAGCCTGGCGAGGCATTTTCAGGCGACTGTTGAAAAGCGCATCGCCTCGTGTGGTTAGCACAGGCGTTTTTACATAGGCGCCCATACAAAACTGTCGCCTGCGCCGGTCGCGGCGACTGTCGCGGCGCTTTGTCGCCGCGACCGCAAACGCGTCGCTATCTCCCTGTGTGGAATAGCCCTAATGCAGGGGAACCCTGGAGCTACAGCCACCTCCTGATCAGACATTAGCTCCAGGGTTCCGTTAGAGCCAAATGGCCCAGTGCACTTGTGCCTAAACACTTGGACGCAGATGTCACTCACACCAGAAATGACAGTAGGTGGACTTCTGTGCAACTGTGTCCATTTGGCAATGAATTGCATGCACAATTGCAGTAATTTTGGCAAATATTCAAATTGCATTGTTCCCTTGCAACTGCAACAACACTGGAATTCTGGGGGAAAATGCTACATTGTGGGAAAAGAATGTTGATTTTGCTCAATATTGCACCTTGCTCACTGCACTTTTGGATACTTTTGGATGTACAGTGACATACAGTATATGGGGGAATGTAATAAAAGTTGGTAACAGATGCCGATATGCAAGCAAAATTTTCCTTTGCACAAATTGAATATAGCTTTTGCGAACCCGGAAACTGTGTAGCGACCACTTCTGACAGTGGAAGAAGGTTTGCAAATGTTATAGTGTGCACCAGTGCGCAGTGAATGTAATAAAACTAGTTGTTACATTTGCTCCAAAGGATTACGACACCTTCAAGCACTTCTTAAAAGTGGGCAATGGAAATTCGTAATGTGCAATGGAAATCCGCAATGCAATAACAGTTTGCAAAATGCTAAATTTTATTCTTATCTGTGCAAATTGTTTTGCTCTTTGCGACTTTTATTACATTCCCCCAGTAGTCTTTTATTCAGGTGGGCAAAGTATTTTAAATAAGTGAAGAAATCACAAGGACATCCTCCTTAATTCTTGGACCCAGTTACCACCCGAAAGCTTGTGGGTCCCAGTACAGATGCACAGGCTTTGCTGAGTACAGTTACACCTCTGCTGCGGCAGCATTCTCTCCAAGGTGACAGGCATATGATTTCCTCTAGTCATTCTATTCATTGGAGGATTTTAACTGCTAAGAGCAAAAGCAGAATGTGTTTCATTTTTATTGATAGTCTTTTTTAAACTATTATATAAAGAATAATTTGGTGCAGTGCACTATGTGCTTGAAGAAGAATTTATATTGAGTAAAAAAGATCTGAACACAGTTATCAGTTGGCAAAATGTTAACAGTGTTTTTTGGATTTAACCATTTACTTTGTGAAAAATAATTGTCTATATCCTTGACTTGTGGATCCTCAATGTTCAGTCACCATTCCTCTCCTCTCAGTAACTGACACTGACACAATATCTGGGAGCAAAGGCTACACCTTAATTTATTAAACATTCAACTGGAAATAATACCTCAAACATACATTTTATTAACCACCCACAAAAATATTATTAAGCAGTACATAAACAAATACATAAACATATTGCTGGCTGCATATAACCACGTAAAATGTTACATAACAAATACATAAACCATTGCTGGCTGCAAATTACCGCATAAAATGAAACATCCTGACTTGATTTCGAACCTGAGGCTAGTTGCCAAGAAAACCCCATACCATGACACCTAACCCGGTCTAGCCACCCAAGGCCTATCTCTGATGTTTGAACTACCTCCTTCCATTTTCTTTCCCCTTTTTAGCTGCCCATAGTGCAGCCCACCACACCTATATTGCTGCGGCTACTAAACCTTTGCTATCAGCAATCCCCTGATTCACCAGGCTCCTGGGTGAGAGGGCGGGTGCTGTCTCTGCTTTGAGGTAAGATGTCTGCCCCTCATTGCAGCCCCTCCTTATTATACCCTCTGGCACCCCTCCTCCTTTTGCCCTCTCTCACAACTACAATCCCCATAATCCACCACTACTCCCATGGGGCCCTATTCGTCGCCCCGTCATGGCTTAACCCTTCGGCCTTGCTTCCCAGGGCCCCCTTTCTCCTCATGTGAAAATACACATCAGGAATCAGGATCTGGATGGGTATTAGTTCATAGTGCTGCTCAAAGCAATCAAACACATTTGAAAGAATTGACACCTTTAATAAAAGTGTTAAGTGGGGAAACAAACCCAAAAACATGCCAAACTGATGGGACTTTAGGATTGCTCAAGCTTTTATAAGTCATCCCCATAGTATCTGTGCCCACTAGATTTCCTGAATGCTAAACTTTGTGTCAAAGTAATGTTTAATGGCACAAGGTGAAGAGTGCAGGGATATGAGCACAAGGGAACCCTTTACTTAATAGGGCCGGGTGCAAAGCTCAAAATTGGGTGCAATTCCCCAGGGTATTTGCACTTTGCTCCCTTCCTGCAGATATGGAAGGGAACAAAGTGCAAAGGGAGAAGTGCAAAGGGAGAACTCAAGTAGAAGTACCCTTATGTGGCATAATTCCAAATGTTCAGAGTAATTGCATCCAATTCACATCAAACTACAAGCGCAACTGCATCAGTTCTGAAGCATCTCGCGCAATTGTGTCAGGTGCATCTCCCAATGGTCACCATAATTATTCATATGATGATTCCAATCTTTCAATGACTATTTGCTCCTCACTAAAGGGTAGGGATGTCGCGGACTGTTCGCCGGCGAACTTGTTCGCGCGAACATCGGCTGTTCGCGTCCGCCGCAAGTTCGCGAACGTCGCGCGACGTTCGCCATTTTGGGTTCGCCTTACCTGGCGCTTTTTTTTGACCTCTCACCCCAGACCAGCAGATACATGGCAGCCAATCAGGAAGCTCTCCCTCCTGGACCACCCCCACACCCCCTGGACCACTCCCCTTCCATATATAAACTGAAGCCCTGCAGCGTTTTTTCATTCTGCCTGTGTGTGCTTGCAAGAGCTAGTGAAGGGAGAGAGCTGTTACTGATTTCACTGATTTCTTTGAGGGACAGTTGATAGTAAGTTTGCTGGCTAGTAATCTACTTGATACTGCTCTGTATTGGAGGGACAGAAGTCTGCAGGGATTTGAGGGACATTTTAGGGTAGCTTTGCTGGCTAGTAATCTACCTTCTACTGCAATGCTCTGTATGTAGCTGCCTGCTGTGGGCACTGATCTCTTCTGATCTCATCTGCTGACTGCTGTAATAACCCAATAGTCCTTGTAAGGACTGCTTTTATTTTCTTTTTTGTTTTTTTACTTTGCTAGTTGCTACTATAAGCCCAGTGCTATTAGTCTAGCAGTGTTGGGGAGTGGGACTGGTGTGCTACTGTGCTGCTCCTAGTAGTTCAGCAGCACCAACCCGAGAAAAATATTTTTTTTAATATACATATATTTTTTTTTTCTTTTACTTATCTTACTGTTCTTTAACGTGTACAGTGCTGTTGCTGTTCTTCATAGTAGTGCACCAATAGTAGTGCACTTGCAGGCATTATTTGCTCAGTGTGTTCTTCATTTTCAAACAACAACCATCTAGCTGTGTGAGCTTGTTCACATTCTGTCTAAATATCAATAATAATACCGTCTCTAGAAACACCACCCGAGTGACGTTTTTCAGGCAGCAATAATATATTCCGTATCCACTGCTGTAGTAGTGTATACGTTAACCTTGTAGGCATTATTTGCTCAGTGTGTTCTTCATTTTCAAACAACAACCATCTAGCTGTGTGAGCTTGTTCACATTCTGTCTAAATATCAATAATAATACCGTCTCTAGAAACACCACCCGAGTGACGTTTTTCAGGCAGCAATAATATATTCCGTATCCACTGCTGTCGTAGTGTATACGTTAACCTTGTAGGCATTATTTGCTCAGTGTGTTCTTCATTTTCAAACAACAACCATCTAGCTGTGTGAGCTTGTTCACATTCTGTCTAAATATTAATAATAGTACCGTCTCTAGAAACACCACCCGAGTGACGTTTTTCAGGCAGCAATAATATATTCCGTATCCACTGCTGTAGTAGTGTATACGTTGACCTTGTAGGCCTTGTTTGCCCAGTGTGTTCTTCTTCTTCATTTTCAAACAACAACCATCTAGCTGTGTGAGCTTGTTCACATTCTGTCTAAATATCAATAATAGTACCGTCTCTAGAAACACCACCCGAGTGACGTTTTTCAGGCAGCAATAATATATTCCATATCCACTGCTGTAGTAGTGTATACGTTAACCTTGTAGGCATTATTTGCTCAGTGTGTTCTTCATTTTCAAACAACAACCATCTAGCTGTGTGAGCTTGTTCACATTCTGTCTAAATATCAATAATAATACCGTCTCTAGAAACACCACCCGAGTGACGTTTTTCAGGCAGCAATAATATATTCCGTATCCACTGCTGTAGTAGTGTATACGTTAACCTTGCAGGCATTATTTGCTCAGTGTGTTCTTCATTTTCAAACAACAACCATCTAGCTGTGTGAGCTTGTTCACATTCTGTCTAAATATCAATAATAATACCATCTCTAGAAACACCACCCGAGTGACGTTTTTCAGGCAGCAATAATATATTCCGTATCCACTGCTGTAGTAGTGTATACGTTAACCTTGTAGGCATTATTTGCTCAGTGTGTTCTTCATTTTCAAACAACAACCATCTAGCTGTGTGAGCTTGTTCACATTCTGTCTAAATATCAATAATAATACCGTCTCTAGAAACACCACCTGAGTGACGTTTTTCAGGCAGCAATAATATATTCCGTATCCACTGCTGTCGTAGTGTATACGTTAACCTTGTAGGCATTATTTGCTCAGTGTGTTCTTCATTTTCAAACAACAACCATCTAGCTGTGTGAGCTTGTTCACATTCTGTCTAAATATCAATAATAGTACCGTCTCTAGAAACACCACCCGAGTGACGTTTTTCAGGCAGCAATAATATATTCCGTATCCACTGCTGTAGTAGTGTATACGTTGACCTTGTAGGCCTTGTTTGCCCAGTGTGTTCTTCTTCTTCATTTTCAAACCACTGCCACTTAGCTGTGTGAGCTTGTTCACATTCTGTCTAAATATCAATAATAATACCGTCTCTAGAAACACCACCTGAGTTGTTGTTGTTGTTGTTTTAAAAATAATGCCAGGCAAAGGCAGGCCGCCACGCAGAGGCACTAGGGGCCGTGCTGCTATGCTATCCTGTGGCCCTAGGAAATTGCCCAGTTTTAAAAAGGCAATGACCCTGAACTCCCAAAATGCTGAAGAGGTAGTTGACTGGCTTACACAGCACACCCCATCCTCTACCGTTTCTAACTTTACCACAACATCCTCATCCTCCACTGCTATGGGCACCCCACGTAACACTTCCTCCACCACCGGCGCCCCTTCTTCACTGGAGTCAGAGGAGTTATTTTCACATGAGTTTCTTGAACTGAGTGATGCGCAACCATTATTGGCAGAAGAAGATGAAGGAGATGAGGACGTTACACCAGATTTAATTCTGGCAGAGAACACAACAGAGATGGACATAATGAGTGATGACGAGGAGGTCCCCGCTGCTGCTTCCTTCTGTGAGCTGGTAGAAGAAATTGATGCATCTGAGGAGAATGAGGATGAGGAGATTGATGTTTTATGGCTGCCCAGTAGAAGAGAGCAAGAGGAGGATAGTTCAGATGGAGAGACGGAGAGTCAGAGAGGCAGGAGGAGAATAAGACTTAGAAGAAGCAGGGAGGACAGCTCGCAGGGAACAGTAGGGCAACAACATGTATCGGCACCTGTGGTCAGCCGGCCAACGCACCCGCCATTGCCGCCAACGCCGCCGACTTCTACTGTTACTGCCAGATTGCCAGCCTCAAAAAGGTCAGCAGTGTGGGATTTTTTTAATGTGTGTGCCTCTGACAAAAGCGTTGTCATTTGCAATGAGTGCAGTCAGAAACTGAGTCTTGGGAAGCCCAACAGCCACATAGGTACAACTTCTATGAGAAGGCACATGAACGGCAAGCACAAAGCACTTTGGGAGCAACACCTCAAAGGCAACAGGCAAACTAAAAGCCACCCTCCTTCTGGTCCAGCATCTTACTGCTCTACCTCTGCTGTCCTTCACCCGTCTGAACCACCATCCACTCCGCCTTCCACCTTGACCACCAGTTCCCATTCCCAGTCATCTGCCCCCAGCTAAGTTTCTGTGAGGGCCATGTTTGAGCGTAAGAAGCCAATGTCTGCGAGGCACCCCCTTGCCCGGCGTCTGACAGCTGGCTTGTCCGCACTCTTAGCCCGCCAGCTTTTACCATACCAGCTGGTGGACTCTGAGGCCTTCCGCAAATTTGTAGCAATTGGGACACCGCAGTGGAAGGTACCCAGCCGCAATTTTTTTTCAAAAAAGGGAATACCACACCTGTACCACCATGTGCAGAGCCAAGTCACCGCATCTCTGTCACTTAGTGTTGGGCCAAAGGTCCATATGACTACTGACGCATGGTCCTCCAAGCATGGTCAGGGCAGGTATGTCACCTACACTGCCCACTGGGTGAACTTGGTAATGGCTGGGAAGCAGGGAATGTGTAGCTCAACAACGACAGTGGAGTTGGTGTCACCGCCACGGATTGCACGCAGTTCTGCCACCACCTCTACTACTCCTTCTCTCTCTACCTCGTCTTCTTCCTCTTCTTCGTCCTCTGCTGCTGGGTCCTCCTCCTCCACACCTGTGCACCCCCAGCTCCCCCTAGGCTATTCGACGTGCCAGGTACGCCGTTGTCATGCTGTCTTGGGGATGACGTGCCTGGAAAGCAAAAACCATACCGGATCTGTACTCCTGTCATCTCTGCAGTCACAGGCCGATCGGTGGCTGACCCCACACCAACTGAAGATCGGAAAAGTGGTGTGTGACAATGGAAGCAATCTGTTGGCAGCACTGAGACTGGGCAATTTAACACATGTGCCCTGCATGGCACATGTTCTGAATTTAATAGTACAACGTTTTGTTTCAAAGTACCCAGGATTCCAGGACGTTCTCAGGCAGTCCAGGAAGGTGTCGGCCCATTTCAGACGGTCCTACACAGCCATGGCACGCCTTGCTGACATTCAGCAGCGGTACAACATGCCAGTCAGGCGTTTGATTTGCGACAGCCAGACTCGCTGGAATTCAACGCTCCTCATGTTGGAACGTCTGCTGCAACAACAAAGAGCCGTCAACGAATACCTGTTTGAACTGGGTGGTAGGACTGGATCTGCAGAGCTGGGGATTTTTTTACCCCGTTACTGGGTGCTTATGCGCGATGCCTGCAGGCTCATGCGGCCTTTTGAAGAGGTTACAAATATGGTCAGTCGCACCGAAGGCACCATCAGCGACCTAATACCCTTTGCTTTCTTCCTGGAGCGTGCCGTGCGACGAGTGACAGATGAGGCTGTAGACCAGCGTGACGAGGAGCAGGAAGTGCACGATTTCTGGTCGGAATCACCAGAACGAACCCAGGCACCTGCTGCAACGCAGGGAGAGGTGTCAGAAGTGGAGTCAGAGGAGGAAGGTGGCTTTGTGGAGGAGGAGGACCAACAGGAGCAGGCTTCCCAGGGGGCTAGTGGTGACCTTTTGGGGACCCCTGGTCTTGTACGTGGCTGGGGGGAGGAGACCGTGGATGATGCAGTCCTTGATAACGAGGAAGCGGAGATGGATACCTCTGCATCCAACCTTGTGAGAATGGGGTCTTTCATGCTGTCATGCCTGTTGAAGGACCCCCGTATCAAGAGGCTTAAGGAGAAGGACCTGTACTGGGTCGCGACTCTACTAGACCCTCGGTACAAGCATAAAGTGGCAGAAATGTTACCAACATACCACAAGTCTGAAAGGATGCTGCATTTAGAAACCAGCCTGCAAAACATGTTGTACAATGCTTTTAAGGGTGATGTTACTTCAGGAACTCATCAACATTCCAGGGGCAGAGGTGCCAGTAATCCTGCCACGAGCGCACCTGCAAGGACAAAGCACTTTGGCCACTCTGTAACGTCAGACATGCAAATGTTTTTCAGTCCAAGGCAGCGGCAGAACCGTTCGGGATCCACCCTCAAAGAACGCCTCGACCGGCAGGTATCGACACTCTGAGGAGCGATGAACCCCTGGACTACTGGGTGCGCAGGCTTGATCTGTGGCCAGAGCTGTCACAATTTGCCATGAACCTCTTGTCTTGCCCCGCCTCAAGTGTCCTCTCAGAAAGGACCTTCAGTGCAGCTTGAGGGATTGTAACTGAGAAGAGAACTCGCCTAGGTCACAAAAGTGTGGATTACCTGACTTTATTAAAATGAATGAGGGGTGGATCTCGGAGGGTTACTGCACGCCGGAAGACTTGTGCTGAGTTTCTGATTCTGACTCCCCATGCAGCTGTCCTTCTCTGCACGCCTCATGACTCCACATACAGCTGTCCTTTAGCGTCCTCCTCCCTCCACCACCGTTACAAACTAGGGTGCAAACCCTACTGGTTTAATTTGAATCCAGGTAAATCCTGAGTTTTTCTGGCCTCTGTGCTTCAGTGGCTGTGACAAAAAAATGAATATTTTCAGCATTTATATGGCATATTTTTTCTGGCCTCTGTGCTTCAGTGGCTGCGACCAAAAAAAAACAGAATATTTTCAGCATTTATATGGCATATTTTTTCTGGCCTCTGTGCTTCAGTGGCTGCGACCAAAAAAAACAGAATATTTTCAGCATTTATATGGCATATTTTTTATGGCCTCTGTGCTTCAGTGGCTGCGACCAAAAAAAACGGAATATTTTCAGCATTTATATGGCATATTTTTTCTGGCCTCTGTGCTTCAGTGGCTGTGACAAAAAAAATGAATATTTTCAGCATTTATATGGCATATTTTTTCTGGCCTCTGTGCTTCAGTGGCTGCGACCAAAAAAAACAGAATATTTTCAGCATTTATATGGCATATTTTTTATGGCCTCTGTGCTTCAGTGGCTGTGACAAAAAAATGAATATTTTCAGCATTTATATGGCATATTTTTTATGGCCTCTGTGCTTCAGTGGCTGCGACCAAAAAAAACAGAATATTTTCAGCATTTATATGGCATATTTTTTATGGCCTCTGTGCTTCAGTGGCTGTGACAAAAAAATTAATATTTTCAGCATTTATATGGCATATTTTTTCTGGCCTCTGTGCTTCAGTGGCTGCGACCAAAAAAAATGAATATTTTCAGCATTTATATGGCATATTTTTTCTGGCCTCTGTGCTTCAGTGGCTGCGACCAAAAAAATGAATATTTTCAGCATTTATATGGCATATTTTTTCTGGCCTCTGTGCTTCAGTGTCTGCGACAAAAAAAATTTACATTGTTAGCATTTATATGGCATATTTTTCCTGGCCTCTGTGCTGCAGTGGCTGCGACCAAAAAAAATTAATATTGTTTGCATTTATATGGCATATTTTTTCTGGCCTCTGTGCTGCAGTGGCTGCGACAAAAAAAAATTAATATTTTCAGCATTTATATGGCATATTTTTTCTGGCCTCTGTGCTGCAGTGGCTGCGACAAAAAAAAATTAATATTTTCAGCATTTATATGGCATATTTTTTCTGGCCTCTGTGCTTCAGTGGCTGCGACAAAAAAAAGATAATTTTTCAGGAAAGTACACATGCCTAATTTTTCAGGGTTCTGCAACAGTGGCAAAATCGCATCTTTTATGGTCACCGCAGGTGATCAATAAAGTAGACCAAAACTGGGCCCACACTGCAGAATCAGTGTTTTTTGGTTCACTTCACTGTACATTGAATTACCTCTGCCTGACCGTGCACGTGCGCACAAGCACGGTGACTGCTAAACACACCACTACAGAAATATTGCCACCAACAGGACGAACATCCTGGAGGTGACAAGCAACTAGTAATTAAAAACTATTATTTGCTCACTTGACAGTATCATTCATTAAAGCTCTTTGCGTCTTTTTGCGTTGCAGTAAGCACCGCGTTTCGTCTTTGCGTGTGAACAGGCTGTAACCTTTACACGACTTGATTGGCATGTAGACGCCGGACGTTTTAAAGCATTTTATTACACAGGTTTAGAAATGTAGTGTGATTTCTGCCCTTTACAGCACAAAACGCAGCGCTGTGTCAACAATGGATTTTTTAGAAACATTTTTGCCCTTGATCCCCCTCTGGCATGGCACTGTCCAGGTCGTTGCACCCTTTAAACAACTTTAAAATCATTTTTCTGGCCAGAAATGTCTTTTCTAGCTTTTAAAATTCGCCTTCCCATTGAAGTCTATGGGGTTCGCGACGTTCGCGAACCGTTCGCATTTTTGACGCAAGTTCGCGAATATGTTCGCGAACTTTTTTCCCGACGTTCGCTACATCCCTACTAAAGGGCAGATTTATCAAGGGTCGAAGTGAAAGTTCAAATTGAAAAAAAAAAAAAAAATTGAATTTCGAGCTATTTTGTAATGTCTCTTTAAAAATTAGATTTCGACCATTCGCTATCTAAAACCTGCCGAATTGCTGTTTTAGCCTATGGGGGACCTCCTAGAACCTACTTGGCGTCAACTGTTGGACTTTGAAAAAATCACATTTTTTTAAAAAAAAATGCGTATTACTTTGATTTGTACGATTCAAATTTGTGCAAAAGTGGCCTATTCCATAAAACTTCGATTTTTTGAATAAATCTCGGTTGGTCTTTTCTTATTCGAATTTGACGTTTTTTTATTTTGAAATTCGATCCTTGATAAATCTTCCCCTTAATGTTGCTATCATAGAAACACTTTCTTACAGTGTATATCTTTTTACTCTCAACATTATTAAAGGGGGTGTTCACCTTTGAGTTAACTTTTAGTATGATGTAGTGAGTGATATTTTAAGACAATTTGCAATTGGTTTTCATTTATTGTTATTTGTAGTTAAGTTTTTTATTCAGCAGCTCTCTAGTTTGCAGTATCAGCAAACTGGTTGCTGGGGTCCAAATGACCCTAGCAACCATGCATTTATTTGAATGAGAGACAGGAATATGAATAGAAGAGGACCTGAATAGAACGATTAGTAATAAAAAGCAGCAATAACAATACATGTTTAGCTTTACAGAGCATTTGTTTTTTAGATGGGGTCTGTTACTCCCATTTGAAAGTTGGAACGAGTCAGAGAACAAAAGACAAAATTAAAAAATAAATAATGAAGACCAATTGAAAAGTTTATTGGAATTTGCCATTCTATAACATACTAAAAGTTAACTTAAAGGGGTTGTTCACCTTTGAGATAACTTTTGGTATGATGTAGAGAGTGATATTCTGAGACAATTTGCAATTTGTTTTCATTTTTTATTATTTCTGTTTTTTTAGTTATTTCAAGCAATCTGGTAACTCGGGTCCAAATTCCCCAGCAACCATGCATTGATTTGAATAAGAGACTGGAATATGAATAGGAGAGGCCTGAATAGAAGGATCAGTAATAAAAAGTAACAATAACAATACATGTGTAGCCTTACAAATGTCAGTGACGCCCATTTGAAAGCTACAAAGAGTCAGAAGAAAAAGGCAAATATAAAAAATAAATAATGAAAACCAATTGAAAAGTTGCTTAGAACTTGCTTTTCTATAACATAATAAAAGTTACCTTAAGGGTGAACCACCCTTTAAATGATATGCATTTGGCCTGCTTAAATGGATACTGTAGTGGGAAACCATGTTTTTTTCAAAATACATCAGTTAATAGTGAGCAAACATTTTTTTTATATTCAATTTCGGAATTTGGCATGCAGCTAGGCATGATGTCCATTTCCCAGGTGCCCCTAACCATGTGACTTGTGCCATTATAAACTTCAGTCACTCTTTACTGCTACACTGCAAGTTGGAGTGATATCACCCCCTCCCTCCACCCCCAGCAACCCATCACAGCCTAGCAACACAACAATTGACAGCTAACCAGTTAGCAGCTACATGATACCTCTGCTGAAGGACTGGGTCATATTGAAGTACAATGAGAAGGAGAGAAACAATAGCTGTCTCAAAGCAGTTACATTTTTCCGCAAATGGGAATTCCCATTTATGAAAAATCAGGTTCAATGCAAATACTTACTCTCTTTTTCATGCATTAAATACGTTTGTAATAAAGTGTCCCTTTGACTTTTTTTTTATATGTTTGGAGGTGGTTCCTTGTCAAAAACAAATACTTATGAACTCTCTTTACTATATATATATATATATATATATATATATATATATATATATATATATATATATATATATATATATATCTATATATATATATATATATATACACACAATATTTAAAAATATACTAACAGTTAGGGGCAGATTTATCAAGGGTCGAATTTCGAAGTAGAAATACTTTGACTTCGAATATCAGAGTCTAAGTTTTTTTACATTGAATTTGGCCATTTGTAAAATCGTTTCATCAAACGATTAAATCCTTCGAATCGAACGATTTGAAGGATTTCAGCAATCGATCGAACGATTTTACTTCGACTTCCAAAAACGTAGAAAAATGCTCTAGAAGGTCCCCATAGGCTAACATAGCACTTCGGCAGGTTAAATTTGGCGAAGTATTGAAGTCGAAGTTTTTTTAAAGAGACAGTACTTCGATTATTGAATGGTCGAATATTCGAACGATATAACTTCGAATCAAATTTGAAGTCGAAGTCGTAGTATCCTATTTGATGGTCGAAGTATCCAAAAAATTACTTCGAATTTCAAATTTTTTTACTTAGAAAATTCCCTAAAATTCACTTCAACCCTTGATAAATCTGCCCCTAAGTATTTAGTGACATACCATCACAAAAAAACATTGTAGGGGGGTCCATTATGACTGCAAGTGCAGTTGCGGTTTGACGCCGGCGCCCCTTTTGGACGCGGGCAAATTGTCGCCAGCGTCAAAACTTTTGTTTTGCTAATTTTTTGCCAGTTTTTGCGAATTTCACGGGAAATTTGCAAAATTTGTGGCGCAGCGAAACAGGACATATTCGCCCATCACTGCTCCTGTCTAATGTGAAGTATTTGCAGCCAAATCCATTCCACTCTGAAGAGATATCACATCCATGCTGAGGGTAACTTACTGGAATAAAAGTTGATTTTTTTTGTTTGCCAAAATTATTCTCAGCCATGTCATCCCTGCACATTAATCAACCCATTCCTTTTAAAAATTGTGCTTTCAGGATTTTTTGAATACATTTTGTGTTTTTTTTTAAACTTACTACTGTTTTGTGGTAATTCAGGTGAGGCCTCATAAAAGTGCATTATCCTGATACAGTTTACTGTATGTGCTAAGGGTTTGGAACATGAAATTGATTTTGTGTTTAACCTAGCATTTTCCCTGAGTCTATTATACGTCAGATTAGCATTTAATTTATCTTAAACTATGCTCTGATGGTATTAATAAAATCGGTACTGCCTTTATCCTGTCTTTTTAAAGAAGTCAAAATTTATTTCATGTACTGTGTCTGGTGTGTGTGTCCAGTCTCCCACTGTATAAATTAAATGTTTCCATCCTGAGCATTCTAAGTTAGAAAAAAAGCACCCCAGCTACAGGCTGTGTAGTTATCAATGGTGTGTATAACAGGGGTATGACTGCACCTGGGCCTCTCACCACCTTGGGTGCTGCAGAGGAGATTGTACATGCATACATCCAAATATTTGGAAATTACAAAGATGGAAAAAACCTTTTGCTGTGCATTATATGGCCACACCCCCTAAATACCACATCCTTTTTGCAAAAGTTGGCAGGTTATAGAAATTTTGAACACATTTCTGGGGGTTTTAGAGTCAGGTTTTATGTGTTCTGAAAGTTTTTCTAATGAAGGTGAATTGTCCTGTAAGATGCAAGTTACAGTTTCCCCAAGAGACCTGCTTACGTTTTAGAAACTTTGTATCTTTTTGTGGCTGTTCAGTGAAGGAAATCAAAGAGAAAGTCTGGATATTTCAGTAACAATCCAGGACTGAGGGTTCAGCTATCATAATCTGGACTGTCCTGCGAAAAACGGGACAGTTGGGAGGTATGTACATGCATGTGGGCTAGAAGCACATACTGCACGTGGGCCCTGTCAAAGCTAGTTATACCACTGATTATACCCATTGAAGTCAGTGGGACATGCCGGAGGTAGTAGAGGTTGTCATTTTTTATACAAGCACAGAATCCTTGTATGGCCATCTTTAGCCTCTCCAAATAAAGCAATCACCCTCCACCTATGGCTGCTGTTGCCTAAAAAAATCCCATTGATCCTGTTTTAAAGTTGGGCAGTTGCCCCTATTGATGCAGGAGAAGCATGGCGTTAATGCCATGTCCATACCAAGCAGTAGCTACAGGGTTCCCATAGTTGCCTGTGTCAATTGTTCAGCACATGTGCACCAAAAGAATAGAGGGTACACATTACTATCATGTTAAATGGCAAAAATGCCACAATCCCTGTTTTGTTTAAAGGGTAAGGCATTTTTCAGTAGCAGTATGCACAAAATGTCTCTGTCTTAAATATATTGATAATGGGTTGAGTGCAGAGGACTCTTGTATTTGTCTATATGTATTTTGTGGTCACAGCCTCATTGCACCCCCGCCTAATGGTTTTAAAAATTAGTGGTGAGCACAACTTTCCCTTGTTTGTTATAGTTCTACAGGAGCCGTGACCAGCTCCATGTTGTAGCTCCCACCCCTCCCAGCTATAGTCAGGTGATCCCACTGGTGTCTAATAAAAGGGCAGCCAAGTTTGGGAGTTTTACTTTGAAAGCAGCAAGTACGTTTCAGGTAAAACTTAGTCCCTTTGTAAAATGTATAATGAAGCAATAGAATTCTTAATGAATCAGATGAAAATTAAGCGTAGGACTGGCCAGATATGGGATGACTTTGACGTAGTTGGCCAACTTAAATATATTGCAATATATGGACAAACAATCCCTGTTTTGTTTAAAGGTTAAGGCATTTTTCAGTAGCAGTATGCACAGTCTCTGTCTTAAATAGATTGATAATGGGTTGAGTGCTGAGGACTGTATTTGTATATATATATTACATATATTACAGGTATACAACCTGTTATCCAGAATGCTTGGGACCTGGGGGTTTCTAGATAATGGATCTTTCTGTAATTTGGATCTTCATACCTTAAGTCTACTAGAAAATCATGTAAACATTAAATAAACCCAATAGGCTGTTTCTGCCTCCAATAAGGATTAATTATATCTTAGTTTGGATCAAGGTAATGTTTTATTATTACAGAGAAACAGATTTTTACAGATTTAAAAATCATTTTCAAAAACGTGGATTATTTGGATAAAATGGAGTCTATGAGAGACTGCCTTTCCGTAATTCGGAAAGTTCTAGATAACAGGTTTCTGGATAACGGATACCATATTTATACACCTGGAGGTCCAGATAAACAGGAAGCAGATATCAACCAGGAACATATCATTCAACAATACCTTTCTTTATGACAGTTGAAAAAAAGTCCCCCCCCCCATAGTTCCTGTCTGAAATCAGGAACAATTGGGGAGCTGGGATTGTTCACTAATTCAGACTTTTGGCTTCTCTATATACTTACTATATACTTAGGGGCCGACGCATCAAGGGTCGAATATCGAGGGTTAATTAACCCTCGATATTCGACTGGGGAATAAAAAACCTTCGACTTCGAATATCGAAGTCGAAGGATTTTGCGCAAAAAAGTTTGATCGAAAGATCGAAGGAATAATCCATTGATCGAATGATTAAATCCTTCGAATAGAACGATCCTTTGACCAAAAAAAATTAGCCAAGCCTATAGGGACCTTCCCCATAGGCTAACATTGGGTTCGGTAGCTTTTAGATGGCGAACTAGGGGGTCAAAGTTTTTTCTTAAAGAGACAGTACTTCGACTATCGAATGGTCAAAAAGTCGAACGATTTTTAGTTTGAATCCTTAGATTCGAAGTTGAAGTCGTAGTCAAAGGTCGAAGTAGCCCATTCGATGGTCGAAAAAACACTTCGAAATTCTAAGTTTTTTTACTTCGAATCCTTCACTTGAGCTTGGTGAATTGACCACTCATTGTCAGTATTTGACTAGAATTTATTTGTCACTCCTGCCATATACCCATCAGTTGTTCATTCAAGGAACACAATAGAAACACTTTTTGCATAATGGTTCACAATAGTGCAAGACAGGCTGGAGCCACTTTTAACTCTATACACAAGGCTTATCATAATGAAAAGAAACCATTAGATGGGTGTGTCAATATTCAGCAATATGCCAACTGCAAAACATTGTAAAAATGATGTACAATAATATGGGCATAAGGCCTATTTTCACTAGAGGGCAGTATTTGATCAAATGTCTTCCTGCACTTGACATTTGTATAAAGCATTGATAATAATATGCAGATCCCTCTACAAGAAATATACCAGCATTGAAGGACAAGAGTTTCTCATTCTATCGTAACCTTATCTATCTGTTGGGCTGAGCACACAATCTGCTCTCAAAAGTATTTTCTGAGGCTTTAAAAGGATTGAGTTCACTAATAAATAGGATTTGTTTTTGGCTAGATATGATTTCAGGGTTGGATAAATCAAGCTTGCCCGACAGCCTCTGTTACAGAGCCAGAGCTTTTTAAATGCACTGATATTAGTATTTTAACATCTTTTATTTTTGTAACAGAATAAAACATGAATACATTCTCTGGTCTATTAGCCCCTCTCTTTTCTTTGCTTCTATTTAGCAGTCAGTTATGACAGGACCAAATGAGAGATGAAATAAGGCTGCCATATGTAGCACACGTTTATATTTTCACTGGTTAATAACCACCAGAGAAATACAAAAATAAAATATTGCCTTCATTAACATAATAATCCTGCTTTGTTGTGCTAGAGGCTCAGTCATATTTAATAGCGTGCGGTTGGAAACTCTCAGCAGCTCTTTTCATTTGGGTCTACAGAACTGATTTCATTCTGCAGTTTAGGAAATTCTCCCTGTGGCCCATTAAATATATTGGTGGCACTGCCTGCCGCGATACTGTTTTGTCCAAATGGAAGGAAGGGGACTTAGAATTAGAAGAAATTGAGGAAAGATTCCTCAACTCAGTGTGAAGGGGCATGAAAATGTACATGCATTTGCAAACATTACACACTGAATGAATGGATAGGAAGATTCTCTCCCTTGTTGTATGCTGGAGCCAAATGCCTTTTACAGTTGAAAATACTTTATTATAACAATTTAAATTATATAAGCAAAAGTATTTAAATATGGCATCTTTTTTTTTACATTAGTTTGAGGGTTTCTTTCTTTACTTTACAGTTGGAGGTGCTGCACAGGTGGTGCCATGGATGTAGCCAGGGCCGGAACTAGGGGTAGGCAGAGTAGGCAAGTTCCTAGGGCGCAAAGCTTGAGGGGCACCAGGCAGGTACCTACCCCTAGTCCAGCTGATTGAGTGCCGCTCTTCTCCAGTACATGCGCCTGTTTGTGCGCATGCGTGCATACATGAGGGGGAGAGCGTACCTGGAGAGCTCAACTACTTAGTGCGCATGTGCGCGCCTCCTATGTGTGCGATCAGTGCGCATGCACGCGCACTTCCTATGTGTGCGGCGAAAGGGGCGTCACGGCTGGCTGGGCACCAAAAATCTACAATTTATCATTTATAACCAATACAAGTGCAATGTTCAAAGTTCAATTACTGTCCAAATCCATAGGTTGCATTGACCAAAATGGGTGCAACTGCTCATGTACTTTGTTGCAAATTAGGTACAATTGCGAATATTTTCAAAGCTTGCCTGACATTATTTCCGATGATCACATATGTGCCGTGCCTATTGGCATTAGGCATAAAGGTATCCCTGGAGCTACCGCCGGGTCTAGTATCTCGAGGGTTCCCCTAAATCAGTACTGTCCAACTTCTGTGCTACCGAGAGCCAGAATTTTTCTGGTCAGCATGATGGACGGCCGATAATGGAAGCCAGTGTTAGCCACTCCCTGTTTTAAACCACACCTACTTTAAACCACACCCATGTCACCACAAAACCGTGTCCACATTAATAGCACACCACAAAACTAAATGGCTGTTGCTCACTGCAGGGATAAAAAAGTTAAGTCATATTAAGACATACCCTTGAATCCATATACCTCCTCCCCTGTGGATAACACTGTACCCCCAGCACATGATTAAACACCTTAGGGACACCTAACAATAATTTTCAAATGCCATCAAACATTCAGAGCAAATACCAGGCTTATGTTCCACAGGCAGAGCAGGGCACACACAGGAAGCCTAGGGAAGACAGAGTATGGCACACACAGACAGAGTATGGCACACACAGACAGAGTATGGCACACATAGACAGAGTATGGCACACACAGACAGAGTATGGCACACACAGACAGAGTATGGCACAATATGGCAGGCAGAGTTTGGCACGCCCAAGGAGAATAGGGCAGGCAGACTATGGCACCCCTAGGGAGCATGGGGCAGCTACAGTATGGCACACACAGGTAGCATAGAGCAGAACAGAGCAGGAGGCAGGGAAACCCATCAAGACCACTCTAAGATGTACTACATACAGTGACACAGTGCTGGTGCCCCAATAGCATCTTGAATAAGGTGTGAACGGGTGAATTATATGGACACTTTCATCTGGGTCTAAAGTGTGAACAATACAGGATTTTAGGATATGAACAATAGAGGTCTCACGGGTGTGAACAATGCAGGGGGATTACATACAGGGGATTACAGTCTGAATTTAAGGTTTAAACAATGCAGGGGCCAGTTAATCTCTGTAATGATACCTATTAAATTTTACACATGGTAAGCAGACAGAGCAGGCAGACTTTCATGTGGAGGGTCACACAAGGGGGGGGTTGGACAGCCCTGCCCTACATAAATAGGGGCAGCAGCACCTGATTCAGAACAAAACGCAGGAAGGACTGAGTGCCACAGAACACAACTATATGGAATTGCAAGAAGCGCACCGTGGAGAAAAGTGCAAGTTCCTCATTGCACCTGCATATGCATATGTAAAAAGTTTTACTGATAATGAAGCATTTTCCCAAATAACATATAATTGACCTCAGATCCAAATAGAGAGCAAGTTTCATCCAGTCTTTTTTTAGAGTGGTGGTTGCATGACTCCAGAACACATTCTCAAAATGGTGTTTGAATCCCATTCCCTGGGCGCAGATCTGCTGTACCTATTGATGCAAATCACTGTGGGAACCTTCGTTATACTAAAGAATTTTTAAAACATTTTTTTGATGTTACTGGTCCTTAAGTACTTAAAATGGCAGTGTTTCTATATGGAATTTTCCAATTGAACATACGGTAAGAAATATATATTTTTAATGAACAAATGCTGTATTTTATATATGCATAAAAATTTTAATTTTCATAGAGAATGCTCAGGTCTAGGCAGTAGAAAACAATTGTGCTGGCACATTCTGTTGCCTTAATATAATGAGAAGTTTCTACATCCAAGTGGCAAAAACTGTTTTTCCCAATAAAGAGTATAGAAGATGCTTTCAATACATATTTTATGTAAACTCTGTTATATGAAAGTATATATGAGAGTATAGTTATTTTGTTGGGCCCCAGTTCTTCATTCTCTATCAACTCTCTTGTAGTATGACTATCTTCTTATAAGTAAATAGCAGTTTATGAGATTATGGGGCCGATTCACTAACTTTGAGTGTAGGCTTCGAAGTAAAAAAACTTCGAATTTCGAAGTGTTTTTTGGCCTACTTCGACCATCGAATGGGCTACTACGACCTTCAACTACGACTACGACTTTGAATCGAAGGATTCGAACTAAAAATCGTTCGACTATTCGACCATTCGATAGTCGAAGTACTGTCTCTTTAAGAAAAAACTTCGACCCCCTAGTTCGCCATCTAAAAGCTACCAAACTCAATGTTAGCCTATGGGGAAGGTTTCCATAGGCTTTCCTTCGATCGTTGGATTAAAATCCTTTGAATCGTTCATATGAAGGATTTTATCGTTCAATCGAAGGAATAATCCTTCGATCGTTCGATCGCACTATTTGCTCTAAAATCCTTCGACTTCGATATTCGAAGTCGAAGGATTTTAATTCCCAGTCAAATATCGAGGGTTAATTAACCCTCGATATTCGACCCTTTGTGAATCGGCCCCTATGTGTACTGCATTAGCAGAAAACTGGCCAATACTAAAATAGAGAGATGTGTCCAACCTTTGTTAGCATGTATATTCCTCCGTACAATGCACAATTTTACCAGGGATATTGTGGACTTATTAGGGCAATTGCACATATGGTAGTTTCATCACCCCAACTTATAGTGGCAGTAAAAATGCCTTTCACTTCCATAAATTGATTTCCAATGACTTGAAATAAAAAAAATGCTGCAGGTGAGAATTGGAAGTTGCCTTTGGAACTAATGGGACACTATTTGTGGCTGTGGCTGTTTTGATTGTAGCAGTAAACAAACACTTTGGGGCTTGTTTATCAACCTTGACAAATGTGACTCATTGCAGTACTTCATAGCAACAAGTCAGAGATTTGTTTTTAGGATTTCCACAGCAGCAAATTAATTAAAGCTAATTGCTTATTGGTTGCTATGGGGTAAATGCACCAGGGCATTTTGCCCAGTATTAGTAGATCATACCCCTTGTGTTTTATTGCTCTAAAAATAACCTAAGGTTTTCATCCTCCATTCCTAATCTGAGCGGCATATACACTACTAATGAACACATGCAGAGATCTAGCTGAGTGTGAGAAGTATGATCCGAACAAAACAACGGCAGCCAGAAAGTTCTTTTTTTTACATAACACTGGAACAGAAAACAAATAAATATGCCAAAGGAATGAGACAATACATATAATACATATAATAATACATGTAATCAAATTTTAATTAAGATGGTTTATTGCTGATCCTATCCTTTCATTTAATTACATGGATCACATTGAATTAATGGGTTAATACATAAAACCCTGCAAAATGGGGAAGGTTGGGGACCTTCCCCATAGGCTAACATTGGCCTTGGTGGGTTTTAGGTGTCGAACTAGGGGGTGGAAGAAATTTTTAAAGAGACAGTACTTAGATTATCGAATGGTCGAATATTAGAACGATTTTTAGTTTGAATTGTTCGAAGGTCGTAGTCGAAGGTCGAAGTAACCAATTCGATGGTCGAAGTAGCCAAAAAAAAACATTCGAAATTTGAACTATTTTTCCTCTATTCATTCACTCGAACTAAGTGAATGGGCCCCTGCACCTATAATTAAATAGTTGGAATCTGGGACTGGCAGTACTTTTTGTATCCTATTATCATTATTCCAGTGTAGAACACCTCATTTCACCTGACTTACACAAGCTGTATAGATGAGCATCAAACAATGAACCGACCAGCTGAACCAGATCATTTTTCTGTCCCATTTTTTTTAATCATATGTATCTAAATAAAGGATGTTTTTAATATAACCGTGCCAAATCTGCCATATGCTTTGAATATGTGAAGCGAATCCACACTACCCTCCGCTGAAACTATCCGCTATGCTATTTTCTCCCATGGCCATTTGGAGAATGCAGAGTTGATACGTGTGTATTTTGGAACTCTACCTGCACTGAGCTTTGAAGGAAATTAAGGATTATTTGCTCTACTGCACATGATGTTAAATTGGTATGCAGCACTAAGAAATCATTACTATGAACCAAAGGTGATTATAATACATGTGAGCAGGTAGAGGACAAAATAATAACTGCATTCTAAATTCCACATATCTGTAATCTGCAACTTGGATGGGAATGAGTAAAATAACTGCCGTTCTATACAAATTCCCATAGACAGGAGCAATCAAAGAAGTACACATCCCTAGAATAGTTTTAGAAACAAAAAAAATGGTGGCCAAATAGAAACACTTTTTTTTGCATTTGTCTAGCCATACTTATATAATGGCAATGCAAGTAAAAAAGATTGTATTGTTAACTGCCAAAGACAATAACTGTATCACCCAACCACCAGGTCTAGGGTGGTGGTAGCTACAGGGTTCCCAAAGTTTGGACTTAAGTACTTTACTAAATTGTGTCAAATGGTCTCTCCATTGCATTCATTTTGAAGCACCTGTAGTAGGGGATGCATTTGTAAATTGTGGGGGTAATTTATCAAAATCTGAAAAGTTCTCACTATTTTCTGAAAACCACTCAGACCAAATCCACAAGGACTTTCTCTCCCTATTTATCAACAATTTTTTTTGAAAATTTCAGGAAAAAACTTGTTAAAACCGTAAAAAAAAAAATTCTTACATTTTTTTCCTGATTTGTCGACGAAACCTGAGACTTTTATGGATTTGACGGCCGAAACCTCCTGCTTTTTCAAATTTGATGCCCAAAACCATGAAATCTGATTATTGAACAAAACCCAATGCAGATCAGTATATCAACGGGACATCTGCCATTGACTTCTACATGAATTCAGCAGGTCTGGGTTGGAGTACTTTTTTATTCAGACTTCTAACACCATCGGGGTTTAATAAATCTCAACCATAAAACAACCCCCTGTATGTATGTGTGTGTTTATTTATAAACAGCAGTTGGGCTTTTTTTTGCGAGGCTTTGCATCCCTAAATCTGCATTGTATTGCATGTATAATAATTATGCACAAACTACCTTTTTTTTACATATTGGAGGGAGAATCAGCAGCCTATTAAACCAAGCAAACATTTAATCATGTTTGATGGCATATAACATCAGGTATCATTACAGTCCATGGATGAGTTTATAGATAGATATGGTTGTCCCAGCACACATTAATAATACAAATACACTATTGAGTAAAGTTCTGGGTGAGATCATGTTTTACCATATATTCTCTTTGAATGTTCTATACCTGCTTAGAGAAAACCAAACACAGCAAATTATAGGTAACTTAATTGAAATGACCCTGTCCTTTCCTATGAAGTGCAGTTAATAAAACATGAATGCCTTTTTTTCAATGTCTCTTTCAACCTTTGAAATGTAGCAAATCTGACAAAATATAATACATCAGTCCTGCTAACTATAATTAAGTCAAATACCTGTTGGTTGAATGTATTTTTATTGCACACTCTCGTCAACAATACAGTAGTATTAGCATGAGTTAGCATGGCAGGTTTCCACACACCTGATCGCCGCCCATTAAAGAAAATGGTGTTCATGCATACGTGCGGCGGGAGTTTGAAAGTAGGGAGGTGGCCCCCATTGACTGCCAGGAGGGCCCATGGTGTCGCAGCCCCAGTGGGCCCCCAATGCTCCAGTCTGACCCTGGTTTCTACCCAATGTTATACCACAAAAATTCCAGGAAATGCACCCAATGTTTGCTAAATCACACCACCCTGCATTCTCAAACATGCAATCTCTTATAATGGTGATTCTTCAATAACTTTTTATTGTCCCACAGCTCATCCAATACTTATTCAACATTTTATTCCAATCTTCAATCATTTCTGATATATTAGTGTATTTTAAATATTAATCACTGTACATCTTAAATGAATGTTAATGGATTCCCTTAAATTAGCATGGTCAGTAAAATGAATCCATGTCCAGGGAAAAATAGATTTTGCAAAAGCATACACCAACATCCTTGGAAATATATACACACACAAGACATTCACACTGATACATGCATGAGTGCACATCACCTTGTTCATGCCAACAGGGCAACAACAGAAAGCCATAAATTTATTCCCTTAGCAAGCCATACCTTAAGTAGCAATGGCTCAGTGGAAATCAAACATAATACATATCTGTTAATACAAAAACAAAAGGTTGATTCTAGACATACAAAGATAAATCCTATCTTAAGAAGAAGAAATCACATTTATAAAATTGAATTCTTCTTCTTAAGACCTGTGAGTGCGGCTATAAGGCACCTGTGACTACGATATCTTGAGTGCCAATACTCATACCTTTGATCTATATATATATATATATATATATATATATATATACACGCACACATACAGTATATAAAACAAAAATGATAATGTTCAATACTCCTAAATGTGATATGAAAACTATGAACACAAAATCACCATATTTCCCATTCCCATCTATGTACAAATATATTTACATCTACAAATATATAAAAAAATACAATGGCAACCCAGCATGGTAAAGTTATACAGTATGTGAGGCAGTTGGGTGGTTGTATCCTTGCAACAACTTCTGTCTCCATGAGTACCCTCATGTTGGGAAACATACTTATTTAGAGATTTTTTACTCTGAGTTAAATTGCATACAGTGGATATAGTGGATATAATGGATATAGTATTGCCCATAATATATTGTATGTATTAGGAATTAGGATGTTTTCCCTACTAATAATTTCCAATATAATATGCTAGTGAGGCAACATGAAACAAATATTGGGTTCAATTTTGTATGACCAGTCGCAACTGAGTCTGGTTATTTGGTCCTATTGCCAATAGAAAAGTATGGACAGAGATAAGAGAAGTATAGTGTCACTGGCCAATAACCTTCCACACGCGTGGATCTAGGTTTTCATATGACAGAATTGTCAAACCCAAAGCTCTGGATCAGAGGTCGTTCCCTCAGAGCAATGATGTGGTGAGCCCCACACTTGTTGGTGCCTGAAGAGAACTCTGAGTAGCTACAGATAAGGTTCACTCTATAACATTTATTAGAGCATCATAACTAATGTCATTGTTAAAGATGGCAAATATAGTAATGCAACATAAGATGCAGCAAAGGATCACAAACTTTTCTCTATGTATATGCACCTGTAACATACTAGTTAGATGGGAACCAACAAGGGATGCTGCTGGCACAAAACTCTTCTGTAAAGTGGAAGAGCCCAACTAGTTCTGGTTTTCACCGCCGCCCTTTTGGGGCCCCGGACTTTCTGCTGCGGTTCTAGCAGGGATACCAAAAAATTTCAGAGACCAGACTTCAATAGTGTAGTACAGAATTGGATCATTATATAGGAGAAAAGAAAGAAAGTATCCCCATCTTTTTGACCAGGAAAAACACACAAAAAAAAAATAAATAATTTGTTATTACTATATAATTCGAATTTAATTAAACCATTTAATCCCGTGATTCTATATATATTGATTCCCCCCTTGATAAGTGGTCCCACAAAGTGCTAGTGCTTACCCTTAAATAGATAGCTTAAATAGAATAAAACTAGGACTCAATTATTTTTTCTTTTAAATATTGTGTATGCTTTGTAATTTCTAACTCATAAACAATTCATTTAGCATTAATTGATTATTGAATTACTAAAAATCAACTAAAACACCAATAACGGTGATAAAGTGCCAACAGATTGTGATCAATTCACTTATAAATGCAATTATTAATATCTCTGATTCCAAGAAAAGGTAGGAAAAGGAAATTGGTAGATGGGTGGAGAAGTCCCGTATTTTCTAGCTGATCGTTTGACTAATTGCGGGACCCCACAAAGAGAGAGAAGTCAGTGCTTCTGGAACTGTGGTCTCAATTGTATTTTAACTAACTGAATTGAAGAGCTATCTTTTCTAAAAAAACAGTTCTAAAAAACAGTTTTTTTAGAAAAAATAGCTCTTCAATGATCAGCTAGAAAATACGGGATTCTCCACCCGGAGTTTTGGCTCCAAAACAGAGGGGGAAGTGAGGAAACAGCAGAAAGTACACAAACCCCTGACCAACATGTCGCTTATGGTCTCAAAATGTAGAATTTGTCAGTAGTGACATCATTGTGCATGCACAGTTGTGCGACGACATCTACCCGAGCTTGCGCATGCATGTAAATGCGCAGAGGACCCGGAATATACCCGCCGGCCTGTGTGCGAGAAGGTATGATTTTCAAGCAATACTATTTAATAGGTCACAAGGTTGGTTAAGACCAAAAGCTCCACCCAAAGAAACCAGAACAGTAATGATATCAACAGATAATGGGTAATTTCCCCCCCCCCATCAATTCTGTAAATGGGTTTTTCATATAGAGCAGAGGCAACTCCAGACTTTCCAAACTTTAGAAATCACTCGCGATGCATATTTTTTCACTAATGGTTGTATTTCCTATGTTTTTTCCTGAACTCTGAAATATTGCACTGCTATGCCCCTCTTTCTGTTTTTTGTGAATTTGCATTGACATAAAAATACTCGCAAATGGCTCTCAGATGGGTGTTTGTGTGAGTGCGGGCACTGTGTTAGGTAATTGTGCACGAACATAGCTTTGACAGTAATTAAATTCGCAACTTGCAAAAACTGTCTTGTGAAAATTTTCTCCAACCCCAAAGTTGTTGCATAACTCAAATGCAGAGTGTTCACATAAATATTTGCAATATGCGATTATTCCATATTTAAAAGGCCCTTATAAACAGTTACAGTGTGAATAAAAATATGCAATTTTGTTTGCACCTTAAATATATCACTCTTATACAGCTTTATAAATATAGCGCATGGCAAATTTGTTCAATGTACAAATTATTCTGCTTTGTTTGAACTTTATAAACGAGCCCCAGTATTTTTTTCAGATATATAGTTGGACTGGCAAATAACTAGACAGTACAAGAAGGACGGGCATGCTTATAGTCGGTGGTGCAGGCATAGTGATTGGCGATTTAATTCGGCAGGCGCAAAGTTGCGGTGAATTTCTATGTTTCGCTTCGAAAATTCACTGGCGTCAAAATATTTTGGATGGGTGTCGGAAAAGTCACTTGCGTCAAAACCGTTGCGCGTCAAAATTATTCAGACGCTCATTGACTTTAACGCTGGCATCAAAATTGATGAGGGCTTCAAAATTCTCAGTTCGCGAATATTTAGCAGTTTCGCGAATTTCGTAGGAAATTCGCAAATTATTTGGTTAATTGAAAAGGGACAACTTGACCCATCACTAATTTTAACAAATAAATAAACAACAATTAACAAAATGTATATTGGTACTGTTTGCAATATATTCAAAATAGGGTCAAAATGAAGGTGTGATTTCTTACAAAAAAAATCTGGCAAAGGATCTATGAGCAGGTAGACTTGTGATGGTAACCATGATGTTAACTTTTCACTTTAAAAAATTAGCTTGTTTTTGAATATGGGGCTTTTCTGAATCATAATGGTTCAAGGTGTTACTACATCTTGGAGAAGAAATACTCTAAACATATGAGCTTTTTCAGAATACTGGAGACCACTCTAGTGGCCACTTATTTGAACTGGTTTAGAACATGTTGCATGTGTTTGAACGCTACACACACAGCGAGATCGTGGGAGATTAAATATAAATGACTCAAACTGTTTGTGATTAACATTTTATTCATTACACACAAAAAATGTAGAAGAGCATATCTAAGTAATTATATGCAGCATAATTGAGAGAAAAATAAAGACACCCTGTTGAACAGTAGAGATGTTGACCCTTTTTTAACTCATCTCGTATGCTGCTTAGTTTGCAATAAAGGTTTAATGTAACTTAGCAGATCTGAGTTACTTCAGGATGCCTTTAATGCTTGGCAGGTCTGTACGTTTTATTTATGAAATCAAAGCTGCAACCCAGAGTTTTACTCACTTGAAGACATAAAAGAGATTCAGAAGTCAACCAAATCATCTTGTAATTAATGTTACCATGCACGCCCAATACATTAAAATGTTAACAGTGTTAGAGTCGTGTGCTTTGGAATACAGAGTGAGGGCTTTATTAGAGAGAAATTCACTGCAGATGTCATATGTCCTAATTGAGGACATCAGGGTGCCTGCTGCTTTTTCTTATCAGTGGTTGAGGTTTTTTTTTTTAATTTATTCATTTTCCTTACTGCTAGAATCTGTTCTCATTATTAGTCTATCTTGTCACTCATTTGCATTTCAAGTGCTGGGACTGTGGGGTACCAGATAGCTGCCTTGGAAGAATACTTCAAGGGGTTACACTATCAAATAGCAGCACAGTATCACAGTGAATCTGACATCTGGGTTATCCTATTCCCAGATGCTCTGCAGTGTCATTAGCAGGATTAATCATAGCTTTAATTTCATAACGATTCTTATTCTAATGTACGTGAATGAACACAAAGTCTCTTGACTCATTATCACCAATTTACCCAAGATGTGTAATCAGCCTCTTACATTCACCAACATTTATTTTTGCTAATACATTTAAAATTGTAGATTAAGCAAATATAGTTAGTTCCATCTGAGGGAATGCCTGGTGAGTTAGCAGTGTAGCATTTATGTTTTAATTAAGCCACATTAATGCCCATTGTCTCTTAGATATGTATTGACCAAAAGATTTTCTCAGGGAAAGCAAAGCCATTCTTCAATTTGCATCCTGCTGTACACGCATGAAAAGCATTGAAATAAACATAAGGTTTTAATGCACCATCATTATGTTTCACAGTAAGAAAATGGAAAATTAGAAAATATAAATGAAAGCCTATCTTTTTTTTATCTGTCAGCGTTCCAAGGCAGACTAAGAAGGAAAACCTATTATCAGAAGCTTAAAAAAAATATTCATGCTTTATTTCATTGTGTAAAATGATTGGAATCAAATTTGTTTCAAATTATATATATATATATATATATATATATATATATATATATATATATATATATATATAAAATTATATATATTAAATATTCCTGTATTTTAAATTAATACAATTAAAAAAAAAATTAAATACAAAGTGTAAAAACAACCTCTTTTGAAACATATATATTAAAATACTATCTGCATACTGTATAGATTTGTAAATAAAGTATTTTTTTATTAAGAGGAATAATGCGATAGATACTAGGCAAATACGGGGCTGAATTTTAGGTAACTGTCTCCCTTATTTGATGAAGGGAGGCCAATTTAAAATGGACCAACCAGTGTTTTGTGATTATCTGAACTAAACAGAATTTTTTTTAGTTTATAACATCAGACCATTTAAACATTGAGTGGAAAAAGGGTCACTGAACTGAGGAATGTACCATGTATTGCATAAATCAGATATGGAGTGTACACAGTTGTGCGCAAAAAAAGCAAAGTACTTTTTCACGCCCTATTGAAAAACTGGCATCGCTAAATGAATACGTTACATAGGGAGCTGGTGTTGAAAATCACAAGTTAAACACAAGTTAAAATGCTCATTTGTAGATTTTATATATTTTGGTTTTAATACTAAGAAACTAAAAAAAAGTAGGGGTTATAAGTAAAAACATTCAGGGGGTTATTTATTAACACGTTATTTTTTTTGCGGCATCTGTTTTGATGCTGAAAACCCAAAAAAGTTGCAATTTAAAAATGACTAGATTTTTCCTCGATTTATTATGCCCTGAAGCTGTTCCAAGTCTGAATCTGAAAATACTCCATCTGAAACCTGCCAAATTCATGTAAAAGTCAATGGTAGATGTCCCCTTAACCATTTGAAGATGTTTTAACCCTCACAAAATGTTCGGAGTTTTTGGGGTTGACGCTGGTTTTTCAGCGAAAACTAGAATTTTTTCGTGGTTTTCGGGTGTCAAAAAATTCATAGCTTTTCCTGATCTGATTTTTTCGAGTTTTTTTCATTGATAAATAAGAGCAAATCGTGGATTCTAGTTTCACATGACAATCCGAAAAAGTCATAGCTTTTCCTGATCACAGTTTTTTAGGTTTTTTTTATTGATAAATAAAGGCAAATTGTGGATTCTTTGGATTCTTTTTCTTTTTTAAATCAGAAAAATTCATATTTTGATAAATAACCCCCTTAAAGTTTCACTCCCATAAAACAAGTTTCTGATTTTGATAAATAACCCCCTTAAAGTTAAAAAGTACAATGCATACACAAAAAAAGCAAAGAGGCTTGTAATATACTATTAATTAAGATTAGATTGCAAGTGATATTGCAAGGTCAGAAATTTAATTTAAAGTTTTATAAACTCATATTTTTGAATGTTCATGTAAAATTGCCACGTTTAAGTAAAAGATTCATCATGGAAGCATATTTGATGTGCTTATATGAGAGCAGCAACAGTCAAAGTGATGCCAGCCAAGAGGTTTCTAAATCATTACACACACTCTGGATTTCAAATTAATATTTGACTGTGCTGCAATATTTCTAGCATGATAAATGAACAAATCTGGGCTATCTGCCATGAAAACAAAGTTTTCATTTTTACACTATTGCCATTTGCTCTTTTTTTGTTACTCAGTGTAAAAAAGATTTTGAAACAAAACAGACAGCAATACAATTGTCCAATTGTCTCCCCCCCCCAACTCTCCCTGCAACTGGCAGTATCCAGAGCCTGTGAAATTTTTATTGTGTTGACTAAGATTTTCCCATACCAGCTGTTCTGCCAGCACAATATGAAGTACTTTATTATTGATGGATAAAATGTTCAAACATTTAAAGAAATGAAAGTCAGCCTTGAATTTTTAATTAATTAATTAATTAATTAATTAATTAATTAAACACTGTAAATGCCAGCTTGTTCATTTCTTGGCACCTGAATTCATTCCTTGAATATTAATTTTTTTCCATGTCTTGATAATTCTTGGAAAGTCTCTCTTGCAAACATATTAGTAAAGAGCAAATATTGAATCTAAAACAAAACTACTGGCTTTGTCTTCCACTGTACACAAAGTTGGATTTAAAGGAGGATTTCGATTTCCAAGGCTTCTAATTAAGTAGTGATAATCAGGCTTTCAACTGAGGGTCATTTCCTGGGAGTGATTTGAGTTATTAAAATGCATGTTTTTGTTTGTTCTGCTGTGTGAGCTAGGGCTGATCTCTTTTAATATTGCAGCAAATATGCAAATTGGACTTTCATTATAGTGTGCAATTTATGGCAATCTCCTCTAATTTTCTGAAAGGGCAGGCGTTGGACCTTGTCATTCAAATAAAAAAAAATTCTGTTAAGCTAAACTAATTATATGTCTCTTCCTTTCTCATGAAGCTCTGAAAGTGCGCGACAAGGAGCTTTGCAAAGAATGTGACAGATTTGGCTTGAATGTTAGAGCCTTGCATTTAGCTCCCGCATTTATGAGGATGGCCTTCAGATTTATTTGAATGTCAGCGCTGGTTGATAGATAATTTAAAAATTACATCACTTAGGTCTACTTTTAAAAAAGTGACTGCTGGAAACATTTTAAAATTGTCACAGCTGGTATATTTTATGCCATAATATTTAAAAGTATACACACAAATATTGAAGACCAAATAAATTTTTTTCAATATATGTTATTTTTTTATCATAGAAAGTGCTTTATTGGATTACCGTATATTCTCGAGTATAAGCCGACCTGAGTATAAGCCGAGGTACCTAATTTTACCTACAAAAACGTGTAAAATGTATTGACTCGAGTATAAGCCTAGGGGTGAGAAATGCATTTTAGGACATCTTCAGCAGAACATATGCTCCTGCTTGCACTCTGCTAGGAAAGAATCGCCTCTTACTTACTGATCCGAAGAGGCTGCAGTCACAGCTCTTTGCTGCCCACACTTGCTGTAAAGGTATACATACATTATATCTACATACATACATTACATACACATACATTACATACACATATATACATTACATACACATACATTACACACACATACATACATTACATACACATACACATACATACAGCAAGGGTCAGGCCAGTGCTGCACCATACACAGCCAGGTAAGGCAATGAGACACTCACAAGCTTGCACCCCTCACGTTCAGCCCACTCTACACACGAGCGGAGGGATAAACCTGCCTCTGCATTGGAGCATCTGGATCTCCAGAAGCTTGCCCCCTATCCCTGGTCCAGAACACCAGCCTGCGCAAGTACTTGGCCACAGCTCATCTGTAGCGCGAGTCCCCACAGGCGCCGCAGGACTGCAGAGGTGGGGAGGTTACAGTAGGAGGAACTACGCCCGTCGCCATGCTGCCCGCTGCCTCTGATGACGTCACATGATGAAGGCATTGTGAGTGAGCGGGAGGTGCTGGGGAGATGTGGGCTGGGTAGGAAGTGAATGGTGTGCGCACGCAGGAGTGTGTGTTCTGCTAAAGCACAGCCATTTGCGTCATCCATTTTCTTGTGTGTTGTTTCTTACAAAACTTTCCAAGATACTGTAGTGAAAACATTTGTGTATAAAGCAACCATTTGCAACATACTTCCAGCCACCCCTATATATATATATATATATATATATATATATATATATATATATATATATGTATAAATGTACATGTCTTGTGAAAATGTATAATTCCCTTTCTTTGCCTAGTCTTCTCTTGCTTCTGTTTAAGGAGTTTCTAATATTGCTTGCATATATTACCTTGCCTGCAGAAGTGTTTTTTTTTCTGCCCCTTTGTTACAATCCATATTGCCTCTGAAAGTCTTCCTGTTGTCTTAGTCTTCTGGGATAATTTTTTAAATAGGATGGTTTGAGGCAAAGGCTTATCAGGACTGATTCCCAGTCACATCTTCAAGTAACATAGAACAGGCCTGTGTTTATTAGGACTTAACAAACAGCTTTTTGCTTTGACCTAATAAACACATAGTTGATCCCTTGAACTTGTTGGTGTGTCATGGGGAATCATATGTTGCAGTTGGAGGCGCAGGTCAGTGCCTGCCTCTTGTGTTCACTAGATACAAAGTAGTTTAATAGAGGAGATGAGCGTCTGCTGCTTCCATTGCTTAGCAGGACTGTTGTCATCATAGGTATGGTTTAAGATAAAGGAACTGAAAAGCAAATACAAAACATCCCAAGTTCCCTTTGCTCTAAATTTTTATCAAAGGCGTAAATGTTAAAGTGGCCATAGACGTGCAGATTTACCTTCATATCGGACGAACAATCAGTCGGTGCGATCTCCCGACCTGCCACTAACCAGTCGGGACACACCACACACTCCCTGAAAATCGTCGAAACTGAGATTCGTACGATCAAATCTTTGCATCTATGGCCAGCTTTAGATCCTGCTTTAGAATGAATCATACATATCAAATATAGTTGAGATATCAAGACTTGCTTATAAAAGAATTGCACAGTGCAACAAATCAGTGAAACTGTCATGTTTTTACCCATGTTGGAAGTGGGAGTGCCTTTAGGCATACCAAACATAGGGAGTCTGAGATTAGCTACCTCAACCCAAAGCAGGTGTGAGGAGTTCACTACATCTTGTTATGCACACAGGGTTGTATTTAAAAACTGTGTCCGCCTAGGCTGCTTGCCCAACCAACCTGACCTGCTTGCAAACCCCCCACACCCTGACCCCTTTCAACTCCCCCCCGCTTGCACCTTGACACGCTTGCAACTCCACCCCGCTCTCTGACCTCACACACCTACTTCAATGTTCCCCTAAATGCTGGCACTGGGGACTGGGTAGGTGGGAGAATCAAACTGTAAAATTCTCCCACCCAGTCCCCAGTTCAGATGCAGACAGCAGGTGGCATGCCTCTCCCAGCTCTCTGCTGGGAGAGGCATAATTCTATGTTAAATTTTAAACATAACTGTTAAGCTTTTGATAATAAATAAATCACATAAATCATGTCATAAATCACATGTTTGTGGTGCATATCTAACACAGTCATCAAAACTTATCTGTAGAGGTGACTAAGTGTGGCACTTTCAAAGGTCTTATTCCTAGTGTACACCACCACCACAGGTATAATATAATAGCAAATCTCCAACGGTTCACAAGGAATTAAGCCAATTATCAGAACTTGCTGCAAAAAGTGTTTATTTCCACGACATGTTTCGGGCTAAACACCCTTTATCAAGTGTTACACATACATAGCCCGAAACATGTCGTGGAAATAAACACTTTTTGCAGCAAGTTCTGCTAATTGGCTTAATTCCTAGTGAACCGCTGGAGATTTGTCATCTACACTCATGTCTGTGACTAGAGACATTGTCTGATTCTACCAAAATACAAATGCCACTTGGTAGGATGAAAGAGAGCACTATGAATTTCTTTGTAATGACTAACATGTACAGTACCTTGTTATTCTAAGGGGATGAATGTATGGGAGATAAGCTCTCTTGGCTTCTGTTGGAGTGCATAATATACAGGGTGAGAACATGGAAAATCTTTAATATGTTCTCCTTGGGAGAAAGTGCAATTAGTGATGGGTGAATTTATTTGACAGGCGCAAATTTGCAGCGAATACGTGCGTTTCGCCACCTGCGAATCAAAAACGAGAAGCCCGCGCAGTTTAGCTAAGTTTTATTGTTCTCTCACACGCTGCATTTTATGGTCACAGCTAGGAAATAGTCTGATTGTAAATCGTTTAAATATTCATGGACTGGAATGGAAGAACAGCAATATACACATTCAAATATTGTAGAAAATACAATATTTTGCAGCCCAACTTTGTTTCTCACACCATCATATTTTCTTTTGCCTGTAAGAGATCAGTATTAGGCATTCTCAGGTGAGGAATAATTCTTAAATATGAGATTGTAGCATTTGGCAGACAGATATGCTAATGTGGGATTGCCAGACTATGTAAATATTTAGACACAGGGACATTAATAGCTAATAATTTACATCTTTATTTGCATTGATTCTGTTTTTGACAGATGACTACGTAATGTCATGGTCTGTAGTGACATGCTGTGTCTGTTATGCTTACAGACTTACTGGCAAGTACAATAGCATCTTTGAAATGTATAATGTATACCCCTTGCCTTGGGGTTATATGGAAATGCTTTAACCCTACCTATAGATATACATGTGTGCAGATGGACTTTAAAACAGCTGCTTTTGTTGCATCTCTGTCTTTAAAAAATGTCAAAAAAATAAAAGAATCCTTGCTGCATTTTCTTGAAGCAGCTGGAACATCTGCCTATAAACAAACGGAACTATGCCGATACAGCCACACAGACAATTGGTTGACAGGATGGTGTTGTGAGGAATAATGCCACACACATCATTAGCTGGTTTATGAGACAAGATGCCTTGCAGTTTATTTGTGCTTAGTTTGTGCCAATGATCTGTCATTTTGTGAAACATAAATATATATGCATATAACTACAATTGGTATTGATATGGTTGCCTGCTGTTCTGATGCCACGTAGCACAAACTCTTTGCTGTTGAGTATCAAATTTATATTCCTTCGCTTGCCAACACAAAGATGCTCTTATGAGCTTAGCGTGCCTCACCCTAGTCATGACAGCTTTCAAAAGTTGATAGCTGCAACACATAGCATGGCTGCCATCCGTATAGCTCATTCCAGATTCCAGAGTTGCCCACACCAGAGCTAATGAGTTTTTCAAAAATAAAGTACCTGTTTAATGTTTTAGGAAAACAGACAGCCTGTCCCATTCCAAAACCAGGCTCAACATTTTCATACTTCCAATTCCCATCAACCTGAATGAAACCACAAAGGTCACCAAAACTGTAAAAAAAAATAGAAAAAGAATCTCTATTAATAAAAAAATGCTAACAAATCTTACATGTTAAGAGCACTTAATAGAAGTGGAGGCTTATTAATTATTATTATAAGGTTGGATTTAAGTGACACTTACTAAAGGGCATGGCCCCAAATATGTAGTGTACCCACACTGCTAATAAAATAACACTTGCAGTTTGCTGATACTGCCTTGGGGCTGTCTTGTTCTTCTTGAAATTGGTCATATACCCTGTTTTTCCTTCCCAAAGTCCTCCTGCTCAGCTTTTTCCTGCTTGTATCACAAAAATATGGACTCGGGGTATGGCCTAGAATGGGAAATAAGTAATTAAAATTGGGAAAGAGTACAGATGTACACAGGTAGAGAGCAATAATTTAAGCGTATAGAGAGAATATTAGGATATTATTATTGCTTCTTATGCCAACCAGGAAACCAGAAAATGCACAAATACAAAACTCAACAAATACATTACAAAGTAATCACTAGGGGGCACATTTATCAAGGGTCGAATATCGAGGGTTAATAAACCCTCGAATACGACCCTCGAATTTAAATACTTAGAATTTGAATATCGAATTCGAAGGATTTAGCGCGAATCGATCAAAGTAAAAATCGTTCGATCGAACGATAAAATCCTTTGGATCGAACGATTTTTAGCGATTGGTCGAAAGATATTTCTTTGATCAAAAAAAGGTTAGGAAAGTGCTAGAGAAGGTCCCCATAGGCTAACATTGTACCTCGGTAGGTTTAGTTTGAATCGTTCGAATCAAAGTCGAAGGTTGTAGTGGCCTATTCGATGGTCGAAGTACACAAAAAAATACTTCGAAATTCGAAGTTTTTTTCATTCGAATCCTTCACACGAGCTTAGTAAATGTGCCCCTTAATGTAGGTGCCAATAAAAACTTGCTGGTGCAGCCATACACATACTCACAGCATATGTCCTTAAAATAACACACAATTAAAAACGAAGTGTAGAGTGGCCGGGTGGTGGATAGAGACATTGATAGTATAATCTCTAAATATTAATGATTTATATATGTAACAGCTGAATTAGGGTTAAAGTACGTTGTTGCCAGTAACCTCCCTTCCCTCCGTGCCAATTCTGCCTACCTTCATTGGGAAAAGTGGGAGCTATCCCCACCACCTTCCACCTACACCGCCCAACGCGTTTCGCTGTCAAAACAGCTTCGTCAAGGGCATAAGTGAGGACCGCGCCGCTGTACAGGGTTTAAATAGGCAAGAGACCAACGTCTTTTTTTCTCGCCGCGAGGTTCCGAGTGCTTTGCTGAGGTCACTTCTAACACTTTCGGCGGAAGTCCGGACCTACAGCTTCACTCCTATCCTTTTAAGATGCGTTTTGTCCTCTCTTTGCGACTTTGTTAAACCGCATATTAGTTATATATTTTCCCAATATGTTGGATAGTCTATTCATCCTATTATTCTGGATAGGGATGTAGCGAACCGCCGTGTATGTGTTCGCGAACGCCGTTCGCGAACACCGGCAAAAAATGCGAACAGTTCGCGAACAGTTCGCGAACTTCGAACATCCGAAAATCGTTCGATTCGAACGATCGAAGGATTTTAATCGTTCGATCAAAGGATTTTCGTTCGAACCGATTTTGACGCGAACGCCTATTGGCGCCGGCGAACAGTTCGCTACATCCCTAATTCTGGATGCCTCAACAGCACCCAGGGCCGGAACCAGGTGTAGGCAGAGTAGGCACGTGCCTAGGGCGCAAAGCTTAGGGGGCGCCCAGCACGTACCTTTAACTGCTGCCTACCCCCGTCCGGTCCTCATTCCTGCTCTGTGTGCGCATGCGCACACTCTTATGTGACAGGAGCGTGGTTGGCCACTGATGTGTTCCTCTTATGTAGTACATCACCCACGTGTTCTAGAACTGTTTTACAGTTTATGTAGTGTTTTATCACATAATCTTTAATATCAGATCTACCTTCAACCGTAACAGTTTTGTTAATCCAGGGGCATGCTTTGTGTAGCTCCTTGGGATATGTAATGTACTTCTATCTGCTTCTAGGGCTTATTTATATGCCTTTTTTAAGGAATTGTGGCCATGGCCTCTCTGTTTGAACCTGAGATATGGCTTTTTGGCTTCACCTTTAAAGTTTCCTAGGGTACTGCACAATCTTCTTACTCTTAAATATTGACCTGTTTGTATTCCTTTGATGGAATATCTTTTAAAGGAATACCAACAGGTCAATACATACAGGTCAGAGTATTTTATCTTGTCTTATATGTCATACTAACCTGCGGGGAATATGTTGTAGATAATTTACCTTGCTCTACACACTAAAGAGTATTTTCTTCTAACATCTTATATTTCCTAAAAAAATCATGAATATGCTGTTGTGAGAAAAATACGACATTATTTCTTAGCAGAAATTCTCTAAGGCGACATGGGCCGACCCTGCCCTCTCCGTTGCTCTAAAGGTGCGTGCCGTTGGGAGGGGTGGGGGCGGCAAAAGAAGGCCGCCTCAGGCGGCATAATGGCTAGAATCACCCCTGCATACAGTTGTAGTAGGGAACATTCTCTAGAGAATTTACATTATTAACAATTAACGTATGTAGAATACTGGCATAGAGGAGGTGATGTAGATAATGAGATGCAAAAGTGGTTGCTTTGTCTTTGTGTTGGTAATTTGCCAGCCTGAACCTGGCAAAAATTAATTCTTGTGCTCTTAGCAAATTGGTAAAAATATACACTAGAGAAATGTCACCTGCTTAAAAGATATTAATATTCACCAGTGCAAAGATACAAGTATGGGTTCATTGGGTTTATTTAATCAATACTTGATTTTCTAGTAGACTTACGGTATGGAGAACCAAATTATGGTAGGATACATTATCTGGAAAACCCCTGGTCCCGAGCATTCTGGATAATAGGTCAACATACCTGTCATTCGCAACAATGTGGTTATTTCACCAAAACTCTCCTTTTCATAAATTGGAGGCTAAAAGTTACGTTTTAGATACATTTTGACAAAAATTTCCTGAACTGGTTGGCTTGCTACATTGTAGATGAAATGGTGATCTTATCACGTTTCAGTCTAATTTGTTGCAGTTTGCCTTAGAAGAAAATACTCTTGGCACAGTTGGACAAGGAGAAGATTCACTCTTTAGTAAATATGCCCCATAGTCTAATATACTGTATATTTTGCTATGCCTGTTGCGTAAAGATTGCTGTAGAAACCTGTTTTATACCAGTTCCTCTCTATTTAGTAAAATGTTCATGGGTTTTTCTAGTCTCTAGCTCTGTGCACAGTCACAAAAGCTTAAGAAAAAAATTTAAATAACGACACATTGCTGCATTTGTCTTTCTCTCAATAAACCATAACTGTATTAGATGCAATGTACGCAAGGGAAATGGCTATTTGCCTTATGACATCTCCCTGTGCCGGCCTTTCCCAAAAGTGTAATTAAAAGAATGCCGTCAATTTAGAAATAATTAAAACCAGCTTCAAGACAATTGAAAAACAAAACATGAAACAGTAGAAAAATAATTCATTTTCCTCATCTGAAATGTGAAAGGCAAATTCTTTGACTGTTTCACTTTCTAAGTGAAAGGCAAGAAAGGAATATTTTAGTTAGTTCTCACCCTCCAGGCAAAGTTGAATAAAACCCCTGGCTTGATTCCAACCCCATTATCAAAGGACCACTCACCTAATCTAAAAAAACAGCTCTTCATCAATTTATCATTAAAAAGAGCATTACAATATAATGTAGAGAAACGGCTTTCCACCAGGGATTCAGTTAATGGGAGGCTTGAGCCAGATAACAAGCATGGCAGCTGATATGCCACAGTAGGTGAAGATAATATACATATATATGAGGCAGGGAAAACTGTACGCTAGTTTCTTTAGTGCTGATGAGTTCCTTAGAATTGTAAAAATGTATAAAATAACAAGAAATGTCTACTCTTTTGCTTTCTCTATGCATTTATTAATTTATAATAGGTTCTTCTAAGCTGCTGATTACCAAACTTGCTATTAAAATGTATGTAATGATTAAAGATTAAGTATGTCCATCAACATGCATGGCTTATCTTGATTAAGCATATTAAGGATGAATACATGCCAATCTCCGTTTGCCCATTATACAAGTGCCTAAGTTCTTTACCTCCTTGTTATTTCATGGCGAGAGCCTGTTATGCAGCATTTCTTAGAGAGAATTTGTTGTCCCAATGATGCTTTTGCTCAACAATCATTTTTGAGTCACGGTGATCTTCAACATAGGAAATAACATCCACTTAAATTATTTCGGTACATTGAATATGATGAATAATGAGGCTGATGATATAATTTTGATCAAATTTATAATGTATCTTGTTGTTAATTAAATCAAACCTCAGTGTAAAACCAATGCAATTACAATTTAGATCATAGATATGATAATACAAATGGACAGATAATTCACGTCTACCCATCTAGCTAAATCTTTTGTCCAGTAGTTTTTTGGATGAGATTTGATTGCTGGATGATAAAAACTGGATAACCATTTAATAGGTGTGTGTTAGGAAATCACCCTGCCTGTACATAGATAACAATACACTGGGAAGTGCTATAAATACGACCCCAGCTATAAATGTGGAAAATCACATGACCTTTAACCCTCCCTAAAAATATTTAACATTAAGTGCTGACATGGAGGTTTAACTCCAAAGCAGAATGGCAGCAAAGTAAAAACCGAAATTCCTCATGGTATTTCAAGGATTTTCCTGCAAAATTACAGATTTCCATTTATTCAATTCCTCACTAATTTCTGCTATTTTCCCCTGTGTCAACTTTTTCAACACAGGGGAGGGATTTTTGCGCCTAGGGGGTTTCCTTCTCCTTTAAGCAAGGGATAGCATATAAAACCCTTCTACTAACATTCAAAGCCCTTCACTCCTCTGCTCCTCACTACATTTCTTCTCTTGTCTCACTATACGTTCCTGGTCGTCTTCTCCGTTCTTCTCAGAGCCACCTTCTCTTCATACCATCCACATCCACTGCCACCTCTGGTCTCAAACCCTTCTGTCTTGCTGCTCCTTACCTCTGGAAATCCATCCCTGAATTCTTCCGTAAGGAATCCTCTCTTAATCTCTTCAAGAAAAACGAAGGGTCTATCGTTTGGACGACTAGAACATTAGCCTAGTCCTGTCCCTATTGATTATGCCTTTCCTTTGTACCTGTATTTTAGCCTCCCATCCACTTAGACTATAAGCTCTATGGGGCAGGGGCCTCCTTCCCACTATGTCTCTTACCATATAGCATTTAAGCTCTTTGTCCTATGATTCTGTATATATTTATTATATGATTTGTCTCCCCCATATTTACTTTTTTTATATATTGTACTTTTATGCACTATACAGCGCTGCGGCTCCTTAACAGCGCCTTATAAATAAAGTTATACATACATTATACATACATATATATACATGAAGCTGTGTTAAGTACACACATGAATTTGTACTAATATCTCAATAGCCACTCAGGGAGGCTTATCAACATTTGAATTTATGTAATTTTAGAGTTTTTTTACTACTTTAAATGAACTCACATTAAAAAAAAATCTTGAATATTTGCTTATTTATTAAATAATCCAAATATAAAAAAAATTGGATTGAATAAAATTGTGGAAAAACTTGAATACCTCGAGTTTACAAGATCAAACACATCCTAAAAAACACTTCCATTTTGCCTAGGACAAATGAAGCCATTTGTAATTACACCTATGTACATTTTAAAGGAAACCTATAACCCTAAACAGTGTAGGTCTCTATAAAAATACTGTATATTGCATAAAACAGCTCATATGTAAAACCCTGCTTTATGTAAATAAATCATTTCCATAATACTATACTTTTTTAGTACAGGTATGGAACTGGTTATTCAGAAACCCTTTATTCAGAAAGCTCTGAATTACGGAAAGGTCATCTCCCATAGACTCCATTTTATCCAAATAATCAAAATTTTAAATAATAATATACTTTCTCTCTATAATAATAAAAATGTACATTGTACCTGATCCAAACTAAGATATAATTAATCTTTATTGGAGCAAAACCAGCCTATTGGGTTTATTTAATGTTTAAACCATTTTCTAGAAGTCTTAAGGTATGAAGATCCAAATTACAGATTGATCCATTATCAGGTAACCCCAGGTTCCGAGAATTCTAAATAACAGATCCTATACCTGTTGCATGTGTCATTGAGTAATCTAAAAAAAAAATTGCCATGTTAAAGGGGCTGTTCACCTTCAAACACTTTTCCAGTTCAGTTGGTTTCAGATTGTTCAGCAGAAAAAATATACTTTTTCCAGTTACTTTCTATTTTCTATTTGTGACTATTTTTCTAGTATTGAAGTTTAAAGTTTAAATTTTCACCTTCTAAAGCAGCTCTGCAGGGGGGTCGTTGATTCTTTAACTGTTCTAAATTGATACATTTATCTTTGTCCCTACTGAGCAGAATCCCCAGTTCAGTTGGTTTTAGCTAGTTACTTTCTATTTGTCCCTGCTGACCAGAATCCTTGAGCTTCATTAAAGCAGTTAAAATTTAAACAATGGTTGCTAATATTCCACAGATACTGCTGAGAAATGTATCAACTTAATGTACCATTTTGTAACATTTCAGGACGCTCCTGGATCACTGAGCTTGCAGCTTTCTTTCAGACAGACGAGAAACTGCACAGACAGATACCATGCTTCTCTTGCTTCAAGAAGTCAAATCTTTATTAACACTTCTGCATTTGCAGACAAAGATAATGTCACATGACACTGTATCAGTATGAGATATGTATAAGAGCACACCCATTGAAGCTCCATGTAGTCTTTGCTGATAACTTTATTAAACATGTGCTCCATCTATTATGCTTATATAAAAACAAGTACAAAGTTTGCTCTGGTTCTAGTGACCCATGACAACTAATTGGCAGTTAGCATTTACTGACCATTGTTTGTTAGAAACATTTATTTGGTTGCTGTGGATTACTGGACTGATCCGATTGTTTGGTCTCTCATGGAGGCCAATACCTGGGCCAATAAGCTGCTGATTTAAACTGGCCATACACAATAAATCCACTCATTTGGCAACCTTTCCCCTATATGCTTACTAACGGCAAGGCGATATCGAGTTAACCCCAAGGGCCAAACATTTGGATTACAACCAAGAGAATGGGCACCAATGGGTCATAGGAACACATCAACTAGCCGATGTGGTCCTCGATCGCAGGAAATATCAGGCAGATTTTTGGATTCTGTGGGAAGACCCCCTCATGGGCAGATAAGCTGCCGACTCAAACAGAAATGTATTCCCTTTTTTAAAGCAGAATGATGTGTCTTAACAATGTATACCAATGAGCAATGAACACAGTTATTTAATAAGTGGGATTTATACCATTAAGGCTATTAGCTTTGAAGGTTCTAGGAAGGGCAGATGATTAATTGGAATAGCATGGGGGATTGTGTAGGAGTAGGGTTTGAATCACACAGGAAGTGAGGTTGGCATAGGGGAGGAGATTAGTAGGAAAATAGGAGGAGGAGGAGGCCTCTTTACCTGCTGGAGGCTCCCCTTGAGTGCAATAGGTGAAAGTAGGTGGGATGGGGGAATGGTTATTTTGTCACAGATTGCAGAGGAAAGCTTGTTAGTTGGGGGGGGGGCTAGGTCCCAGTGTTTAGCACATGGGTTTTAAAGATGCATGGTAATCTCTAGGACATGGGTCCCAGGAGGTTGGTGTATAAGGGCCCTGACAGATGAAGAGGTTTGTTGCCCCGCAGGCTGTGACTCTTTTTTTTGGATAGGTTTAAGTAAGGGATAATCACAATGCTGGGTGGAGTTGGAGTGGGGGTTGGTCTGTGGGGAACTTTATTTGTGTATTGAACATTTATAGGTATGTTTTTATTGGCTTTGAAGAAACAATGTCAGCAATAAAAGATTCAAACACTTGTTAAGCTTGTGTGCCCTGGTTAACGCTGCTGAGAATTTAAACAACTGGGTATTGGTTACAGGAATGCAGGTAATTTAAGAGACTTCAACATAATGCTGTGTATCTCAGTGCAGAAAGTTCCTTCATACTGTAAAAAATGTCATGGAGGCCCCAATGACAAGAAATGGAAATTCATAAAATAGATATACACATTTTAAACTGGGACTTTTTTTTATTACAATGCATGGATCAGATATAATATGAAGTGAAAAGATATTTGCATGAAATCAGCACAATAGGACTCTTTCAAAAGAGACGAATGACTGCAAGAGAGGAGAAAAAGGAAAGTAGGATAGCCAGGGGTTGTAACTACTGGTGGGGGACACAACAATATTATTTACAGAATAGTGTCTTTACACATACAGTACTTAACTGTGCTTTTTTAATTGTAATGAATGCAAACGTGACATGTAAGTGGGATTATTTTTTATACAATAGGCATGTTTAGGCATTAATATATGAACAACTCTCTATCTCATCAGGGCTAATTAAGGTCACTGTAATACAGGCTAAGTTTTTCATTTAACACATACCTAAGTACAGTTTGTACTGTTGTAATTGTATGCTGTTCAAGGTTAATTGATTGATTATGCATTAAGTAGCATTATGCTGAGAAATTCTAAAAACCTTGCCTATTTGCAGATCTCAAGCACTGAACTTAGGCAGTTACTAATGCAGGAGGTTTATGAGGGCCACAGTATGCATAAAATACCATTGTAATCACAGAAAAGAGGACCTCTGCATAACCTTATTAAAAATAAAAATTAAAACTGAGGTTGGTGCACAGAGGCCTGTGGTTATTCACACACCCAGATGCAGTGTGCAAAATGCAAAAATGCTCAGTTATAGTCCTTATACATGCAATGGACCAATTATTTGTGACAGCATGTGTTCATAGTTGATCAATGATAAATGATCAATGAATATCATTTAAAGAAATCTATGGAGTCCATGAGCATACTTGGGGTCCTTTATATTCCTTGTAGGGCCACATCCAGCCAGTTGGGCAGCTCTGTTAATAGTATTAAGGAATGTGCACACAAAAGACGGCAGATAACATTCTGAGGCAAAATTATCATAGAGTTAAATAAGAGTTTCAACATAAGAAATTATCCTGTAAGTCGACAATTCCGGACAATTTCTTCTTTGATGTAATTTATGTCCTTGGAACTAGGGGCAGAATTCTGTTTACTCTGACCCTAGCTTTGACTGGCCACATGTATTCCCCAAAGGAATTTATTTATTAAATGGTGATCTGTCACGTTTATCCAGTGATATGTAAAATCCTTTAAAAATCAAGTAGAAATAAACACTGTAGAATTTTATTCTGGCAGAATTTGGGTAGCTCCAATTTTACTATTTAATATATATGGCACAAAGCAAAAGAAGATAGAAGGCAACATGGAGATTAGAGGACATTACACGGTGGGGATGGAATTATTGTTGAACCAGCCTCCTAAACGTTTGCACTTAATTGCTTTCAAGTCATGTTTACGTTATTCCTTTTTTGACTATAGAATGGTCAGTTGGTTGTCATGAGTTAGGGCAATTCTATTAATTGGGGATATTTATGAATAATGGTACAATATACTTATACATATATGCTGTTCTATTAGTGCATACATAGGGTCATATCTATGAAAAAGTTTCTTACATTGGCTAATTTTCATTTGGGGGGTTATTTATGAAAGTCCGAATTTATCTCAATATTTTCTGCTACAAATCCGTGCTGGTTTTTTCCGCTTATTTATTACATTTTCCAGATAATTTGCTTTGCGGGATTTTCACGATTTTTTCGTAATTTTCACCAAAAGAATCAGGTGCACACCTCACTCTCACCAGAAATGGCTCCAACCAGACTTAAAAAATTTTCAGCACAATATAGTTTCATGCACATCAAAGTGTAAGAGCCCCAGTGTCAATTTCGATGCAGTGATGTCAATGCAAAATGTTACATTTTAAGTAGAAAAACATGGCAAAAATTGCACTTTGGACACTACAGTGCAGTATGTAAATGACCCCATACGTTGTTCTTAGCAGGAAAAGCCATTGTTTTTTACCTAAGGCAAATATGCTATTAAGGTACAGCAAGTTCCTGAATGTAACAAAATCACATCACAATATCCTTATGTTATGGCTCAGGTAGAAACAGAGTATGGAGGATAGCAGAATGAACAAGCTAGAAAAGAGAATGCAGAAACTGTTACAAGTTGTTGGTGTGGAGAGAAGAAGTGTGCCTAAACAAGTGTGAGATCTACTTTGAGTGGAGTTATTATTGCAAGGAAGGCTGGTGCATAAGATTATGGCCCACAATTGGGCGCCAGTGGTTCTTATAACTTAACCACTGAACAGATTTATTGGACATATACAACCCTCAGTGAAGTGTACATAAAAGAGAACATGCAGGACCATACATCAACATTGGATAGGCAATACTCACAGCACCTTTGGTCAATATAAGCACAGTGCTACACAATATGTTGGCGCTATATAAATACATGTTAATAATAAGTTCCCTCATGAACGAAAACAGTGTATGCAGCCTTGAGGAGGTACACCCAGCTTTCAGCCTTTTCCCTAAGTGGAACCTGAGGGGAAACTCTACCCTAGATCTGTACACTTAGTCTCAACTTCTGGGCAATTAGTTCCCGAGATCTTAATCCCACTCATAATCCTCAGAGGAGCCTCAAGATGCTCAGCTAAATAACCTGTCTATCTGTCACTCCTAGAGGAATCTATGAAGGTGAGTAGCCTATCCTTGCTGGACTTGACCTGGTTCCACTAGAGCTCTGCCTGCCTGCTCATACTAGAGCCAGCACAAGATGAACCCTGAAAGCATGGCTTCAAAGGGTTTTATACTTTAGCACATCTACTGGTCACTGTGAGAATCAACAAAGGGCATAGCTTAAAGCAGGAATAGGAAACAGTTCCCCCTCCTAACTGTATTTTAGGTCCCAGTTAGGGTTCTATAACACTAGGGGACTGCCTGCTAAATAATACTGGGGGAGTAATTTACCAGTCCCCTACACCAGCAATTATCCTCTTACATTAAGAAGTCTACATGTTTTCTTGTGAATGTTTAGGCTCCTGTAGTCCAGCATTGAACCGATTGTGTACTTTATACTATTAACAATATTGCATTGCCTTTGATTATGCTAAATTGTTCTTAATATGTCTTTCCCCAATATATTGTGATTGAACTAAGGTTGTATTGGGTCCACATTAATTTATTCTATGCATTAATGACCTGGAGGCAGGTTTGACTGTGTTTGCCTATGACACAAAAGTATTCAGAACTTTTGATCTATACTGAACATTTGTCAGGGAGCCGGGAAGCCCCCTCCAGGGAGGTAGTCAGGATCGAGGAGGAAGCCCTCTTGAGGGAACAAGGTCGCGGTGTCCAAAGGGTTAATCGAAGAATAGTCAGGATCCAGGCAAGAGTTCACAGGCAGGCAGATAACAACAAAGTCCAGGCAAAGGGTCAGGATACAAATCAGGAACAAGAATTAGCAGTAAAGCTCACAGGAAACCCAGGATACACTTAAGGAAAGTAATCCTATTCTTGGGCGCCATTCTGGTGTCAAGTTGGCATTTTTATTTTGAATTTGGCGCCATTCTGACGTCATTGACGCCCTTGCGCTGACGTCGGCGCGCTGACGTCATTGCGCCGGCGCCGCTACCCACGTGGCGGCCATGGGCGCCGCCATTTTGGGAGCGACGCCGGCAAGGATGGACGCGCCGCCCGGAGCTCCTGGGCCTGCTCTGGGCGGCGATCGTGACAACATTATACTATTATTTCAGGAGTATCTGAGCGGACTGTTGACGTGGCAGATAAGTTCAATGTGAATAAATATAAGTTTATGTATTTATTTTTAAACAAATATGAAGGCTACTTACTTACTGTTAATAGAACTAATACAACAATGCAGCAAGATACTGTCGCTTCTTATATGGGGTATAGATTCATGGAAAGCCATGTCTAGAATATGCAGTGCTGTTTTGATCTCCAGTGCACAAAAAGGACACTACTAAAATAGAAAAAATCCAGAGAAGAGTCTCTAAATTGATAAAGGACATGAAAGATCTCAGTAATGTACAATGGCCCAGTTGCAATTATTTGGAGACCAGAGAAGAGGCACTATTATTATTATTATTATTATTATTATTATTATATAACATCATTATCTTCTGCAGCAGGAGATACAAATACATGACAGACAGGCAATGTAAGGGCATACAGACAAAAATAATTTCACAGGAGTAGATGTGCTGTTACAATTGCATATATTGCAAATTAGATAAAAAAAAATCTCTTACAGGGAGCTGGGAGTTTACTGAATTCCTGAATAAACTTGTACTGGGAGATACATTACAAAGTTTCAGGAAAGGTGCATATCCTTTAAGTGAGCGTGGAACTCTAACCCTAACCCTAATATTGAAGTGCCTAAAGGTTTTAGTAGTGTCTAATAATAGAAGATCTTTGATTTTTTTATTATACCTAAAAATGCTCTTTTGTAATTTATAATTAAACCCAGTTATTCTGCAGTGAAGAATAGCCATGGGTGCAAACCACTTGGGGAACCCTGGAACTATTGCCAGGCTGTTGTTAATTGCTTACTCGACTCTCTATGCAATTTGCTATGAACATGAATGGGTGCAAGTACCTTTGTGAATAGCATCAATATGCATTAACTTTACCTCCACTCTAGCACTTTGCACTTGTGCTTGTCTTTGTAAATGAGCCCTCAGATTTTTAAATCAGATTTTTAAATTAGATTTTTTAAATCAGAATGCATTTATAGGTGGCTCACCTTTTCATTAACTTTTATGATATTCTAGAATGGTCATTTCTTAGCAACTTATCAATTTGTCTTCATTATTTTTTATAGTTCTTGAATTATTTGTCTTCTTCTTTTGACTCTTTCCAGCTTTCAAATGGGGTCATTGGCCCCATCTAAAAAACAAATGCTCTGTAAGGCTACAAATGTATTGTTGTTGCTACATTTTATTACTCATCTTTACTTATTCATTTAGGTCCTCTCCTATTCATATTCCAGTCTCTTATTCAAATGAGTGCATGGTTGTTAGGGTAATTTGGACCCCTAGCACCAAGTAGTGCAAGCTGGAGAGCTGCTGAACAAAACCCCCCACAAAAAATTTATAACAAAAAAATGATTTGCAAATTGTCTCGCTCTACATTATACTAAAAGTTAACGCAGGGTTAACAACCCCTTTAAGCAACAATAGAGACAGGTTTTTCTACCTCATCATCATTCATTCATGCCAAAGTGTGCTCTGATGTGTCTACATCAACACCCCATGTTTGGCCAAAATTGAATCTTCCACAAAAATGTTTAGATACTGTAAATACTAAGAAAATTCTAACTGGCATTTTGAAATTCTGAAAAAAACAAACAAAAAAATGACAAGGGAACTGTGAAGAACAAATTGTAGCATTCTGTTTAGAAGAACTTTAAAGTGAGTCAATTACAGGAGTAATTTTCAGTTTTGTTGAATACTAAGGATATAGCTGAATCTAAAATATAGAAAAGGTGTTTACATTTGACCAAATCCTGAAATCAATCATGGGTGACGAACATATTCTGTATACTAATAAGGGTCTTAAGAGTTATTATAATAGTTTTTACTTGCTGAAATTACAGATTTGAGGATTGCAGGCCCAAAGTTTAACTTGAGATCTTCACTCTTAAAACCTCTAATCAACAAACCCATATTAGAGACGACAATGACATCTGTGCTTTCTTGTGGCAACTGGACATTAACTTTATTTTGAGCTATTATTTATTAGAACAGGGCAGAGACCCTATTAAAGGAGTCAATAATGTGGTCTAACATGTACACTATAGTCTGAAACTGTTTCCTTATTGAGAAAGTGTGTAAGGGGGTGGAAAGTGATGAATAGTGAGTGTTGTGTGCGGGAATGTTGTAATCTTTTTGTGTGACAAAATGTGCATGTGTGTGCAATGTAATATGTTTAGATGTGTTGGGTGTAATTTGTGCGAATCACCATAATCTAATTTTAAGTGTAGTTTTTACTCAGACCACCAGAGGCCACTGTGGGACACAGAGATGTATAAAAGGAGATGCACCTCCCAAGTGAAGCCACATGATAGGAGAGCGTGGCCGGAATAACATCTCCTGGCAGGGTAAGTGAGAACCCAACGGCTTGGACAAGGAAAAGCTAGAACAGGAAAGTGAGCAAGCACTAGGTGCACGAGGCAGTGAGGGTATTTAGTAAGGGCAGTTGTGGTAGGACAACAAGGCTTCAGGCCAGGATTTGGATAAAAAGGACCTGGAAGAGTGAAGGGGTATCATCCTGAAGGTATAGGACCACTATTGGAGAGTGGAGGGAAACAGGTGCATATACCGGACCACTAGGCGGTTAGGTGGGATCCAAAGTCCTAAAGAAAAGTAAAAGAAGGTGTGTCTACCCAAGGAAAAAGTGGTTCTATGGAATTGATGTGCATTTATTATGTTAAAGAAAAAGAACGATTATGTGTATAATGTGGAAAGCCTCTGATCGGAGAAATAAAGTTGTGGTTGAATTTGTAATTGTGTATCATGTGGTGAGTACCAGTGTGAGGCCCTGTGTAGTCTGACAGGGGGTTGTGGACCCAGGAGACTATCCATTTAAGTCCTCCTACAAGTGTGCCATGCTTTTACATAAAGCATGCCATGCCTTTTTATTTGATGTTCTTTTAAAACTAACTTGCGCAACATTTGACAAATAACAGGGTTTGATAACTTTTCATGTTTTGATTTTCCTGATTTGAGTGGAATATGGAATCCAGTAAATAGTTTTAAAGAGTTTCCACTTTGTGGCAGATGCAGAACTAGCATGAAAGATTTTCCAAACTGGTTCTTGTTTGAACTACTGAAGGAGCACTGACTGAGTGCTTGTTTCGTTATATATTTGCTTTTAAGTTGAGAAAGAATATGTCAACCCCCTTACTCCAAATATATTCATACATTTGAATATATAAATGATACTGTTACCTACCTTGAGTATGTTTCTTCCTGACAGGTTTACGGAGAAAACATCTTCCCGTAGAAATGAAATGTTGATATAAATATCTAAGGGAAAATAGTAATCAGAGCATACATTGAGCAGACTTACTGATCTTGTATACCTGGAAACGGATTTTCAAACAGACTCTGTCAGTTCAGTCTTGGCATTTCATGTCAAACAAAAGCACGCCTAAAGACACATTTCAAAAGCAGACAATGCAGCACTTGCTAACCTGCAGAAAATCGAAAAGGATCAGGGAAACAAAGAACAAACAGAATAGGTAAGCATTAAGAAATGGAACACAGTTCTAAAGAGATGTTTCAGAGAGCCAAATATGTTTAAAGAAGCCAGCATAAATAATTAAACATGAGTAAGTAAAATTGAGTATACCTCTTTTTTTGCTTGTATTGTCTTAAGATTTGTAATGTAGAAATGGAATAATTGATTGGATATCAGCATGAAGTGAGACCACGTTGAAATCTTATTGTCAAAAAAAGATGCGGCTTGGCCTAAAATCTGAACTTTTGTTCACGGAAAGTGCACACTTTCCTCTGTATTTGCCTGTTTCAGTCATATGAAAATTTGGGTCAGGTAGCCGTTATCTGAATTGACAGCTACTATCTCACAAAAAGATGTTTTCTTATAATGTGACCTTTTCTATCTGCTGTGTCACATTCACGCCACTCATGTTGCTTATATTGTGTCATATTGTACAGTGATTTGATGCTACATAACACAACATGACATGAGCCATCGAAGACTGCTATCCACATCACTTTCAGTTCTGTTTCTTCCACTGATTTAATTTTGCAGTTTCTTTACTTAGGAAAGTTATATAGTATTCATTTTCACTTTTAAGGCAGTAACATGAAACCCAAAGCTTATAAAATGCATATTTCATAATGCACAAAACAATACCTTGACATTTGCGGCCACTAAAGACCACTGATTGGCCCTAATTTTGAGACATTTACTGTTCCCTCTTGGATCTTTGCCGAAGGCGAAAGCCTTTAGAGAGAACGTCTTTATAGGTTGGATGTTTGAACATATTGTCAAAGTAGAAATAATAACAAAAAAAAAATAGAGAATGTTTGATGGATTGCTGAGTCCCCCCATCTCAATGACAACAAAGAAGTCTTCAAAATCATTGAAATCGAGCTGAAAACGTAATTTCTTTTTCTACTTCACCATTCTAGTATTTCAGAACTTTGTTTTTATATAGACTTTCATCTTAAAGGGATACTGTCATGATTTTTATGGTGTAGTTTTTAATTTACATTGTTTACGTAACAAATAATTCACTCTACCATATAAAACTTGATTCCTGAACCAACAAGTGTATTTTTTTATTACTTGTAATATTGGTGTGTAGGCAGTCTCGGGTAATTTTTCTTGATCCTGTGCTTTCATAAAGAGTCAACACTTCATCAGGGAACTCTTTTCAGGCAGGATATTGTTACTCCTACTCAGTGTAACTGGAGGAGTCTCAGCAGGACATGGATTTTTACTATTGAGTGCTATTCTCATATCCACCAAGGAGCTGTAAATTTTATGACGTGTGGATTATAAAAGATTATGCCCCCTGGTACCCCAACATTGCCTTTTGAATTTATAAAGTAAGGGAACTCTTTGGTGACTTATGATATCCTTATATAGTGCAATACATGTACATTATTCTCTCTCTCTCTATGGGGCAGCTTTACTTACATATACATGCAAATTTTTGCTTTGGAAATCTTCGCCATGCTTTACGAAACTACATCAGACGTTATTTCATGATGACTATGTGTATTAATAAAAATACGTAGTTTCATTTTAGCAAAAGCTGGCGTACTTTCGCTAGTGAAGATTCAAAGATTCATTAGGGCCAAGATTTCTTAGAGATTTTTCTCTAATGTTACTTTCTTCCTAGCAAAATTTCGTTAATATACTTATGCTAACGTTAATTTAAATTCAAGTGGGTATATAAAGGTCACATGTTTGTATTTATTAGTGATGTTGGTGAAATTGCTGGAAATTACCACTTTTTATGAAAAATGGCCAAGGAAAAAAAAACTAGAGAAATAGGCCATGAGCCCACCCTATTAATTCACCAGTCACAACCTGGCAAAATAAACTTTGGCGAAAAGGGTAACAAAGAGAAACTTTTACATTTTGATAAATAAGCAGAATAATGATAGTTCACCTGGCAAAATGGAACAAAAGTTCTTTAGCTCTGAGGTATTTCATTTGCGAAGTGTCTTACACAATGTTTTGTAAAATGGACATGTCGCTGAGATTTGTCTTTTTGGTGAATTTTTGCCAAAATATGTATATAAAGGTTGTGTCTGCATTAAATGTAAACATTTAGGGGCTGATTTATCAAGGGTCTAATTTTGAATTAAAAAAACGCCGAAATTCGAATTAAAAAAGACAACCTAAATTTATTTTAAAAAAAATCAAAGTCTTTTTTTGAGGTGAATAGTCCGTATTCTTTTGAATTCGAATCATACGAATTGAAGTAATAGCGCATTCGATCGAATTCAAATAGATGTTTTCTCCAAAAAATCCTTCGATTTTTTCAAAGTCCAACAATTGACTCCAAATAGGTTCTAGGAGGTCCCCCATAGGCTAAAACAGCAATTCGGCAGGTTTTAGATGGCGAAAGTTGTTTTTTCACAAAAAAAGTACACTGACTCCATAGCAGCCTCTTGAGCACTGCATAACTTTTGATCATCCCAGTTCAGCTGATGTCGGCTTTAGGTCTTAATGTTTTGCAGGCACTGATTGTAATGGAAATCCCCCTGATATTTTGGACAGGCATATTTCAGTGTAAAAACCTATATTTCTGCTCACAAGGAAACCACCACATGTGCCGTGAGCCTTAAAATCTATAATCGAGCCTTAAAATCTATAATCATTAAAGCATTCTCATTAATTAATTTATTAAAACAGTTATTTAACCATTCTTCAAAATTCTGTTAAATGCAGTCCTGATATAATCAATTGTCCTTAACCTGAAAAATGGAAAGTGTAAAAAGCACCCCCATATACCATAGTTTATGTCAGTAACAGTACAGTACATTTCATACCTTGTCTATAAGAATAATAGATATATACATTATACTTCCATAGAAGCTCTAGATCAGATCCAGTTCATTTCTATAAAACCCTATTGTGCTTATAAGCCTGGAAAATATATTTCCCCTTCATTTAATATTCACTTTGTTTTTCTATATCCTTCCTTTGTGGTTCTTAATTGCTTAGTGGCTGTTGATGTTTTAACTTATTATTTCACTACTACTGTTGTTTCACCCTGCAAATAAAAATGATATTGTTGTGCAGGTTTTACTGGGATTATTTGACATTGTGGATTAGTGGGCACTGGGAATTTTATACTGTGCTTCTAATTAGTGAAGGTCAAAATCCAGAAACTTTAGTGAGTCACTTTTTCTTGACTACAATGAGAAGCCCTGTGAGTATCCCAAGTCCTATTGTTATTGCTTGAACTCGCACTAACGTGCCTGATGATTCTCAATAATTGGATCACTGCTACTAAGTAGTGGTAATCAAAATCCCCCCCATGTGCCATAAGCTTAAAATTAAACCACACTGACTAAAAAAAGCATAATTTTTGTGTTACTTTGGACATCATTGACTGCAAATTGTAGAGCTGTTTCCCCAATGAATATCAAAAAATCTATAAAAAATACTAGCATGCTGGAACAAATGGAAACTCATCATTAATCTGACTTAGCCATAAGCTCTCTTCCTATACTCGAACTGCATTATAAACAGTAGTCTTACAAATCCCTACATTATTTGTTGGGTTACAGATTAAGGAGAGTCACAGAAAAAGATGCACCCTGGTGCAGTGCAACCCACTGGGCTGAAATGAATAAGTCGAGCTAAATGGGGAACTGAAGATCAGTGCGGTAACTGAAGAAGAGTTCTATATACAGCAGGTTACACCCTGGTGGGCAAGTTCTGTAGACCGGAGTCTAATTTACTTATAAACCTGAATAATGCTGACAATAAAGATGGTTATAGAATACAGTATGTGCATAAAATTAATGGTGCTAAATGCTGATTAGGAGGGTGTAAAGTAATGAGACACATCAGTGGGCAAATAGGTCATGAGAGAGCAGACCCTCACTGATGCAAATTAATGTGGGGGTGGTCATGATTGCTTCCAGTGTGAATAAGGAAATGTGAAATCTGAATTTTTTTTAATGAGCTTTAACTGTCATAAAAATACCGAACATGTTAAATCTTGTATAAATATAATCACATTTTATTACAATGAAAGGTGGTAGATATTGGATGATCATGTATCTTTAAAGAAAAAGGATAAAAGAATACCCCATTCCTACAGCTATGTTTATCTGTATTACTGTATTGTTGCTTTAAAATTTTATTTACATGAGAAGCATACTGGGACTTTTAATACATAAAGCATCACTATATATTAGCATGTGTGCTGTAAAAAGCCAGATGTCACTAATGGCAAAACTGATGACTTTCCAGGAAGACGTTTACATTCATAAGGTGCATTTGCTTGTGTCTAATTAGTTTGTCTTTACTGGTTGGTAGCTCGACAGTCAGGAGAAGATTGACTCTGCAGGGTTTACACTGAGAGGCATAATCTGTGTTATCATCATCTTCTCATCTAACCTTGTTAAAACCAGAAAACAAAGCAAAATTTACAATTTTAACTCAGAGGATAAAACATCAAGGCCTTGAGAGGCAACCACCCCTGTTGCTTTTGGAGTCAGAGTGTGTATTATATCACGCTTATCTCATGTGATATAAGTGTGGGATCTGTTATCCAGAATGCTCAGGACCTGGGTTTGTCCAGATAAGGGTTCTTTCCATAATTTGCATCTCCATACTTTGTCTACTATAAAATAATTCAAATATGAAATAAACCCAACAGGATCGTTTTGCCTCCCATACGGAGTAATCAAATCTTACTTGGGATCAAGTACAAGGTGAAGTTTTATCATTACAGTGAAAAAAGGAAATTATATTTAAACGTGAATTATTTTTGCATCAATAGGAGAAGATCTTCCCATAATTTGGAGCATTCTGGATAACATGTTTCTGGATAATGGATCCTAGTGTTAATTGAGAATTAATTGAGAATTTAAATTTCAATTGGATTCCTTTCCTTGCTATATATATGCATTTCTATATGTCTAAATCTATGTATTTCTATATGGTATAGTGTACGTTTTTTTGTTTGTCATGCCTCTTGCTTACTTCAAAGGTACTCACTTCTAATTATATCATCATACAAATGCTTATAGACAAGGTGAGCCCCTTGAGATAAAGACTTTTGAGAGTATTACAACAATACTGTATACTCAAGGCATTAACTCAAGGGATGAAAACATAATTATGCCTCTTTATAGGTCCTTGGTGAGGCCTCATCTGGAGTATGCAGTTCAGTTTTGGACTCCAGTCCTTAAGAGGGATATAAATGAGCTGGAGAGAGTGCAGAGACGTGCAACTAAATTGGTTAGAGGGACGGAAGACTTAAATTATGAGGGTAGACTGTCAAGGTTGGGGTTGTTTTCTCTGGAAAAAAGGCGCTTGCGAGGGGACATGATTACACTTTACAAGTACATTAGAGGACATTATAGACAAATGGCAGGGGACCTTTTTACCCATAAAGTGGATCACCGTACCAGAGGCCACCCCTTTAGACTAGAAGAAAAGAACTTTCATTTGAAGCAACGTAGAGGGTTCTTCACAGTCAGGACAGTGAGGTTGTGGAATGCACTGCCGGGTGATGTTGTGATGGCTGATTCAGTTAATGCCTTTAAGAATGGCTTGGATGATTTTTTGGACAGACATAATATCAAAGGCTATTGTGATACTAAGCTCTATAGTTAGTATAGGTATGGGTATAAAGAATTTTAATTAAAAGTAGGGAGGGGTGTGTGTATGGATGATGGGTTTTCATTTGGAGGGGTTGAACTTGATGGACTTTGTCTTTTTTCAACCCAATTTAACTATGTAACTATGTACTTACTACAATATATGTTATATATTACTAAATATGCATCCAAAGGAAATAACTGTAAGCTGTCCAACTGGAATGCATTTTTCCTTTAGAAATAACAAAAGGGAAGCATTTCTTGGAAGAAGAAGGTTTGGGTTGGCAAGATAGAATCAGATGCTGTGCTAGTGCTTCAAGAAGCAGGGTTTGAGAATAGTTTTGAAAGAGATTGAAGGAAGAATTAAGGGATGGAATTCCAGAAGTATGGAGCAGCAACAGAGAAAGGTTTATGATGGCAGATGGCAATTGATGTGGGTGGTGGCTCTAAAAAGGTATGGAGAAGACAACTATTGGAAGATCAGGGGAAACAAGTGAAGAGATGAAGTGGAATGCAGAGGGATAAATATTTTTTTTTTTATAACCAATACAATCTCTTAACAGGTTGCCATAAAGATGATAGCAACTGGGGAGTAGCTTCTCTTTGATGTGAGAGAAGGAAGATTCTGTAGAAGCAGGCAGTGATGTAACTAAAGAGAAAGCAACCTCCCACAACTGCCCATATCTGCTCCCCCTGTAGAGAGGCCTGCAGGTGACCTATGATGCGAATGTGAAATCCCAGATTATGGGTGATCCATCATTTCTTTGCATTGTGGGTACCACAAAAATACAAATGAAGACCAGTAGCACACTGTTATTTAGACTATACCTGTTGGCATCATATTGGATGTTAATTTAAAAATAAACTATCCTTTCAAATGGATCATATACTATATTGTCTGTGACACACCATTGTCATCATCATCATCATTTATTTATATAGTTTGCAAAAGTTAAGTAGCAATTTACAATAATTTCTCTATTACAATACTTTAACAAATAAGAGTTACAGAATGAAGGACAACTTTGGAAGGCCCTACTAAAAAGAGCTACTGTTGTGGAGGTGCCCATTTCTTTCTATTCAATAGAATGGCAATAGCAGGTAAATGCATTTTGATCACTGTGGTGATGTTCATGTCGACTAAATAATGTGCTATTGATCTTAAGCAAGCAATGCAAAACCTTCCTACTTAACAAACTACAGATATTTAGTGGAAAGTGTAATATCTACTGTAGATATTACAAGTAGATATTACAAGTTGACAAGGACTTACATGACTGTATGAAGGCACTGACCAGATATGGGATGAATTTGACGTAGTTGGCCAGCTTGAATATATTGCAATATATGGACAAACAATCCCTGTTTTGTTTAAAGGGTAAGGCATTTTTTAGTAGCTGTATGCACAAAATGTCTCTGTCTTAAATATATTGATAATGGGTGAGTGTAGAGGACTCTTGTATTTGTCCATACCAGCACTCCAGCAGTCAAAATCTACTAAGAGCTTTCTCCCTAACAAGGAGTGGTACAAATGTGTCATAGATAGTTATTTCCCTTGTTTAGTGATGATTGCTTATATTAGGCTTTTAAAATAGTGTCAGTCAGTGTCCAATGGAGAGATTTCTAGAAGGTATAGTTATTAAGAGCAGTGTATTGTTTTCAATTTAGCAGTTTAGAGGCATGCTGCTGCAACAGTTGATACTGCTAGGAGCTAGAGAGTGATAGAGACTGGTCCCAATAACAGGTGAGATGTACTGTTCCACCAAAGTATGAAGGGCTCTTAGACATATGTGTGCAGTAACAACAACATTTGAAACTCCCAATGCATTAGAAATATTTCCAAAGACTAAAGAGTAAATGGTAAGTCCCATTATCACATACCTGCAATACTCAAAAATGTAACTGGAAGTGTTATGAATGCAATACAATGTTGCACACAAGGCACACTAAAAAGAATAAATAGCAAAATAAGCACTGGAATTTTTATTTGAATGCAGGCAAAAATATTTAAAGAAAACCTTTAAGCATTTATACAATATACTATTACTATACATATTATAATTATACTATTAATTGGTACATGGAAAGAGCCTTGTACACCTAACACTGAGCAGTAGAGGATTCCCATTGTGCATTGCAGCTGTGCTCTTCTTTGTTTTCTTAAAATTGCATACAACAAAGGAGCTAGAACATAGAGTATACATGACACCCAAAATAGTGCAAGTACAACTTGTGTTCCATTTACCAACAGTGATTCTGGGAAAACATAGGATTGTGGTTTAAAAACTTGGTAAATTGAGCCCATTTTTTTGCTTTTAGACCTTGCCCCATTAATAAATGAGGGCTAAGTTATGATGTTAGAGTTTTACTCTGATATTCTGCTAACCCATCAGTTTCCAAAGTGGGAAAGTTATGCTACCATGGATAAGTATAGTGCAATTCTTTTCCTGGCACTATTTAGAACTCATTCGTTTGCATGCAGTGCTGCTGTAAATCAATATAATTTACTTTTTTTTTTTTAATTTGATAAACCACATTTACATTGTGATTGTAGTTTCTGCTGGTGTTTCCTGAATGATGTAGCTTAATGCGTCATTTATGATGCCTGGAACTTTAACTGAATTCTATTTCAGTCTAGGAATTGTACAGCATTGACATGTTGTCAGAATGTCATCTCTATGCTTTTACCTCAACTTGTTTTTCTTCCACTGCTTGGCATATGGTGCTTCTATCTGAAGTGTTAGGATAAAATTATACATAAAGCATTAATTAGAAATACAAAAAAATTCAACCTTCCAAAGGAGTGTTAAGCAACGTGTGTAATAGATATGTGCATGTAAAACAGAAGAGGTCAACATTTTAATTGTCAGCGTTAGCAATTAATTTGGAGCCTTTTGAATTGAAAAAAAAAAAAAGAGCAAAAGCCCCAGGTATAAAACTGTTGCTAAAAGGCTAAGTATTTTTACTGTGAGTGACAGGCAATGTCTTCTAGTTCTGCCTTTTCCCACAGCTCTGTAAATGTCACTGTTCCCTGAGCTTTTAAGGCCACTTTTTCTCCAAGTCCAAATTAATAAAATGAAGTGTGCTCACTCAGTGCATTTGGCTCGGCAGCACGGCAGGTAACCTAGGAAAAAATGCTTCCAAAAATATTATGCTAACAGTGGGTGTCTACAGACAGATTTAAGGAAAGAAAATTACCTTTCTAATCATCTAGTTACAGTACAATATGCCTGTTAAACCAGACTTTATTGTTTGACATTAAATCATACAGTTCATGTTTTAATTCCCTTTTCAAATTTTTTTTTTAAAATTAACTGTTTATGAGATACAGATCTCAGTGGCACACAACGGGTTATCGAGCCTCAGGCTAGACTGGGGTTTCACTAGCGCCCAGACAGTAAGGGGGTTATTTATTAAAATCCAGATTTTTCTGATTTTTAAATAAAGAAAGTCAGACCAAACTAGAATCCATAATTTGACCTTATTTATTATTAAAAAAAAGCTTAATTTAATCGGTTTGGGTAAAAACTCAATAAAATCGAGCAATTTCCTGTATCCCCAAATTGTTTGGAATTTTTCCTGAAAAGGTCAGATTTTCAGGTTAATTCTAGCGCAGACCACAGAAACATCAAAATAGGATAGGGACCTCTGCCATTGACTTATAACCAACCTCGGTAGGTCTGAGATGGCGGATTTGTGGATTCAGGCTTTTTGCTGAATTGAGTTTTAATAAATCTTGAAAAATTCAAGTTTTAAAAAAAAAAAAAAAAATTCAAGTTTTGTCCCAAAAAGCCTGATGGGAGTTTAGTAAATAGCCCCCTAAAAGTAATAGGTATTTTAAGTCTTCAGGGAGTTTAAATTGGATAGCCTAGTGTACAAAGTCATTCACATTACAAATGCTCAACTGATTGTTGATTGAGCTTATTCAGTTGATCTCAATATAAATAAGCAGAAGTTTAACTACAAGTTATGGACAAATTATTATTTCTTTATGATCTCCATATATAGTGGACTAAAGGGGGTAATTTACAAACAACCTAGCAAAATGTTTGGGCTCAAAAAAATGGACACAATAGAGAGTGCATAATGACAAAATTCATTATTAAACACCTCTGTATGTTTGCCAAAGTGTCCATCCTGTCTCTTTTGATGAATATAGCAGCACAAATGCACCTACTGATACTTGGGAACCCTGTTGCTACTGCTACCCTGGATCTGGCCAGTAGCCTCAGTGTAGAGTACTGCAGTGGGTCGGGTGCTCTTGGGTACCTGCAGAATACCTGCAAATCAGTCAGGATTTGGGAGGGGGGTTGGCAATGCCCACAGGTACCCACCTGGGAGGTTGCGAGCAGTTTAAAAACTTAATAATATAAAAAAAAACCCTAGCTCCCATGTTTCCTTACCTTTTTGTGATGTCACTTCCAGCCACGAGGCAGTCCTGTTCTGAAATACTGACGTAACTTCAGGTTTCCTGTTGGGTTACAATATTCTTCCTGCACTTGTAACATTTACCTTTTTTTATACATTTCCCCTTTATTTGAAAAAGTTGTATTGCTTTATGCATTGAGATGTGTATTTCTTGCTCCAGTTGCGTGACTCTACTTATTTCCTCTCAAAACACTATAGTTCTGTCATGCTTTATCACTGGGAGTCTAGCTATTTCTATAGCAAAGTATGACAAGATTAATCACAAGATCAATAAACCTCTGTCTTAAAGATTCACTGGCTGCAGTAAAAAGCATGGAAACAAGCAAAGAAAGAAAACTTACCTGCAATGGCACAGGCAACCAATGCCATTTTTTAAAAAGTGTTAACTAACTAAATACATTAATTAATCCATAAATAAATGTATTTAATAAAAACTGATACTAATTAAATGGATTTCTTTAAAAACATTGTATTGCATACATTTTCTTATAGATAAACTATACCCCAGAATGAATACTGTTTTGGGTTATTGTTTTCCTATAAGGGTGATGATCCCCCCCATATGTACTGTAATACTAGGCACTAAATTTACCCAGTAGCAGTAGCCTATAGGAACCAATAAGATGTTTGTTTTTAAACAGGTGATCAGTAAATTCTATCTGCCTCTCTCTCTCTTCCTTCCAGCAACAACCATTTTTCAAATTTGTATAGTATCATAGTTTGATGAAATCAATGGCCACTCTGCTTACAATCTTTTGGTAGATAGGAGGGAATGTTTTAATATGGTCTAGTTTTAATTTACAGTCCAACCAAACAGCACAATCTCTGAATGCAAGTTTCTTAATTTTTTTTTTTAAGTTGCTTTAAAATGAATGATATTTTGCTACATTCTAGGGGACAACTTATTAAACCGTGACTTTATCATGCCAAAAATTCAAAAAAGTTGCAGGAAAAAAAGCATGACTTTTCTGAGATTTATTATGAAACAAAACTGCAACAATTCAGAATCCAAAAATACTCCAGCTAAATCCTGTTGAAATCTTATAGAAGTCGATGGCAGATGGTCCCTTTTACAACTGGAATATCTTTATTTGATTTGTGGCTTTAGTCGAAAAAGCTGGTTTTCATGACTTGGCTCCGTGACTTTTCTTTTGTGCATTTTAAGTTCGGATCTTTGAATAACTTTTATGACATTCATGGTGTTAGAGAAACTGATCAAAAAGTCGGCAATAGACAGCACTTCAGGAAGGGATTTTATTACAGCAGGCTGCAGGTATGTAAGATCTAATTCATTTCGGGGTGAACTCCCTTAATCATAGGCTTGCCACAAATTAGACACAGTTGTTCTTTTATACATGTGATTCTAGCTGCACATACTGGACACTCCATAAAATACAAAATGTATTGGATACTTTTAAAAACATTGTTTGCTAAAAAAAAGTTACTTTAAAAACATTGTTTCTTCTAGGAAAAAGCTAATTAGACCGGCATTTCTTTCCTTTCGATTTAAAGCTAAATAAGGTAATAAGTCATAAAATTTTAATCCCATTTGTTTCTTTATCCCTTTTAAATTTGAAAATAACTTTAGTTTTTTGATTTTTTAATTTATTGATTTTAAACCTTCTGTCTTTCAAATATATTATCCATTTCATACAATGCAAAGGACTTCTAGATGGAAAATGTTGAGTGGAATAATTACAGGGGAAAAAGCAGAGGGCTGAACAATCCCTATCAATATAGATAACTAATTTCATGTCTAGAATTTAGACCATTTGGTATCCTTGTCCCAGAATGCTTCTCTAAGGTGGATCACATCACTCCCTCTAATCGGAGCCATAACCTGTTCTATTACCTTGACCCTTAAATCTTTAATGCCATTTGGGGAACACATTGTAAAGTGTAAAGTACCCACTAGATTTGCTTCATTCTTACTTGTGATTGTCCTAATGTGTTCTCTCACTCTATCTTCAGGCTTCGGATTGTATGACCCACATATTGTTTGCTACAGTGTCCACACTCCAATAGTGATGGGTGAATTTATTCTTTTTTAGAAACACATTTCACATCAATTTGGTACAAAACCTCTGCCATTTTAGTCATTGTTTAGAAACAGTAAGTATTTTCTTATTATATTGCAGATCTGCAGAATAAACAAATGATGTCCTCCGCACTGCCTTTTCAGTCTTTTTTAGGAATGCATCGATCCTCGCTTGGGTAAACCGCTATCCCAACCAGTGACAAAATTTCAAAAATGAGGAGAGCACTTCTCAATAGCAAAAACGCTGTGGTTGTATTTATTTAAAGGCTACTACACGACATGTTTCGGGTTATTACATACCCTTTCTCAAGTGTGAGAAAGGGTATGTAATAACCCGAAACATGTCGTGTAGTAGCCTTTAAATAAATACAACCACAGCGTTTTTGCTATTGAGAAGTGCTCTCCTCATTTTTGAAATTTTATATTGCAGATCTGATTATACTCCTCACTATATTCAGTTACAAAAAAACCTTTTTGTTTTTCTTTTTCAGTATTGTCCATTTTCTTTGTCAATTCAAACTTCTTTCCTATCTGATGTGAGAGCCCTACTTGCCTTCTCATATGAAGTCAGATCCTTTGATTAACCCCTACTGTGTAATCTAAGTCCTAACTGATTGGACTGTTCCTTGTACTCAGACTACAATTCCTCTGATATCTCACTAACTGACCATATGGGATACTTTGTATAATGTGTTTCGGATGACAACTGTTGAATCTGAGTATTGTGTTGCCTGCTGTGGATTTTCTAAAAAAAAAAATCTGTGTGTATCTTTCACGCGTGGTTGTTTCCGTTCAATCTGAGATCTAACAAATTCATTTCTTCCTTGTGAGATTATGGTGATTTTTATTCAAATATCTGTGACATTCCCCTATTAATTCAGATGTGCCATCCCATATAAACAAAAGGTCATCTATATAGCGACCGTACCATATAATGTGCTCACGATAAGGGTTATCACATCCATAGATGCGGCACTGCTCCCACCAACCCATGTACAGGTTGGCATAGGAAGGGGCGAAGGACGCTCCCATGGCAGTGCCCTGTCTCTGAAGGTAAAACTCTCCATTGAATTGAAAAAAATTATGTGTTAATAAAAACTCCAAAACCAATAAATTGTAGTGAATGAAATTTTCTGTGTATTTTTGTAACTCGTTCAGTGTGTCTGCTATAGCTTGTACACCCATATTATGTGGTATCATGGAATATAGAGTTTTTACATCCATTGAAATCCAATGGTAAGTGCCCAGTTAGAGAAACTGAGTTTAGCCACCATGTTTTTTTTTCATGTTTTTAGTGAGTTGATTTTTTGAAATAAGCGTTTTCTCATAAATAAGCTCACATTCGAGTTTAGCAAGTTTGCAAGTTTTTTCCATATTAAATAAAAATTCACAAATTCTGATAAATAGGCCTCCCATGTTCAAGGCTGTAAGAGCTGGTAAATCTGTATATCTTGGCAGGAGATTTTGAAATAATATAGTAGACATCCCCCATCTTACGCAGAACCTTAGAGCAATCTAGTCTATCCTCTCTAGGGAAAGGAGCAGCAACATCTTTATCCAATATTTTAAAGTGGATTTCTGGATTCTGTTGAACACTTTCATGATTCTCAAAGCACAAACCAAATGAAAATGCTTTTCTGAAGGAAAGTACTATTCTACTCAGGATTTACAGGATTTTTTAGTATTAACTTAATGTTCATAGCACTTTTTCCATTTTTTCTGTTTTACTCTTTCCTGTTTGCAGTGCTTGCTGGTATTGTTTGCAATTTCTTACTTTTGGCTTTAAAAAAAATAGTACATTCTGTTGTTTCTTCTTGTGGAATGCTCCTAATGCCGACTTAGTCAGCTTTATTGGATTCATTTTACCTCAGATAATTGCTCTTAAGAGGTAAATACTTGGATCAGAATTTAAATTTAAAAAAATCACAGAGGCTAATTGAAATGTTTTTCATTAGATGTTTGGCCATCGTTAGCGTGGCTTTAAACAATTTTTTTCACAAAGCTTTTCGTGCCCTAGCCTAGGTTCTTCCCCCCTCTTGGTGAAAGCACATAGAAGGTTCCTGAAGCTTGTCAATATGATTTCATTGCATATTTATGAAATACGTCTCTAAAATAAATCTGTATTGAATTATTTTGATGTGTTTCTGATGCATTTTAGATATGAGGTTACCAAGAAGAAGGTGTATGGTCTATTTCATCTATATGCAATTATTTCCACTCGTGAAAAAGTACTTTTGTTCTTGTCATAGTGTCTTACACACTAGAAGACCATAAACTATGGAGATAAATATAATCAAGGCTCTAGAATAAGTATGAAGATCAAAAAATGCCATTTTAATATTACAAATTAGGACATTAGATTGTTACACTGGGGCAGTTTTTTACACCACTATTAACGGGGATAGTTCTCCATTGAAGAAAAGATCTACACTGGAAACACAGAATAAAATTTGGACTTTTATGACTCGCAGTTCTGCCCACTAAGTTTTAGGTGGCTAAAATGTATGCATCAATTGACACCACCATATATATATTTAGGTAACAGAGAACATGACAATCATAATTAAAATAAGTAAAATGCACACCATTAGTTTTCAAAAATCTAATTTTTGTCAGCCAAAACAGGCAAACAATATAAAATATCAATGCAAAGTCATTGAATCAATGCTCAAAAAAATTAAATCATGGGAGCGTTTGTTATGCATGCATAGAAAGTCTTTATGTAAATAATATCAGTCTCTAATGAACAATTATTAATTACATGACAATGTCATACCAAAAGCTCATATACCGTATATACTCGAGTATAAGCTGAGTTTTTCAGCCCCCAAAATATGCTGAAAAACTCTACCTCTGCTTATACTCGGGTCAAGCGCAAAAACGGTCGCCGGCACCTAAGAATATTCGGCGGCGCCTTAGAATAGTAGCTGGTGCCTAAGAATATTCGGCGGCGCCTTAGAATAGTAGCCGGCGCCTAAGAATAGTCATCCAAAAACGAGATTGAAACTTACCAGAAGCTGCTGCATTTCTCACCCTCGGCTTATACTCGAGTCAATAAACTTTCCCAGTTTTTGGAGGTAAAATTAGGTACCTCGGCTTATACTCGGGATGGCTTATACTCGTGTATATACGGTAAGCAGAAATCACCGTACCCGCAAAAGCAGACAACTATGGAAATGAGAAACCCCAACATTTTGCTTTAAGGGTATCTTTTGTATTATGTATAACAAGTGTATGACCTGATATGAGAGGCTTAAAACAGAGATTTGTAGAGGTACTGGGTAACTGAAAGCTTAGTTGCTAAACAGTCACTGGTGCATGGTAATGAGTGTATTTTTTTCAACAGGCATGGCAAAGCACTTCGCCATCTGCAAGTTTTTTCGCGAAACTGTGGCAAAAATCCACAGTGAAAAATTTCCCTGTAAAAAAAAAGTCGCCAAGACAAAGGGAGTTATTTACTAAAATCCAAATATTTTTCATTGTTTTATGAAAAACACTTTGGCCAAACTCCAGTGCACATTTTTACCTTATTTATCAATAAATTAACTGGAAAAAATCTGCTGCAGAAAAAGACTCAATAAAATTGTGAAAAAATCCAAATTGTACTATTTTTTTATAGATTTGACACCTGTAAACTCCGATTTTTTCTGATTATAGCCTGAAAACCGCATATTATTGTACAAAACCCAGCACAGATCATGATATATTCGAGGACATCTGTCATTGACTTCTACATGACCTCGGCAGGTCTGAAACGGAGTGCAATGGAGTCTTTTTTTATTTGGACTTTTAGTAGCCTCGGGGTTTAATATAAATTAAAAAAATTTTTTTCTATAAAAAAAAATTGTATTTTCCCCCTAAAAACAGGACTGAGTAAGAATGGCTGGATGTACAGGTATGGGATCCATTATCTGCAAAGCTGTTATCCAGAAACTTCAGAATTATGGGAAGGTCATCTCCCATAGACTCCATTTTAATCAAGTAATTAATGATTTCCTTTTTCTCTATAATAATAAAAGTATACTTTGTACTTGATTTCTACTATGAATCATTATTTGAGGTAAAACAATTCTATGGGGTTTAATTGGCCAGTAAAGTTGCTGGTTTTAAACCAGGGAGTCCCTGACAAATTTTATGGGAATGCATTTTTTGAATTAGCTGTTATTCTAAAAATCATAACTGCAAAACTGCATCTATGTTTACCAACATTGAGCTTCTACAGTATATGTGCAGGCTGCTGCAGCAAACCACAAAAGTAATGAAAATGTTGCAACCACCACAAGTTGCTGGATGGCTGGTTTCATTGTTTTTGCCTATGTTATAGATTGTAACTGTTCAAGGCTATTGCCATTTAAATGAGTGCACCATAACTGATTGTGTAGAGCTTGACTTTATGGGAGCTTACAGCAATGCAAATAAAAGCAGTTTGGAACATACTATACTTTGAAATAGCTTGTCTTGCTTCTAGAAAAGTACTGTAAATTTAAATATTACCCAAGGCATCAAATTAGATCAAATGAGTTCCCTGTATTTTAAAATATTACAGTTAACTCAACATAACTCAAAGCCAAGTTAGACTTATAAATGAATTTTAACACTTTTAGTGCCTTGCCTAAGGTAAAATAAGGAGTAGATTATGATTCTTCCAGTACACATGCTACTGCCTCAATAAATAGTATTGTTTAGTAGTGATGTGTGAAACTCATTGAAGTCAATGGGCTTCAAATAAAACATTTTTATGTATATTTTTTTCATCCAAATTTAAAGTCAATGGGCATTTTTTTTAGGGATGCACCGAATCCACTATTTTTCAAGAAAGATTCGGCCGAATACCAAACTGAATCATAATTTGCATATGTAAATTAGGGGTGGGCAGGGAATTTTTTACTTCCTTGTTTTGTTACAAAAAGTTACGAGATTGCCCTCCCTTTGGATTCGGTTCAGCTGGCCAGAAGGATTCGGCCAAATCCAAATCCTGCTGAAAAAGGGGCGACTCCTAGCCGAATACCGAACCGAATCATGGATTTGGTGCATCCCTAGTTTTTTTTCTTGCTGATTTTTTTTGTTGCATCCATTTTTAAGTTGCAAAATTTTGTCACAGTTTTTTAAAAAAAATTCGACCCTCAAAATTGTTTAGTCATTTTATTTGTTATTTTATTGCTTCATTATAGGGACTAGCTAGCAAAAGCTAGTACGTTGCAGTTAAAACTTAGTCCCTTTGTAAAATGTATAATGAAGCAATAGAATTCTTAATGAATCAGATGAAAATTGAGAGTAGGACTGGCCAGATATGGGATGACTTTGACGTAGTTGGCCAGCTTAATATATTGCAATACTGTATATGGACAAACAATCCCTGTTTTGTTTAAAGGGTAAGGCATTTTTCAGTAGCAGTATGCACAAAATGTCTCTGTCTTAAATATATTGATAATGGGTTGAGTGCTGAGGAGTCTTGTATTTGTCTATATCTATTTTGTGGTCACAGCCTCATTGTACCCCGCCTAATGGTTTTAAAAATTAGTGGTGAGCACAACTTTTCCTTGTTTGTTATATATATATATATTGGAGCATAACTTCATAAAATGCCTTTTTTTTGTTCACAAAATTCGCAAAAGAGAAGGAGTATATTCATATTAAGCCTGGGAGTAAGAATGCATACAGTATATTTCAAAATTTTCTGAAGACAATATCTTGCAAAAGTTACCCAACTACAAAAAGAAATAGGGATTTAGCATTTAATATGTACATATTATTTAATATCCACGAGTTCCATGTGTATGTTTTATCTTGACTGTGTTTATGCCAGAATATAATATGGTCAAATGTTGGCTCAGTAATACATTATGTATTAAGTACTGAGAGGCTATATTTAATTCATGGTTCACTGGAGAGCGAGCACCTATGGTAATCACATTTTTAAATATATGTAAGGGGACAGCAGAACCAGTAATATATAGCCAATTAGAGTACCAGAACATTAAAATTAAACAAATGAGTTTTCAATCTTCCATCTGGCACTCCTACGTAATGCCTATATGTTGAGATTCCCCTTAGCATAGATAATTATGTTTACATTTAATCACTCTAAGTTTTTAACAGGTCCTGTGCAGTTTTTCCTAACCATAGAAGAGGTTGACAAATCGAACAATTCTTTAAAATAAATAAATATACATTTTAATAGTATCAGGGAAAAAACAGCCATTTTTAAAACAACTGTATTATTGATTTCATTGCCTTCTTGCCTATGCCCTTTAATGTTCTTTTAAATCAAGATATTGTGTAGTAGACTCTTCCTATCAGATGTAGGCAAAATGCACATCTCTGTATAATTTTGTTTGTTGATTTACCTAGAAGTCTCATTTCATGTAGCCCGGTTCCTTTGACCACGTGTATGAAGAAAGCAGGGAAAAAGAATGTTCAGGCAGAAAATTATTTATTTTAGGCTTACAAAAGCCAACATTTTTAAAAATCTTACTGACTTACCATGAGGATATGTATTGTACCCAATTAAAACTGAAAATGTAAGCGCTAGAGCACATTCTTGCCCTTTATTGCTCATTCATCAATCACTTGTGTCCAAGTCTTCGGTGCACTTTGCACCCTGCACCAGAGTTTGAATAACGCATACTAGGGGGCAGTTAAGGGATGGGAGTGGGGAAGCCTAAGTGATCCTTCCTGCACACCCCTTATAAATTTAGTGCTGATAAATGGGGGCATCACTAAATTTATGTGGAAAGCACAGGTTCTTAAGTTTCATTGTGGAGGACAAAGACCTGCAACCAGAGGTGCTAGCCATGGTGCAGGAAGAAAAAAAAAACATTTTAGCTTACACCAGTTATTTTGTTCTTTGCACAATGGATAGGGCATAGGCAGATGTAGAAGTATATATGTGTGTTTATATGTGTTTATATATATTTATTAGTTGTTCACACAGGGATTAAGGCCAACATGTCTTGTTGGACTAGACTGAGTTCAGTTATTTCTTCTGGGTCTAGATGATTACAAAACTTTTATGGAGATAGGCGAAACTCCTCCAGCCTAACAGTCAATGAAGAACCAGCCATAAAGGAGGTTTTGATTAATGTGAAGGTCATACTTTAGTACAAAACCTTTCACATGCATAATAATGCTGAAGACTATGTACCCTGTGGCTCAGTGGGAATGGAATGGGACAGGAACAGAAATATGCTCAGCTGGGGCAAAACTTCCAGCTTAGAGAATCTATCTCTAAAAGAAGAGGACATGTATTCCCACAAAGCTAATACAACGTTTTACTTGGTAGCAACAGATACCCATTTGAGAAGCTAAGAATTATTTTAGTACAGATTAATTTCTTTTTTTATGTTCCATTATATGACCAAAGTATGCTTTGCTGGATGGGCACTTCATGGTACTGTATAATGTACTGACAACACCAATCTGTTCTTGTATTTGGGACTGCTGTTGTCGATATTCCTGTGGTGAAAAGAAGCGTTAGTTTCTAATGGTGTAAAATAATTTTATGTTTTTATAAAGATAAAAAAATTCTAGAAATAATGCAGAAAAGACGATGTCTGATATGTTGACATAATTCTTAATATTTAGGAAAATGTATGAGTCACTTTATTAGGCTAATATGCTAACTTTACATGCCTCAGAGCAGTGCCTCATAGCACCCTATTAGACCTTTCATCATTTTGACTTGACTAGGCTGTATAAGTTATAAAACCAGTTACTTAAGAATTACTGAATTAAATAAAACTTTTTTTTCCTCATATTTTACCAGAAACAAACTCAATCTAACTCCCATCCATAAATTTGACTTATTTACTAATATTTCAGGTTGAAAAAATCAGATCTGGAGAAAAAAAACTGAATTTACAAACAAAACATTTAAAAAATTCTAATTTCATTTTGAATCGAAAACCAATGCCAAACACCCCAAAACTCCCAAAATTTGTAAAGGTTAAAAAACATCTTTAAATATTTAAAGGGACAGCACTAACAACATGTTTAACAGTTCCCTGCCTGGAAAATGACAACTGGTTAGGTGGTTTGACAAGTGTACATTTCAACCACTTTCTCCATAAATGTATTCACAGGACCAACAACCTGCAACTGTCCCTGATTGTTCAATATTTAAAAATCATATATAATAAATCATATATTAATTACTTAGGGTAAGGTATTGTAATATATCAGTGTTTGCAGATGACACAGAACTATGCAACCCTATTAATTCCATACAGGATGAGGCATTCTTGCAGCAGGATCTGGACAAACTGGCAATCCGAGCAGTTAAATGGTAGATGAGATTTTTTTCTAGAAAATTCAAGTTTTTTTTCTCTTATAGTTAGAATAGTTTTTTCACTTTAAAAACTAGATTTAAAAAACATGTGTTTTAATAAATAACCCCCTAAATGTCCAGTTTGCCCTGCTGGCTGGACAACATATTGGGTTGTCAAACTTTTTTTCTAAAAATATCACAATTAACTAACAAAATTGAAAGAATGTATTTATTAGAATTGAAAAATGTAACCAGTTATTGGCTAAGAGCTGACTCTATTATCTATTTATTTTTATTAATTTGTTTTAAAGCAATTTGTGTTTTGGCTACAGATTCTCTTTTTAACTGAAATAAATGAAAACCTCCCAGACTGAAAATAACAAAAGCTTAAATGTTGTTCCACCAAAAGCTGGTATCAGTCTGGATTAGTGGAACGCAGGGCTAGGAACCAATTTCGGAAGGCGATTTTCATTTGAAGGCATCAAATTAAACATGTTACAGGCTTTGCATTGTGAAACCACTGTTGTTTATTCATTGTGGCCCTTTGGGATTCCTTTTTCAAAGGAAGACGATTGATTTACTGAGCTTCCTTTCCATCCCGGCATGTGTTTATTGATTTTCTATAAAAAGTGGACATCAAGAATCTTATTTAGAGTTACTTTAGGATTCAAGAAACTGATAACAAACACTTTGTTCTACTTTCAGTTTGTAGTTCAGTGTCTGTGTTTAATTAGTAATTGGTTTCAAATTATTCATTATGAGTATTAGTCACTTTAAGCCTTGAATTAAATGCATATGCTTATCAACCCATTATGACACTTATAAATTTATACTGCATTATAGCTCAGCAAAGTAACGGAAATGGCATTTCTACTGTAGACTTTTTGCAATGAACATTCCTTTCATAATAATGAAAACATATTGCTTGTCTACAGCTATAATGAGGCAATAAAGATTTATTTTTCAAACTGCTATTCTGCAAAATAAGATTGTAATTTTTACATGTGTCATGTTAAAAACAGACATGATAAAATAATGATGGGAACATTTTCAAGCCATCTTATTATGATTTTCAGCATGGGTCTCTCTTGGGATGCATTCGAAGAAGATCTACTATGGTTGTAAGTTATCAAAGGATTTCTCTGATTTGAGAAAACAAAATGTATTGATTTCTTTTTTTTTATAATCTGAACTTTACACTTTAACTACTAAGCAACAACTGTAGTCATGGTGGGCAGGGGGCTACTTTAAAGTACATCTTAATATAGAATTTGAATTTACAGAACACTCCTTGCTGATGCAATCACTCCATTCCTTAGAAAACACACTGTTTTGAGAAAACACAGCCTCTTTCATCTTTTTTTTTTTTAATATAAATATGGAACAGATAAAAACTAAAAGAGGAAATAGTATATAATTTCTTAAAACTATACCATACATCTGCTATTTCTGTTTATTTTTATATTTTTGTTCTTCTGTGCGAAGGCAGCCAAAACTTTCATGTGATTCTAACACCCTCAATTTGACCCTATAATGATGGCCTTGTAGCTTTAAGAATTTGGTGATTTCTAAATTTCACGGAGAGAAGGGGTATACAAATTCTTGAAAATTCATTCCTTTTTCTTTGTAGTAATAAAGCATTATTTTTTATTTGCTCCAAACTAAGATATAATGAATCCATATTGGAAGCAAAAGCAGCCTATTGGGTTTATTTAATGTTTACATGATTTTCTAGTTAATATCTATCTATCTATCTATCTATCTATCTATCTATCTATCTATCTATCTATCATCTATCTATCTATCTATCTATCTATCTATCTATCTATCTATCTATCTATCTATCTATCTATCTATCTATCTATCTATCTATCTACCTATGGAGATCAAAACAACCATTTTACCATTTATTGGAATTTATTATTTTGGAAAAATCAGTAGCTTAACTTTTCACAAGTTCCATGTCCCATAATTTGCAATTAAGTTTGATATCTGTCAAAAAATAGTACACGTGCATTAATTTTTTTCCCATCAATACACCATTTATGAAAAAATATGTATAAATGAATAAAAGATTAGATAATATATGGGCCTCCTCATACAAACCAGAGAACTGTACATGTAGGAGGATTCTAAATGAGTCATCATGTTATCCAGTCACCAGGTGCCCAGTAGAATAAACAGTACTGAGCATTAAGTTATTTTAAGGAAAATAATATCTGATTCTTCTAAAGCAGCAATTCAGTCATACATTATAGGTGAACTGTAGAGTATCTTCATAACAGAGCATTTTAAAACCACAATTGTCAGAGGGCCTTTAAAAAAAATGAGTGCACTTTTTTAAGCACTTAAAAATAACTTTTTAATTTATTATTAATAACATTTGTTTAGGCATTGGTGCAGGTCTCTACTGCCATATACAAGTCAACATCCCCCAGCACACAACCTATATTATATATATATATTTCAACATAAAATATTCAAATGTTCAGTTATAAACACAATTCTAGAATAGATAAAAGTCATTGCACTATAATGAGATGAGATAACTATAACCAAAAAAATTGGGTTATAAAATGTAACAGTGTAATTAGCCATTTTTAGATATTTTATCCAAATACGATATGGCTTAACTTTTACCTACCTCCAACAGCCATGTGGATTTCCTTTCACCCACTGCTGCTAAAACCAAATCGATCGGATTTTCTCCTAAGTGGAATGTACATTTGCAGGTATATTAGCTTTTGGAGAGTAACCCAGATTCAGATTTTGGCCAGACTGATTCAGCAAAGTAGATCACTTGTTGCCAAACTGAAGTCAGTGCCTTTTTGCTTATAAGGAAATTTGACAAAGCCCAGGAGTAGGGTGTAAGAAAAGAGCCGCCCCCCTTGGGATAAAGTTTAACTTTTTAAAGAAGTGTTAAGGATTTTGAATAGATCACACGCATTACTGTTACAATTACGCATTACAAATTATACAAACATCTCAAGTTTAATTTGTGGATAAATATTGTACATTCATTGGCATAGTAACATTGTTACAGCATTAAAAAGTTTTTACTATTGAGGAAATCTAAAGTTTTGATATCATATTTTTATATCTAAAAAGCCTTAAAGAGCATTACATTGTTAGAGTTTGGAAAAAATTGTGTGTTGTCAGATCACCTCTTGAAAAATCACACAAAAATGATTGCCTTTTTACATGGCAACATCACAGGAAACATGTAGTAGAGGCAGGAAAAAAAAAACAAATTTCAAATGTTAGTATTTAGGCCCCTCAGTGTTTTATCGACATTATCAAAACTGGTTTATAGAACTGCATGTCCCTCTAATAAAGTATAAAGTAAAAAGCCTGATGGAGCTTACGTTTGTGGGAATGTCGTGTATAATCTTTTTTCAGTCTTGAACAATACACTGAGCATTACTAATAGATTGTTAGATCCTATGCTGGACACTGTTAACATGATTTCAAATATTCAGCTTGAATGAAGGAACTTAGCGCAAGTTAAAAAAGATGAGGAACTAGCAAGGTCCATGAAAAAGCATCTGCTCCATCCTCACTAATGATGGGCGAATCTGTGCCGTTTTGATTCGCCGAAATATTAATGAATTTGCGGTGAAATTTTACAGTAAATTCGGGAAACGTTGAAAAGTTTTCGAAACACATTGACGTCAATGGGCGTCAAAATTATTTTGACGCGAGCGACACTTTTAATACACGCGACTATTTCGTCCAAATGCATTAAACTCAATGGGAATCCGAATATTTTTGTCGTGCCACAATTTTTAAGCGCGCAACAATTTTGACACGCATCAATTTCTTTTTGACTTTTTGCCAGTGAATTGTTATCGCAGTTTCACAAATTAATTCACTTACTGCAAACCGCGGAAATTCGCCACCAATTTGTGTCTGCCGAATTTATTCTCCCATCACTAGTCCTCACTGCTGTTTTATATAAGTTTTCACATTTTTAACGAAGATTAAGAAAATCCTCTGTGGCACAGTCTGATGAAAAAGTCTGAATATAACTGTAGCTGGGGATTTTGATTGTTAAACCACCACATCTTATATAATTAAGAAAATAAAACTTTGTCCTTCTTTTATTCATTTTTCAGTTTCCCCACAGATGATTTTTAGTACTATGACTGAATTGTAAACTGTTTTCTTTCCCAGCATTTAATAAGGTATCAGACTAAGGATTTAGGTTATTAGTGATTGCCTTTTGTGTTCACCTTCTCAAATATTGATTGAGCCTGTGATACCATCCTTGTCTTATTAAAACATTTCTAAAGTCTCTCTGTGTAGAATGGAATAACATTAAGAAAAAATATTCTATCATACAGGGTCCCCTATGGAGATTTCCTATAGGGATAATGAAGAGGGTTTGGGAAACTGTACAATTAGGGGCATATTTATTATGTGGTGTAAAAAATGGCAGAATAATTCATCAGGCATCGATGTGTAAAAAAATGGCATAAAAATAGTGTAATTTTTTTACGCGCTTTTTGTTCAAGCAATTTCCACCGGAACTTACTTACTGTACAAATGTCTAAAGCAGTTTAAAATAATGGCAGCAAATCTGGCATTCACATTGCCTTGAAATAAACACACTTTATAAATTCGCCATTTATTTTACACAGCTTTTTATGCAGTTTTTTAAGCATTTTTTTGTTTTACACAGCATAATAAATAGGCCCCTTTATCTGCAGCTCCCAGGTTCCCTTTATATGTTTCCTACATCATAGTTAGGTTGAAAAAAGACAAGCAGGGGGCGGAGCTAGCCGCGAGCAGAGGCAGACGTGCTTACAGGAGCTCCATGCACTGTCGGTTGCATTTATGATCACACCGCTCCACAACCAGCTCTAACTACTTCGAGCCATACCGGATGTTTCCTGTTGTCGGTGCGAACCGCATTCTGGCTATTTGAGAACAGTGTCAGGTGCTGTAACCCGCTCCATTGCTGGGGCCTGTGGGAAACGCTGCACGCTGTACTACTGGGCGCCATCTTGGATACCCTGCACTACAGGTAACTGCTCCTGCGACATTCAGTGAAGTGGTCTCTGGAAATCATAAAGCTGTGCCTTTCTGGTCGCTTGTTTGTCACAAGACTGTGCATACTTGATTTTTCTGTTTGCTGGCTTTGCTTAGGCCCTGAATGCGCAGTATAATTGAGCCTTGCTGGTGTGGCCCTTGGACTCCACTACAGCGCTGTATACTGGGGGCATTTCAGCTAGCTGAACTCAGTACTAAATCTGCTTTCTAAGTGCCCACTGTGCCCTATTGCACCAACATTCTGAGTCTCCTGTTGATATTTCCCAACAACTATACCTGCTGCATAGTAAGATCACGCTCTCTCCTCTCCCCCCCACCTTGATCCCTGTTTTTTGTTCGCATTATCTGATACTCAGTGCATGGATATCAGTCTTTACATTTGTATTTTGAATGGATAGCAAACGCACCTCACACAGTATGTGCCTCCCTTAAAGGCAAAGGTGTAATCCTTGGAGCTACAATATTACTTGGCACTGTGACATTGCTTCATTGCCGTGATCTGCTCCACATCCTACCCTATTTGTATTTCACCGCATTTCCATTATACTACGCAATGGGGAAACTTGGGAAAGCTGTTCCTCCTCATCAGGAGAAACAAAAAGAAAAGAAGTCGCATAACTTGGATGGGAGCCTAGCTAAGAAAACTGGTTGTACAGTCAACTGGTCAGAGGAAGGAGAAGATCAGGCTGAACAATCTCTCCCTCAAAGACAACCTACTATAGTGCACTCACGGGATGTCGCTTTAATTGAACAATTTAAAATTATGTTGCGTACTGAACTAGATCTGACCACCAAAAAAATCACAGCCTCCTTGTCGAAAGAAATTAAGGAGATCAGTAAGAGAACAGACACTTTAGAGACCAGGATGGATGATACCACAACAGTATTGGAGGGACATGAGACTGATCTTGATATTTGATCTTGATCCGATTCCAAATACATGAGCTACAAGACAAACTCGAAGATATGGAAAATAGGTCTCGCCAAGGAAATATCAGAATCCGGGTATTGCCCGAGTCTTATAAAAATTTGGAAGACGACATGACAGAATTCTTCAGTAACTTGGTTCCGCATCTTCCCTCCTCTAAACTGGAGATTGATAGGATACATAGAGCGCTGGGACGGCTGCCACAAGATGGTAACCCCAGAGATGTCATTCTCAAGCTCCATTACAACACTACTAAAGAAGCGATTATGCATGCAGCCCAGCAATCTCCACAACTGGAACATGATGGTCATTCTCTTCAGCTTTTTGCGGACATTGCTCCAGCTACCATAGCCAAAAGGAGATCGTTTAAACCTATCACTGCGATCCTACAGCACAATATTAAGTATAGATGGGCTTTTCCATTTCGTATTTACTTTATGCATCATGGAAAACAGTACTCTGCTACAGCTCTGGAAGAAGCCACTGACCTGTTACACCAACTTCAACTCAAACTGCATCCTGTTCATGCCTCACCTTCTCGGGGAGAAGATTGACTTTTGACGTTGATGAATACTATCTATATTAACGGTTCTGGATAATTTGTACCCATATTTTGCTCTTGCTTATTTGATAGTTATTTTTGTTGCATGTCCTCTCTCTTCTGTTGCAAATGCAATTTCAGTGTCATTCTGCTTTCTAGTTACATTTACAATAGGCTCCAAGGAACAACCTGTTATTCCATTCCTGACAGGGTTCTACAATGAGACGTCACATGAAGGTGACGTATGGATTCTCTCCACAAAAACGGACAAAGGCATTTAAGTATTATCGTTCTCTTCACTCTGATATTGTATTCTTGCAGGAAACGCATTTCTCCTTAGCCTCTAAGCCCTCCTTTTTGTCCTGTTATTTCCCAGCTTTCGACTTAGCCTCAGGCCCTGATAAAAAAAATGGTGTGGCAATCTGTTTTGCTAAGGGTTTACCCTTCAATCCTCAGACCATACAGAGAGATCCAGATGGTCGTTATATTTTGTTGGTTGGAGAAGTGCAGGATATCACTTTATTTTTTTAAATTATTATGCACCAAACACGGGTCAAGTAAGCTTTTTTGAAAAGTTAGATACGGTATTGCAGGCGCATCACAGGGCCCCTTGATATTGGCGGGTGATTCCAATATTTGTTTTAACGCGAAACTTGATAAGACCTATAAAAATACTTTACTTACTGTCCCTGATACTGCCCAAGCCAAGAAAATTTTGGAAATCCTTCAAAGATCTTTTGTTATTGATGCCTGGAGGGAAACATGGCCTTTAACCAAAGATTTTACCTACTTCTCTAACCCACATCAAATATACTCCCGTATTGATGATATCTTTTTGTCACAAACATTTGTTACCAAACTTGGTTGCTGCAAATATCTTGCCAATAGTTTGGTCTGATCACTCCGTAGTTTCGATAGATCTAAGGTCACTACTATGCAAGCCTTCTCATTATAGATGGCGCCTCAATAACTCTCTTTTAGCAACTCCTCAGCTTCGTTCGCAAATTGAAAGTGCTATTAAACAATATTTTGATCTAAATCAAAGCACAGTCTCCTCCTCGATAACACTATGGGAGGCTCACAAATCTGTAATCTGGAGAGTTTATGAGTATAGCGGCGGCCCGTAAAAAACAGAAAAAAGCAAAAATATGGGAATTACTTGACAAATTACAATATTTGGAAATGCAGAATAAAGCAAATTTCTCCCTCAGTTTACAGACTACTATAATTGATACTAAAAGGGAACTAGACTTACAATATACCCTTGATGTGGAAAATTCCTCTCAATGGCTGGTTAACAATCGCTATTGTAAAGGAAACAAACCGGACACTCCGTTAGCTCGTGCTTTACATTCAGTTACATCCCCAAATATTCCTTTACATAAAATCCGTACTAAAAATGGGACAATTACAGGCAATCCGGAAATTTTTTTACAGGAATTTATGGAATTTTACTCTACAATATATCGCGAGCCGCCCAAATTTGTTGACACTCAGGCAGATGCTTTATTTGCGAATCTGCGACTCCCTATTCTAACTCCAGAACAGAAATGCATAATGGATAACAATATTACCATTGAAGAAACTTTATTGGCCATTAAACTGCTCCCAAACTCTAAAACGCCTGGCCCAGATGGCTTTTCTATATTATATTATAAAAAATTTGCCTCGCTTCTCTCTCCCCATCTTAAAGCCATGTTTAACAAACTATTACAAGGTAATAAATTACATCCAGAGTCTATATTGGCTCAGATTGCATTGGTACCAAAGCCCAATAAAGATCTTCTGGAGTGTGGCAATTATCGCCCTATTTCCATATTGAATAATGATGTTAAGATTTTGGGGAAAATACTGGCCACGCGCTTGAATTCGTTTTTGGCGAACTTAATTCATCAAGACCACATCGAGGGTCATGCTCTTGACCTTATATTCTGCCACTCATGCTGCCCATACAACTTAATTAACTCTCCCTACCCTCTGTCTGACCATCATCTACTCTCCTTTCAGATACTGCTTTCACCTGCACCTTCACAACCATCTCTCTCTACCCACACGTACAGAAACCTTAATGCCTTTGAACCACAACAATAAACCCCAACCCTGGCACACTAGTGTAACACGGTACCTCAGAAGATGTAGTAGATCAGCTGAGCGACGGTGGGGAAAGTCACAAACTGATCCTGACTTCATCCACTTCAAATTCATGCTCTCCTGCTATAACCGAGCTCTATCATTAGCCAAAGAACAATACTTCTCTTATCTAATATCTACTATGTCCTCCAAACCACAGCAGCTGTTTGCCACATTTAACTCACTCCTATGCCCCCCTCCACCACCTCCACCTATTAATGTTACCGCCCAAGACCTTGCTCATTTCTTTAATGAAAAAATCGATCTCATTAGGCTGAGCATACTGTCCGACAACAATCTCAGACCAACGTGCAGTCCACTCACATCTACTTTGCACTCCTTCACCCCTGCAACTCTAGATGAAGTTAGCAAACTTCTAGCCAGCTCAAAACCCACCACCTGCTCCCTTGACCCCATACCCTCTCGCCTTCTCCACCCAATCTCTGACACACTCTCTCCTGCACTTACCCACTTATTCAATCTTTCACTCTCTACTGGTACCTTTCCATCATTATACAAACAAGCACTAATCACTCCTATCCTCAAAAAACCTACCCTTGATCCCAGCTCTCCCACTAACTATCGACCGGTCTCCCTTCTTCCATTCGCATCCAAAGGCTTGTTTACAAACGCCTGATCCAGCATCTCACTCACAACTCCCTCCTTGACCCCTTGCAATCTGGCTTCCACCCATCACACTCGACTGAAACTGCACTCACCAAAGTAACCAATGATCTTCTATTGGCAAAGTCTAAAGGTCATTATTCCATTCTAATCCTTCTAGATCTCTCTGCAGCCTTTGATACAGTTGACCACACACTCCTCCTTGACATTCTACACTCATCTGGCATTCGGGACACTGCTCTTTCATGGTTTACATCTTATCTGTCTGACCGTTCCTTTAAAGTTTCCTTCTCTAACTCTACTTCTACTACTTTCCCACTCTCTGTTGGAGTTCCTCAAGGCTCTGTTCTTGGCCCCCTGCTGTTCTCGCTCTATACAACTTCACTAGGAAAACTCATTCAGTCATTTGGACTTCAGTATCACCTTTATGCTGACGACACCCAACTCTACTTGTCTACTCCTGATCTTTCTAACTCTGTCCTTTCCCAAGTCACAGACTGTCTCTCTGCTGTCTCCTCCTGGATGTCACAGCGCCACCTGAAACTGAACCTTTCTAAAACAGAACTCATCATATTTCCTCCAAGATCTTCCCCTGTCCCTCAGATATCACTCACCGTAAACAACACCACCTTTCATTCCACCACACAGGCACGCTGCCTAGGAGTCATCTTAGACTCTCATCTGTCTTTTTCACCACACATTCAAACACTTGCAAAATCTTGCCGTATTCAACTGCGCAACATTGCTCGAATACGACCCTATCTCAGTTCAGAATCAACTAAAACACTGATTCAGTGTCTCATCATCTCCCGCCTTGATTACTGCAACTTACTCCTCACAGGTATTCCAACAAGTCACCTTTCACAACTCCAATCTATTCTAAACGCGGCCGCTAGACTCATTCATCTAGCTCGCCGCTCAACATCAGCTGCTCCCATATGTATGTCCCTTCACTGGCTCCCAATCTCATCTAGAATCAAATTCAAATTACTTACACTCACATTCAAGGCCCTTAATAAAGAAACCCCTCCCTATATTTCATCTCTAATCTCCAAATACACTCCTTCACGAAACCTACGCTCTGCTTCTGATCTTCGCCTCACTTCTCCTCTGGTGACTTCTGCCCATTCTCGTCTACAAGACTTCTCTCGGGCTTCTGCTTTTCTCTGGAACTCTCTGCCACAAGCTGTCAGACTTTCCCCTTCCTTCCAAACTTTCAAGCGCTCCTTAAAGACCCACTTTGGTGATAAATTTATTCAATTGATCCAAGCTTTATATGATACTCCGCAGGCTTTTTTGAAATGGGGCCCTTTGTTTCTAACGCATTTACGTTACATAGGGGGACAAGACAAGGTTGCCCCCTCTCACCATTACTCTTTATATTAGCTATTGAACCCTTAGCAGCCCTGATTAGGCAGAATTCGGACATACCTGGTGTATTGATAGGTCAGCTTGCTCATAAACAAATGTTATTTGCAGATGATATGTTGTTGACAATTACGAAGCCACTCTCGTCACTACCTCACTTATTTAGCATCCTTCATTCCTTTGGGGTAAGATAAACCCAACAAAGTCTGAAGTCCTTGCTCTAGGTATCACTCAGATACATAAAAAAATAATTCACCTCAACTTTGATCTACAATGGAATGATAAATATTTACTTTATTTAGGGATTAGAATAACGCCACACCTCGAAGATTTATACCAGGCCAATTATCCCCAACTCTGGACAGAAATAGACAAAATGCTTACAGGTTGGTCTCATCTCTATACTGTATATCATGGCTTGGGAGGATAAATACCATAAAAATGATGATTCTACCCAAAATATTGTATTACTTTCGTATGTTGCCGATTGAAGTCCCAAAATTTATCTTAAGCAAATTGCAATCCCGGCTTACCAAATTTATTTGGAATGGCAAGAGGTAAAGACTATCGCAGAAAACACTTATGATGCCTAAGAACAAGGACGGCCTGGGTGTCCCTAACTTACTTGTTTATTACCAAGCGGTGGGAAACGCATAATTTGCAGTATGTGATTTCATTTTTAGGCCTCCAAGGTATTGTTCGATGGGCCAATATAATTACTTTGCATGATCCACCTGGAGGCGAATATTTTCAGTATTTTCAGATTCATCATTTTTTAACCAAAGTACTTAAAGGGTGCACTAATGTTTTAGCCTTGACTGCGTGGGAGCACATGTGTATCAAGTATCCTTGTAGTAGAGGACTAATTTCCCTATTGTATAAGGAAATTTTCAGCCCTTCTCTGCTTTCTCCTCCGACTTATGTTCGGCAATGGGAGAAAGAGCTGAATAAGGCAAAAGAACCCATTTTTTGGCAACAATCTTGGGAAATTACGCACAAGAGTTTGATTAATTTACTGGCGCAAGAAACACAATATAAAGTGCTATCTGCTTGGTATATGGTGCCTACTAAACTTCATAAATGCTATCCTAGTCTCAGCCCGTTATGCTTTCAAAATTGTGGGCTAGAGGGTTCGATGCTACATGTATGGTGGCACTGTAGAGAGGTGTCTAGATTTTTGTCTAGGATATTTACTTTAGTAGATTCTATCATGGGAGTTAATCTTCGGAAAGATCCTCTGGTTGTGCTGTTGAATACAAAACTCCAAGTCTCCTGTAAATATACTCGTCAACTGATACAGTTTATCTTCATAGCAGCGAAACAAACCATTGCTGCCTCATGGAAAAAACGATCCCTTCCTATAACTATGTTTCGTCATAGGATGAACTGGATAATGATTAATGAAAGAATGTTAAGTATCACAACTGACAAATTTACTACCTTTACCAAGATCTGGACGCCTTGGATATCTTATACTAATATGTAATACTGATATATTACTGTGTAATTTCCCCACATGTGTGCACTTTACTTCCCACACTGATTAGGGTTGTCGGATTGAGTTGCAACCTCTATGTCAATGTTTTTTGGCACTATTTTGGGAGAACGTGATAAATAAAGATGGAGAAAAACTCAGCTGTAGACAGTTATGTTTGTTAGTTAAAATTTTTATTGGTATGCAATGTATAAATGGAATGTCATCTCTTCTTGTAACTGATTGAACTGCTGGTGATTCCCTCTGCGTAGGTGAACATCTGTTATCTGCTTAAAATCAGAAAAATGGTTACTTTATAATGTAAATGGCTGCATTGTGGTAAACCAATAAAAATGTTTTGAAAAGAAAAAAGACAAGCAACCTTAAAGTGCAACCCTTATATGCAAGTGGAATTTTTCCTGACTCCAAAAATATTGCTTGTCTGAAGCTAAAATGAGATTTGTTTTTCAAATTGCTGTTCTGCTAAATAAGATTGTGATTTTTACATGTGTCAAGTTAAAAACAGACATGACAGACTGTTAACAAAATTCTGAATACCTTTCCACTACTTATGTCAAACATACAGGCCTGTAGTTACCAGAGTGAGACTGTAATACTTTTAAATATTGAAATTACACTTGTTTACCAGATAAAAGGGAGGCCGAGAAAATAAAATAGTGGCCTGGTTACTTAAGGGTATACCATACTCTGTGTCAATGACATGACTTTTTTGAGTTTGAAATTGACTTTTTTGAGTTGATATATCACATTGCATTACATTGAACTGTGCACCAGGATTCATTCTCTCCTTTTGTGATTGCATTCAGCTATTGTTTGCAAATTAGGGTAGCACTACCTTGCCATATTGGCTAGAATTTTACTCTTTATGACACATGCTGAAATGGAGTGATATTTGCCATATGGCTGGCACATCAGGTCCATATGTTCTATTTATATACAATTTATATAACTTAATCTTGTTACTGGTACAGTAGACAATCTCTTATTACTGTTTACTTTCCTTCTATTCAGACCCCTCAAATATTTCATTTAATGGAATGCTGTCTATGCATTCCAGCACTTATTGAATACTAATTTCTTCAAAGATAGGACTCTACCGAAACTTAAGGGCTACTCATTCAATACACAGGGTTATTTGAAACATTGTAAAGAAGGAACATTATTTTTAACATGCTACTTTTCAGAGTCTCTCCTTTCTCTCTCTCTATATAAGACACATATGGGTGAATGTAATAAAATTCGGTGAAAAATATTCGCAATGCGAAACGTTATGCCTCTTTGCGAATAAATTTTCCTTTGCGCAAATTCAATATAGCTTTTGCGAACCCGGAAACTGTTTAGCGACCACTTCCGACAGTGGAAGAAGATTTGCAATTGTATAGTTTGCTCCAGTGGGCAGTGAATGTAATAAAACTTCTTACTGAAAAAGTTGTTACGTTTGCTCCATAAGATTACGACACCTTGAAGCACTTCTTAAAAGTGGGCAATGCGCAATGAAAATTCGCAATGTAATAACAGTTTAAAGAAGAGTTTTACATTGCGAAATGCAAATTTTAATTCGCATTTGTGCAAATTGTTTTGCTCTTTGCGACTTTTATTACATTCCCCAATAGAATTTAGCTGCCTTAAACTCAGGGTGATCCATGGGGTTTCCTATCATCTCATCTTGTTTCCCTCTGCCCATAATTTTTACTTTAGTAGACCATTGGTACTCAAATCATCATACCCTAAATCAGAGTTAAATAAAAAGATATTACCCTGTGGTGCACAGTATTCCAAATGAGCATTTTGTTAATCTTTTCTGATTGTAAAATTGATCCAAAAAAGAGCAAAAGATACAACCTTTGCTTTGTTTCACTTTCAATTGCTCCAAATTGTTTTGCACTACTGTAATTTACTATATCTTCCTGAGACACTACGAGATTGGTTTATTTAGTGCCACACATGGTGATCCATGGTGATGTGTTTTCCCCCAACAATTTCCATTGGCCTCTCTAAGAGGCATATAAAAGTGCAAACATGAGTTTTTAAGGAAATTCTGATTGTATCTTTGGTGGGTGAAATATTGTAATGTTCCTCATATGTTTCTATTCAGGTGATAATATTCCACCCACAGTTTGCACTTGATTAACAGATTGCCTTAAATTAAAGGTTCCAAAGCAATGAATAATTCAACTACGTGAACTAGACTGGAGGTAGAATAATTTGATTTGACATCAATGTCTTGTTAACGTCACATTGGAACGTTAACGTAGCATGTGAAAGAATTCTTGTTGGTGCATATCTGAACCTGTTTGAAAAAGAAAATTTTTTCCATCTTCCATTTTTCCCGTTGATTGACAGCTTATCAAACTTTCAGATAAACAAGTTGGGGGGGTAGAAAGTGGACCTGCCACTACACAAAATAAATATTTTTGCCACGTGGCAGGAGTTGTGAAGTAAATATGTCCCGCTGCTCTGATCTTACATCCTGTCACATTAATGTTTCAGAGCACTCAATATAAATATTAAAACTAATAGCCTCACTCTTCAGCTATTACTCCATCATTCCCTGAAATCATCATAAAACATTCAAAGCCTTTTTAGAACATTTACACACTTGAATCTGATGGCAGAGAAAGGAGACAGTGTGCGGCTCACAAGCTTAAATAATAGTGGAAAGCTGTTTATGGAGTATGCTTTATTTATTCATCATTTGAAGTAAGTTTGCATTTTGATTGAGGGGAAAAAAAATCAAAGTATAGTCGTCAAGGGAGAAGTCCAAAGTATTGCTTTTCTAAACCAAAGACTCGCTAGTTAAATCAAAAACAAGTCCATGAGAATCTCTGTCCAAGGTCAATCAATCTGAGGACTCTGGGTACGTAAACAGCTAATGGATTGTAAAGACACATACTGACGTTATAAATTTTTAAAGAGCAACTCTTCTGCACTGGCCCCTATAAATCAATGATGACTTATTAGATGGATCAATTATGCAAACTTGAAAAACATTTAATGACAGGTAATGAACAGGCCTCTGGAGCACATCACTCAACTATTCTGTAGATACAAATAACTCAAGATAAAACACATGCAAAAAGACATTTCACAGATGTAATTAACAACTTCATTTTTCAGTGGGAGAGAAAAAAAATGTGATAACTGTGTGTTTGAAATCAGCATTGATAAGTCTGGAAATTGTTACCCTATTTATTGTGTTCAAATCTCATTTTCAAACTGTGTTTATGGGATTTTGCTACTTGTATATCACATAATACAATACAAATGAATCTACTTTTGCAGCTAAGCTGTCTTTGAATCCATGTACCTGCATGTTAGCTAAATTCAGTAAAAGCTTCTAAACAACTTAATACAATTTATAAAGAAATATGCCAATTTATTTAGCTTTAACTAGAATTTAGAACAACGTACAAGGCACATATTACAATATAAACCATACAAAAGCCTTATTGCAGGGGTACATTAACTCATATGCCTTTCTAAGTACTGTAACTCTCTCTAGTTTAATAATGAAATAACTAATGACAAGAACACACAACATATTTTGTACATCAACAACAATACAAGAGCAATCTATATGTCTATATCTAATGTAGACACTTCCTTCACAGGTCTCTTTTATATTAACATTATTTGATTGACGAGAATTACCATATCCTATTCATTACATATCATGGTTTTGCTTCTGTGGAAGGAGAACTATTCAGTCTGAGCTGAGGCTGCCATGATTTGCCAAAACGTTTGACTGAGTTGTGAAGAACTGTTTATTTACAATTCATTTTAAACTAACTAATGGGTCACACACCTGCTTCATACATTACATTCAATATCTGATTTCACTATATGAAATGTTTCTAGTATGGTATCAGGCTTTAGGTTTTCTCAGCACTGTCACCTGAATAAATTACACATACTTTAATAAACCAGTAAAAAGTTTCATTGAGCTTATTTTGCTTATTAAAAATTTGATTATTTTAAAAATATCCCTCTGGCTCTACAACTATTACAGAAACTTGGTGCTACAATAACGACTATAACGTTATTTTTTTAGCAATACTTAAATACACAAATTGATAGAGTTAATGCAGTTTCCTCTTCTGGAGCAAAATGGTAAAAATTATCTTTTTTAAAATTGTTTAAAGGAGTGGTTAACCTTTAGGATGTTAGTTGCTCAGCGAGAAAATCTCCTCTTCTTCAGGTTACTAATCTCCCCGAAATGCCTTCCCACCGGCGATTCACATTCTAGCCAGCGCAAAGGCATTTCAGGAAGATTAGTCGACCGAAGAAGAGGAGAGACTGACCCCATCTTAAAAACAAATGCTCTGTAAAACTACGAATTTATTGTTATTGCTTCTTTTATTACTCACCTTTTTATTCAAGCCCTCTCCTATTCATATTACTGTCTCTTATTAAAAGCAATGTATGGTTGCTAGAGCTCAGTAAGTGACAGCAGCACAGAGCATGTGCAGTGAATCAGCAGAAAAGAAGATGAGGAGCTACTGGGGCATCTTTGGAGACACAGATCTTTACTGCTAAAGGGCTTTGGTTTCTTGGGCTGGTACAGAAGCCCAAAACATAATGTACATAATTTCTTGCCTACTTCTTTAGTTAAGCTTAAGTTCTCCTTTAAAGATAAAACAACCCTTTTAAGTAGAATAGGAACTAGTGATGAACAAAATCGCCCTGTTTCACATTTCAGAGAAATTTGTGAAACAATTTTTGAAATGGTGAATGTTGCTGAAGTACCACAAAATGCATTGGAGTCAATAGGAATTTTAATTGCATTTTTCTTCCAACGCATGCATTGGAGTTAATGGGTGCTTTTTGCTGTGTGTTTCTTGCCCAAATGCATTGGAGTCAATTCATGTTTTTCCCACTTTTTTTAATGCTTTGGAATCAATACATAAAACAAAATGCATGGCAATATTCTAGAGCATATTCCCAAAAATATGCAGGGATTATGGGGTTGATTTATCAAAAGCCCAGTTTTATTTTTGTTCATGATTCGAGAAAAAAAAGCAGTGAAACAAAGTGAGTACAAATAGACTCAAGAATATTCTTTGGAACCAGAAATAGTTGCCATTTGTTAAAGAATACAACCATGAAAAATTGCCAGAAAAAAGCTGGCGAGGTTCAAAAGAAGTTAATGGGAATTGTCTCTAACAGCTTTAATTATCTATTTATTTTCCCAGTTCATTAAAACATTTGAGTTTTTTAGCCTCAATGAAAGTTAATGGAACTGAACCCCAATAAATCTACTGCATTTTCTTTGAACAATCCCAATACACCTGCCTGGGCCACAATACATAATTTATGATGGGCTAAGTATAGAACAACCTACTTAGGTGTACGAATCACAGGGAACTCACAAAAACTATACTCAACCAATTTAACCTCTACCATTGATAGCATCACTAAAGAAATACACATTAACACAAATTAACACTCACTGGCAAGATGAAACTACTTAAATTAATCTCATTCCCCAAACTTTTATATCCCCTCCTAATGCCGAAAGATATAAAACAACGGAACTCTGCTCTTACAGATTTTACTTGCGATGGTAAAAAAGGCCTGCTTAAGCTACAACAATCACATACTCATGCTGGATACAATTTCCAGGACATTAGAAAATATAACCTGGCTGCACTAATGAGGATTCTGATGGACTGGCTACAGGATTCTTCTCTTTACACTATTGAATGAATAAATGGCTATCTCACTTTCCCCAGCTACAAATTCCAGATATTCTTAAGTGTTGCAATATGCAAACAAATGTCTCCCAATGCTAACATATAGAGAAATGCACAAACATATTTTTCATAGAGCTTATTTCTCTACAAAGTGCCAGTTTTTGGTCATGCCCCCAAATCAAAAATTTCTGGGTAGCACTTACCCGATATGTAACAGAAAACTTACTTAATTATGTACCCTTATCCCCCAAATGGGAAATTTCACATGGATTGTTTGGAGGCCTCACTTCAAAAAGAAAGACACACAAAGGGATTTTTTGAGGTATGGGAGAGCTTTATTGATACATTAGACCAGGTTAAACGACAATCCATTTTGAAATGCTTTCAATATACCACATATTTCACAAATAGGGCATTGTCAAATGACCATCAAGTACGGCTTTAGCAAAGGCCTCCTCTACCCCACCAACCAATATAATAATATACCCTTGTGTTAAATATTTCTATAGCATGATTGTGTTCACCTTTTTCCTTTTTCACTGAATGCATAAAAATGCATGCCTACAATCTGAACATTTGTTTTGCTTCCTTTGCTGTATACATCTACAGGTATGGGACCTGTTATACACCAGTCTTCTAGAAAATCATGTAAACATTGAATAAACCCAATAGGCTGGTTTCGCTTCTAATAATGATTAATTATATCTTAGTTAGGATCAAATACAAGGTACTGTTTTAATATTACAGAGAAAATTTTGGATTATTTGGATAAATTTGGAGTCTATTGGAGATGGGCTTTCTGTAATTTGGAGCTTTCTGGATAATGGGTTTCCGGATAATGCATCCTATACCTGTGCTTAATTCACTACATATGTAACCTCATTGCCAACTGTTACTTGGGTTGTAATGTTTCAAGCATAAATTAAAAATTAATGGAACAATGTGATTCTTGCTGGTATGCGACTTTTTTATGAGAAAAAACATGCATAAGAATATTCTATTGCGTCTTAAATAAGCTAGCATTTGAGTCGCACAAAAATTAGTAAATAGGCCTCGAAGACATCGTGTACTTGGGGGGCCTCAGGGCTTGAGAAAGCAGTTGTAGGAACTGCAGATGGTTTCCTAAACCCCCTTTCATTTCCTAATGACTTACTTAAACTTCTTTACATTTTCATTGGACAAATATAAAACGAAACTATAAACCAAAAGTTAACTATGTTAAATTAAGTTTATTAACAGCAATAATTGATAGTATCATGCGTGTGCTACCAAGTTTGGCGAGTTATGCAGTTCATCACATAAAGGGAAATTTCATGACCTCACCGAGACCAGAAGTAGAATAAATGTGAGGAAAGACCAAAGGTGGCCGTGCTCAAAGGGTATGTGAGTATAGTTTATCTGTAACAACCTACTGATATTTCATGCACAGTATCTGTTACACAACCCTTTGTCATTTTGCTATGGAAACGATCCATGCACCTAGAATATACTGAATATGCTTAGACGTTCTGAAGTGCACTATTCTTTAAGTATGAGATTAATTTTGCCTGAGTTTCTTACTAACCTGTGTTTTGCGGGAAAGCAGGGGAGTTTTTTGCCATGATGCACAACTAGGTAATGGCAATAATTGGCTTCAAATCATTTGAGCCAGGGAAATCAAGTGACTAAACTTGATACAGATGTTGTTTTTTGCCTTCAGGTTGCCTTTTGCCTTTATCTGCTCACTGTTCTGATTCTCACAAATATGATTAATACAAGATTTGTATTTATTTCATTTCACTGGATGTATATTTCTAAACAATTTGCAAACACAACACATGGAAGGGATTTTAAAAGCTCAATATGATGGTACAAATGAGCTGGCAACAAGATTTAATATCACAACAAAACATCTCGCAATAATCTAATAAGCATGTGGAATATGAACATATTTTGCATTTTTGGATTTGTCAGCTGCATTTCTAAAGTGAAAACAGCACCAAAAGTAACAGTTTCTGCACATGTCCATTAAATCCCACTTTAGTCTACAAAACATGTACTTTTCTGACTGCAGTAAATAGCACAGAAATATCTTAATTCATTTAATGTAATATTGTATGGCTTTGCCCTAATTTATTTTAAAGGAATAGTTATGTAAAAAAAATTAAAGTGTTTTAAAGTAATGAGCATGTAATATACTGTTGTGCTGCACTGGTACAATTGAAGTGTTTGATTCAGAAACTCTTCTATAAATTATATAAACAAGCCATGGGGGCAGGCATTTAAAGATGAAAAAGGAGAAAAGGCACAGGATACACAGCAGATAACAGATAAGCTCTGTAGTAGACAATGGTATTCTTCGGAACGTATCTGCTATCTGCCCCATGGCTACACAGCAGTTTATATAAACTATAGTTGTGTTTATGAAGCAAACACATCCGTTTTACCAGTGCAGGGCAACACTACATTATATTGTCATTCCTTTAAAATGCTTTCATTTTTTGGTGTTACTGTTCCTTTAAGGGCAGGAGAAGAGAAAAAGGGAAGTAATAACAATAACATGATAATACAAGGATTCTTGAAAAAACGATACATATATGGTCTCCTGGAGTCAAAATCAACTTGACTGCACTTCATAATGATGATAATAATGGTAGTAATAATAATAATAATGCCACTTGAGGCATTAATGAAACATTAAGGTCAACAAAACCAGCTGCTAAAATATATATTGGGAATTATATTTGCATGTGTCTCCTGTGGCCATATTCTCCATCCAGGCAGTGGTAACTAACAATCAAACCATGCATAATAACCCTCCCCTCCCATATAAGTATTATTGAGAATATATTCTGTACTGAGCAACATTGACCAAAACATTTTTTTTTCATTTTGTTCATCTGAAATGTTTTTTCAAGAACAAAATCTGTTTGTAGACAAAATTTCCCCAATTTAAGATTTTATTATTACTTTTTTTTACAGTCAGAGTTTTGAGTCATCTATTCATCTCAAACAGTTTTCTTTGTGGGCTGATGTCATTGTAGTTTTTTTTTGTTTCAATCAAAATAAAAACCAAAACTATTTTCTGAGAATCACTTCCTGTTTCATAAATTAATCAATACATTATTTTTTAATTTATTCATCTGTAAAAAAATCAAAAATTGATAATAAAATAAAATCATTTAAACATTAAACAAACCCAATAGAATTGTTTTGCAGATTAATTATATCTTAATTCGGATCTAATACAAGGTACTATTATTAACAAAGAGAAAAGGGATATAAAGAATTGACATTTTTGATTCAAATGGAGTCTATGGGAGATGGCATTCCCATAATTCAGAGCTTCCTGGATAATGGGTTTCCAGATACAAATACCAAGAAGGCACCATAATATGAAACAACATGCCTGATAGATGTTAGTTTACTTATCATTTACAGGATTTATTTTTCATAGTAACTGTAGCGCTATAGTAAATTGAGTGCACCTTACTCTACTATAAGCTCCACTCCCAATAAATGTGCTCTGGCTGAGACCTTAAAATCTTAGGGAGTAAGCCCTCGCAACGGTGTGAAGGCAGGGTGTAGTGCAACTGTAACTTGGTTCAGGGTGCAAATATTTGGGTGCCAGTGGTTCTTATAACTTAACAATTGAACAGATTTATTGGATACATACAATCCTCAGTGGAGTGTACACAAAGGATAGCATGCAATATACATTGGATAGGCAATACTCACAGCACCTTTGGTCAATATAAGTTCTCTCATGAACGAGAACAATGTATGCAGCCTTGAGGAGGTACACCCAGCTTTCAGCCTTTTCCCTAAGTGGAACCTGAGGGGAAACTCTACCCTGGGTCTGTACACTTAGTCCCTACTTCTGGGCAATTAGTACCCGGGATCTTAATCCCACTCACAATCCTCGGAGGAGCCTCATGCTGCTCAGCTAAATATCCTGACTGTCTGTCACTCCTAGAGTGACCTATGAAGGTGAGTAACCTATCCTTGCTAGACTTGACCTATCTAGGTTCCACTCGAGCTCTGCCTGCCTGCTCAGGCTAGAGCCAGATGGACACTGAAAGCATGGCTTCAAAGGGTTTTATACTTTAGCACAGTGCCATCTACTGGTCATTGTGAGAAACAACAAGGGGCATAGCTTAAAGCAGGAATAGGAAACAGTTACCCCTCCTAACTTTATTTTAGGACCCAGTTAGGTGTCTATAACGCTAGGGAACTGCCTGCTAAATAATACTGGGGAACTAATGTACCAGTCCTCTACATAACATTTTAAGTTAGTTTGAAAAAAGACACACATACAGCAAGTTCAGCTTAATGTGTCTGTATAAAACCTGCCTAATTGCTTGTTGATACAAAGGGGAAGGCAAAAAAAAACCTTTTGAAATCTCTCACATTTGCCTTCCTGACTCCAGGACAGCAATCGGACCAGTCTATTTTGAATAACCCTGTATTTCCTCACCTGCTAAAAATCCATCAAACACCTTCTTGAAGCTATCTAATGTATCTGCAAGTACACTAATGCAGGGAGAGAATTCCACAACTTCACCATTTTTCAAATCTTTAGATGGAACCTCCTTTCTTTAGTTTGGAATGGATGTCCGGGTATCTGCTGGTAGGAGCTACTGACAGATAAAGAATTGGAGAGATTATTGTATGCTACCCTAATACATTCATATATAGTTATCATATCTCCCCTTAAGTGTAAATGACTCAAACTTGGAGGGCTTTCTTCATAAAGTAGACTTTCCATACCCTTTACAAGCTTAGTTCCTTCAGCTCTCTCTAATCCCAAAATAACCTGTTTGAGCACTGAAGACCAACATGGCATGGTATATTTTAGATGGGGTCTTGCCAGTGCCATGTAAAGTGGAAGAATAACCCCCTCCTACCAGCAACCTATGTCCCTTTAATACAACGCAACCCCTGTTTGCTCTTGCAGTTGCTGACTAGCATTGCTTGCTACAGCCAAGTTGTTACCTACAAGGACTCCATGGTACTTCTTTATTATGGATTTGCCTAGTGCAGTAAAGGTATAAGTGAATTGCCTTTTTAAAGGTACATGACCTTACATTTTTTGACATTGAATCTCATCTGCCACTTAGCCGCCCAGATTGCCAGTTTGTCAAGATCCTGCTGCAAGGATGCCACATCCTGAATGGAATTAATTGAGCTGCATAGTTTTGTTGTCTGCTAATACTGATACATTACTTACAATGTCCTAACCTAAGTCAGTAATGAACAAGTTAAATAAAAATTTACCCAATATAAAACTCTGTAGGACCTCACTAAGGGGCAAATTCACTAAGCGCCGAAGCGCCGAACGCTAGAGTTAGTTAGCTAGCGTTTCGCATTTTCGTTACTGCGCAAATTCACTAACGGACGCTGGCGTAGATTCGCTAGTGTTACTTCGCACCCTTACACCTGGCGAATTTTCGCTACAGACGTAACTACGCAAATTCACTAACGCGTGCAGTGTACTGAACGCTACCTTTTATGCTAGACTTCATTCGCTACCTCAGATCAGGCGAAGCACAAAAGAGTAGATAAGGATTGCTTTAAAAAAGGTCAACATTTTTTCTAAGTCCCAAAAAATGCTGGCGTGTTTTCTACATTATGGGTGATAGGCTGAAAAAGATCTAATTTTTTTTGGGGATCCCCTCCTCCCCCCCTACATTTCCTGACTCATGGCAACTTACCTATACAGTGGGCACATGTGTAGGGCAAAATAAAATTTTTATTTGATGTTTTGAAGGTTTCCCAGGCATTTGTAGTGATTCTTCGAATTCCTCCATTGAAATTTGCATTTGGTGCTGTATGCAAATTAACCATCGCTAGCGTAACTTCGGTTCGCTTAGCAATTCAACGCTAGCGCAACTTCGCAACCTTACGCTACCCCTGAGCGCAACTTCGGATTTTAGTGAATTTTCAAAGCGCTGGCGAATCTACGCCTGGCGAAGTGTGGCGAATTGCGGCAAAGTGCGGGAAGTTACGCCTGCCGCAACTACGAATCTTAGTGAATTTGCCCCTTAGAACTTTATTCTAAGTAAAGAATGCTCCTTTAGGGCAGAGATGGGAGAGTTTCGGGAGATTTAGTCGCCTCTTTTTCGGACAACTAATCTCCCCGAAAAGCCTTCCTGCCGGCTAGAATCTAAATCGCCAGTGGGAAGGCACTCGGAACGCTTTGTTTTCTGAAGTCACCCGAAATTTCCTCTTCAGGCAACTCTTGCTCATTTACACTGTACAAATTCTTCCTCAAAAAGTCACCCTTATAATCCTAGTTAATTACCAGCTGCCCTGGTGTTTACTACTTATCTGTGTCATTGCATTTGGCTTCTGCTTTTTCCCTGACCACATCACAGAGTTTTAATGAACTCTTTCCTATTTTTCTTACTGCTGGGAATAAATGAAAAGCCAAGCATAACCTGGAAAAATTACTAAAGAGTTAATGCTATTTGCTCCAGAACAGTCAAAAGACCCTCTGGTAAATGTCCCGGGACACCAGCAGACCAGTTCTGGAGGCTGCAAGTTATTTGGCAGCAGCAAATAGTTCCTATTAAAATCAGACAGTCCAATTTAGATTTGCCTGATAAGAATGTTGTGAGAACCATGCTGCCATCCAGGGACTGCTTTCCTTGGTTGAACAGGACTGGGAGCCCATAATATTACAGTGTAATGCATAATATAGGATGTACAAGCTGCTTGCAATTTTGTACTTTCTGTGCAATGTTGCAACTTTTCAGCAGGTCAGCTCATATCTCAATTTTGTCTTTGCGCCATCCCTCCTCGCTGTCTTCAGGTTAGATTCTAGATGTCATAGTAGAGCACGGCTTTACAATATGTAGATGGTAAGCATGAGATTACAGGTCGAGCAGACATACATCCTAATTAGCTAATTAGCAGGAGAGTGAAAGTTTAATTTAGTATAACCAACAATAATACTTAACAAAGCCATACTAAGAACATAAATAGCAAGACACCGTGCACGTTTTACTGTAATTTGTACTTAAAATATCACAGCTGTGAAATCTTTCTTTAAAGATAGATAGATAGGAAATCAGCTATTTCCAATCTTTATCAACATGAATTTGTTGTTTACTTTGAAATCCCAATATGACTATGAAGATTTTCATTCATCCAGGTCATAGTATATCTAGTATAGGTCAATCTAAAAACAACTGGACTTGCTGAGTAATCAATGAAGACGTTGAAATCCCAATAACAGTTCCAACTCTCTTTAATTAACCACCACAATTTTAACAACACCTCTTCAAATGGAAAGGTACACATGTCTACTTCTTGGTTTTTTCTTGTGATCCAGCATACTGAAGAATTACACCCTCCAAATTTATACTTGTACCTGCTTTGTCACACAGAGCATAGGGCAGCTGGGATACCTTAAGATGGATACAACAATAGGGTCTTCAGGGTCTGTAGCCAAATGTGTCACAAATGACTTTTGCACAATATCACTTTTTCCACCATAGTGGTCTGTGTCCATGTGGCCTCTGCACCAGTACAGCGATACAAATGTCTTATAAGAAACACAGCTGTTTTGGTTTGAAGGTTCTGAAAAACAAAAACTCTCAAGAGCTGACATTAAAGTGATACCTTCTTTAGAAATTACCTGTACTACATTTTAAACATTGAAAAAAACTTCTAGGTGCAAACTGATTACCTGAAAAGTTCAGGGTTAAATGGTGAGCACCAGGGGAATGCTTCTCTGAAAATGGCGCTATAAATTATGCATTGCAAAGATTATCTGCCCGGAGGTGCTATGCCATCTGCTAAGCAAACCCTGCCACAATTAGGCTATATTGCAGGGAAGATTTGGCTGCAGAAGTCAATCCCCTATAATTTGCTTTGAAACTTGACAGCTGAGTTATGAGATAGGAGAAATGAATTGCAAAGTCCACATCAGTACTATTTGGAACAACAATTGTGGACATTTTTTGTTGTTGACAATAACCTTAAGAGATTCCAAGAGTTTTCAAGTAGCTAAATAGATTTCAAATGCCTTATGCAGTTGAGTGCAGCTCTCCCTATAATATTGTATGTCCATATTAAGCTTCTCTGGTAGCTATTCAGACATTTTTATAATAAGTATTTGAGTCAAAGGACTTTGATTTAATTAATTAATTCAGAGAATTCCAAAATTTGGGGCTCAGGTTTCTGAGATATGCAATAGGCTCAATTTGCATTCTAGAAGACGACTGTCCCCCTTCAAGTTGGAGGAAGTTTCTTCTCACTCTACCAGAATATCAGCTGTATGTTCATAAAACAACACCTTTACAACTGCAGTACAGACTTGGCAGTATAAACTGCCACTTTTTCCACCAGAATGCAATATCTTTCTCCAAAATGTCAGCATCATTGGAAATTAGAGATATTTAAAGAGTAAAAAAATGTAACAGCAATAAACCCCTAATACGTATATAATGGAAAATGTAGCTTTCGGACAAAGTGATGAGCAAAGGGAATAAAGTAGCACATCTTTTGCCAGTAATGATTTATAATAAAGTACCTGACTATCAAAAAAATAGGAAATATATGAATGTCTTACTTTTGTCACACTTATTTGTGATACCATTTCCCATTACATCTCTTATTAGCAGATAAAAATCTTGCCTTGGACACAAGCATAGGCAAACCCATTGGCACACCTCAAATTGGCAGGGAGTAAAAATGGATGGAAGCTCATTATCCAGTATATATATATATATATATGTATATGTATATATATATATATATATATATATATATATATATATATATATATATATATATATATATATAACATTGTGTATATATCAAAACAAAGTGATGACACAGAAATTTGTACAATCATATGAAGCAAAAATAATGAGATTTTTTAGCCTCATATCGTTATTTTTGCTTGATATTGCACTAGCACAAAGGTATCATAGTATGCTGGTAGTTTGTAATCAGTGGTGTAGAACTAATACTCTGGGAGGCTAGAATGTTATATAGTTACATAGTTAAATCGGGTTGAAAAAAGACAAAGTCCACCAAGTTCAACCCCTCCAAATTGAAACCCAGCATCCATACACACACCCCTCCATACTTTCACATAAACTATATATATATACCCATATCTATACTAACTATAGAGCTTAGTATCACAATAGCCTTTGATATTATATCTGTCCAAAAAATCATCCAAGCCATTCTTAAAGGCAGTAACTGAATCAGCCATCACAACATCACCCGGCAGTGCATTCCACAACCTCACTGTCCTGGCTGTGAAGAACCACCTACGTTGCGTCAAATGAAAGTTCTTTTCTTCTAGTCTGAAGGGGTGGCCTCTGGTATGGTGATCCTCTTTATGGGTAAAAAAAAGGTCCCCTGCTATTTTTCTATAATGTCCTCTAATGTACTTGAAAAGTGTAATAGTGTCCCCCCCTTTTTTCCAGAGAAAACAACCCCAACCTTGACAGTCTACTCTAACCTCAGAATTTAAGTCTTCCATCCCTCTAAACAGTTTAGTTGCACATCTCTGCACTCTTTCCAGCTCATTTGTATGTATAATGTATGTATAACTTTATTTGTAAAGCACTGTTAAGGAGCCGCAGCGCTGTACAGTGCATAAAAGTACAATATATATAAAAGTATACATGGGGGAGACAAATCACATTATAAATATATCCAGAATCATAGGACAAAGAGCTTAAGTGCTGTATGGTAAGAGACATAGTGGGAAGGAGGTCCCTGCCCTGTAGGGCTTACAGTCTAAGTGGATGGGAGGCTAACATACAGGTGCAAATTGGAGATGAAAAAGAGCACAAGGTATGGTATAGTCAGTAGGGACAGGACTAGGCTAATGTTCTAGTGGTCCAAAAGGTAGGCTCTTAGTTTTTTCTTGAAGAGATTAAGAGAGGATTCCTTACGGAGTAAGGAGCAGCAAGATAGAAGGGTTTGAGACGAGAGGTGGCAGTGGATTTATATATCCCTCTTAAGGACTGGAGTCCAAAACTGCACTGCATACTCCAGATGAGGCCTTACCAGGGATTTATAAAGAGGCATAATTATGTTTTCATCCCTTGAGTTAATGCCCTTTTTTTATGCAAGACAGAACTTTATTTGCTTTAGTAGCCACAGAATGACACTGCCCAGAATTCTCGAAGTGTTAATTTTACACTTTATTACCTTTCTATTCTGACCCTTACCTATTCATCTTCTAGCCTCTCATTCAAACCAATGCCTGTTTGCTAGGGTCAGCAAATACTTGCACCAATGCATTATACTTTATTAAATGAAACTATTTTCATATAATTGCTGGTGCAGAGTCTCTGTGAGTGCTCAGAGCTGGATATTTTTCACTTCTTATAATCGTTTTCACCCCCCCCATAATAACTGAGGTACAGAGAATTCTCTTTTCACAAGGAGGAACAGAAGAAAGAATGTAGGAAAATGCAAGGTTGCTACTATTGCCTTTACTATAAATAATAAAGTAACTGTCCCAATACAATCATACTGAAGTGCAGTAATCAGATTTTAATTTTTAGTTATACCAAACCATGACTTGGAAATAAAAAAAGTTAATTGCATCAAATTAATTCTTTCACCTTGCCCTTGTGTATTCCATACATGTGTGCAGATGACAAACAGGCAGTGCAGGTAGTTAAAGTACCTCTGTAAAAATATAATGGACTCTGCAGAATGTCTGAGTCTGCATGATGTGAGACGTGGGATGATTTCCAGGTAAGGATTCACGATGCAGTCAGCACAGATAAGGCAGATGACCCAGACTAGGGCCAAACTGTTTACCAGCAGATGTGTTTTTGAAAATCTTTCTTAACTGGTCATGGCAGCGTAAAATACCCTGCTGTTAAACGCATCTGCACTCTACTGCTCTCCCATTCCACCTACATAAATCCTGACCTATAAAGAAATTACGGAGTAGCTGGTGATTTGGTTTTTTCCATAGTGCTGAAGCTCTCTTTCTCATTTTTAGGCTTCAAGGCAATAGCAGCCCTTTGCTCCTTATTTCTCATCCCTTTAAAGTCTTGTTCTGGTCACTATGAACCCTTCAGCACTCCTCTGTGTGCAATCACTCGAGTCAAGATCTGTGAATTGTGATTTCCAAATGACATGTATATTTCTGGGCTGATGGCTGTTAAGGCAGTTTGGGAACATAAGGCGATAAACTACAGGGATGCAGTGAGTCACTTCTGTTGCCAGAACATTATCATGCAAATGAACAACATATTTTCTGTTGTTTTGAATACTGTCAAAATCACTTGATTTATTTCTAACATGAAAAGCAGAGAATCTAGTTTGGGTTTGTTTTCTCACATAATTGTCACACTCCTCTGTTTTGATTGGATAGACACATTCCATGCAGGATACCCGAAATCATTCAACAAGCAATTGACTTCAGCCAACACATTTTGAATGGCATAAATCACATTACAAATATAATACAAATACTGCTATTCTACTGTTTATTAACCAGATCTATATACACCTGTGTTTTTTTTAGTACCAGGCTTAATACTAATTTCCAAAAAAATGTTTAAAAAAATTTAAATTATAGTTATAATTTTCAACATTAAAATAACAATTTCTAGAGCAATTTATTAAGGAGATGCACACCCTGATAATGAGGATTTTCAGCATATGTTTTTATGCATGCTGAACACCTAGCATTCAACAATGTAAACATAAGTAGCCTCAGTTGATTGCAGTTCAACAATATCAAGAGGGTCTTCAGTTACCAATGCCTGCAATGATAGTTGTACATATAGTTACTTTCAAGAAGTTCTTCTACTATTCCCATCATCCTTTTACTAAGCTGGAATTCAGCAATATCTGGAAGCCCTCCAAGTATGAGGCATTGTTGTACATGGTAATTCATTTTATTGTTCACAGGTGTACTAAAAACTTATAATGCCCAATATGTCTTTTTTTTAAAGGGCAAGTCAAACCAAAATAATCTTCCCCTCGCACAAGAGATCCCACAGTGTATGTTACTCCTTGCCACTTTCCCTGCTTCTGAGCTCAACCACTCCTGTTCCTGTCTGGTGGCTTGTTTACCGCAAGGGTACAGACCCCAACTACTCTGCTTGTTGGAGCCAGAAAGCTGCTCACTAGCTGAACTGCCACTAACTTACACTCCCAGAGAGACTATTACAAAAACTTCTACCACTAGCTAAAACTGTCCCTAACCAAGGCCTGTATTGACTCAGATCCAGTCCTATAGAAGTCCAGGAAGAGAGCCACACTCTCCCTTTTATACAAAAACTATTCTGCCACCTACTAGGCAAACAATGAACCAGATCAAATTACTTTTAACCCCAGGAAAGGGAAACAGCTGTCTGTGTGAATCAAAGGACCACTTAGGTGCCAGGGTCTCTATATTTATAAAAACAATTGCTAATGAAATCAGCATTTGCTTACCTCCTGATTGTTACTTTTTAAACAACATTGCAAAAGTCTTAGTTCTCCAGAAAAGTCAGGTCTGTTAATCAGCTGCCTTGTCCTACATTTTTTCAAAAAGTCTGAGCCATCAGGGCAGAAATTGTAAGGGACAAACTCTGCTTTCAATAGCAATACAAATACAAACAACTTAAAAACTGTAGAAAATGTGTAATGAATGTATATTGCAGAGTTTTCTTTTATTAGGCAAAAACATTTTCTGATTTGATATTCCATTTTAAGTCCACCAAATTACACTGAAATTTTTTTTTTCTAATTTATGGTCCCTGCACTTTACCCACACTCAGCTGCAGTGGTGTAAATAGATGTTACTGGACCCCACAGCAAATTAATTTTAGGGCCCCCAACATATCCGAGGTTGATCTGTTTTACCAATATATGTTGAAACCAATTTTATTAAAGGTAATTAGAGCAAAAAGCACTTCTTGCATTTCCTTATAGTTACGATTGGGACCACTCAGTCCTTTCTGCTTTCTGTTCCGGACTGAATGCTGCTGCACCTATTGATGCAAGGGAACCCTGTAGCTACCGCCACTTCCTGACCAGCTAGTATTTTCAGGGTTCCCTTCCAAGTAGGTGCAGCACAATTGTGCCAACTACTTCTGCTTTCTGTTCCGGACTGAATGCTGCTGCACCTATTGATGCAAGGGAACCCTGTAGCTACCGCCACTTCCTGACCAGCTAGTATTTTCAGGGTTCCCTTCCAAGTAGGTGCAGCACAATTGTGCCAACTACTTCACCCCCCCCTTGCAACCACAATCCAGCTGTAATTCTGGGGAAAAGTGAAGCATTGTGGCAAAAAAAAAAAAAAAAGAAACCATGGAGACTTTGTACTGCATGACTGCTTTGTAGCCTCTGCTTGTAGAAACAGGAATCAATAGGCTTTCTAAACCAATAAGTAACACTATATAGATATGTGAAATAGTTTTGTTGCCATTATTAAGCATTTACAGTATAATATTGGTAAGGCCTGATTTTGAGTATTTTTTTAAAGAGTATACTGTACTGAGAAACATTGCAAGGCATTTCTTTGAACAAAGCAGATATAGTGAGTTATATCCAGGCTCCATCTATCTGTGTGAATATGTTCCCACACCTTTGTCCAATATATAAACCCCATTTGAGATACCTATATTGTTTATTTTTTACCATCCTAACTCTGACTTTGCACTTATAGATTGAATATATATATAAAATAAACAAACTGCATTATCACAGTTGTGTAACTTTTTGTCTTTTGACTTTTTTTATTGTGTATGAACTTTATTTTGGATGAATTTAAATATTTTAAGCAAGATATGAAATTAAGAATATTTGAATGGATTTACTTGGATTTATTATGTGTATTTTTTGAGAGATAGTAGGCTGACTTACAAATAAAGGAAAGCGTATATATGAATTATTTAATGGGGTCCTCTCAAATAGTTTTATGATAAGACTGTTTGTCCAGGTCATCCTCTTAATCATACAATGCTACCAAATATATTGTTGCTATAAATAAGGCATGGTAATGGTATTTGTAATCAAATCTAAACATCCTTTAATTTCTTGAAAATTACTTGGTATGACTATATGCTGTAAATGGACTAATTAAATTACCTGCTGCCAGATCTGACTGCATCCACTATGATAAAAAAATGTATTTTTTGACACACTGCATTTTTTCCCAGAACCATCATAAAAGTGTTAAGAAGTAAGGGTAGATTTATAATGATGCAAATTTTATAAACTTACTTTTCAAAAAAAAAAAAATCTTCAAGATTGCCACTGGAATGCTTCATAACTGTGAACTTTTCTGAAACCTGAAATCATTCGTAAAATGCAACAGAAATAATTTATATTGGTTCAGTTAAGACCAGCTTTCTCACAAGATAAAATAGGTCTCTCCCTTGGGATGGCTTGCATTTAGAAGCAGAAAAAACTTGACTGCTAGCACAAAGCCAAGTCAATCTGTTTGATTTTAATAGTGAGATCTACAGTAACACATTTATTGGTTCACTTTGCTTTGGTCTTTAACTCCTTCCTCAGCACCACACCATTCCACTATGCAGTTGCAGGTGTTCTCACATAAATTCAGGCTAGTCATTGGGACAGTTCTTCTCTAATCTAATCCTGAAAACTTGATATGTGTCAGCATATAATCATTTAACAAATGTAAATCTCATGCAATGCCATGGTTATTAACCAAATCTAAGGGGCACATTTATTAAGGTCGAATTTTTCTGGTCAGGCTTTTTGTCTCAAAAAATCAGATAATTCGCAGAAAAAACAGCAGCTTTTTCAGGACTTAATGAGCGACTTAAACACAGATCCGAATCTGAAAATACTATAGCAAAAACCAGTCAAAGTCCAGTAGAAGTCAATGGCAGATGTTCCTTTTATAATTGGAAGATGTTTCTTGCCTGTACAAAAAAAACATTAAGGGGAAATTAACATCTGAGTTACATTTTAGTGTGTTATAGATGGCACTGCTCTAAGTAACTTTCCAATGAGATTTAATTTTCAATTTTAAAAAAAAAATTATTAAAAATTTTAATTAATTATTAGCTGCCATATTGTGCTTCTTTCCAGCCTGCAAAATGATTTTCAGGGGTTGTCAGGGACAACAGATCACAAGCATAAGGTAAAAGGAAAATATAACCTATTTAGCTGCAAGTTCAACTATAAAATCAAACAGTTAAAATATGAGAGGAAGCATACCTTTTCTGATCAGTCTGTAGTTCACTTCTTGTAATCATGAGACATAGATTTGCCTTGCTTCACACAAATGCAGTCTATTTAATCTCCTGTAGTGTGGGAAATTATGTTCAAGCTCTCTGTGTGCTGATGTCCATGGTAAGTTATGCATGTAGTGACAAGTATATGCCATAAGGTCTCAGAATTAGATCTGCAATGTGTTGCTGCTGACTGTTGATCAAAAAAGGCTTGGAGAAAAACATTATTTTAGGCGTGAAAAACTGTCTCCTTTATCAAATAATTTTCTTGCAGCTCCCCTTAGCTACAGAAGCTTATTTAAACTCAAAAGGTTAAGTTTCTAGCATTCGTTATTACTGAAAATGTGCTTCACATAATCATGATGTTTTCTTTCTAAAGTCAAATCTGTTTCATATCTTTTTATATAGTAGTTGCTTGTTTTTAATTTGAAAGCTGTTAAATGTAAACTATCAGTTGTGGTACTGGCACATCACGTTTGTCCAAGCAGATTGTCAATATGTTTCAGAATTGCTATTTAGGAAGACAAGAAAACAACATATAGTTATGTGTCTTGTTGGAAAACAAGATTTATGCACAAAGAGAGTTGAAAGACCTTCTGGCCATTTACTATGTATAAATATAAAAGATTGGCATCGCTCCCAGGAAGTCACTTAACTAAAAACCTCCAAGAGAGGATTGGTTACTTCCCAACTGAATATAACCCAAGGAGATGTTAGAAATAAGTCAAGCTTCACTTAATTCCCTTACAGTGGTCCACAACAGAAAGTGCCTAAGTGACATAAGGGAATAGATGCAAAGTATGATGAAAGACACTTAATATATTTTTTTCAGATGCATGTTATAAAATGAAAACACACAGTTTCTCCTGTTTATGCAATATAATATGGTCTAATAGTGAAATGTGTTTATGGTAATATAGAAAATGTACCAATTACTCTAAATTATGTTTTTTTTATAAAGCCAACGGGCTGCAAGTTTAAGTCTAATATCCTTTGCAATTTTCATTAGGAGAACATTATTCTGAAGAATGCTCAAGTTGTACTGAGAACAAGAAATTCTACAATCAAGATATGGGCTAACAGAAGTTGCTGAGTGTTTTCGGGTCACAAGTTTCTCAGATGGACTGCATACCTCCCACATTGAGTATGGACTGAGAATTGCAGGGAACATAATTCACAACTGTTTAAAGAGGCAGATGGCAATTTTACTATGTAAGTTTGAGGGAATATGTGAATTCTAAGGGAAGTTGTATGATGGCAGCCTGTGTCATATATAAATAGTCACATAAAGTAAGAGTTTATTCTGATGCTCAAACACACCAAATGAATGGACAAAGTAATCAGAGAGCGTATCTTACAATATTGTCCTTATTGCAAAAAGGTACAGCTAGGTAAAAGTGAAAATAATGGAATACTCATTTTCTAGGCTGAGGGGGGAAAAATTGAGCGTCAATAAACCCCAAAACTGCATCAAAACTCTTTCAACTTTTTTTCTCGAACATTAGCTTATTTAAGAAAAATGTAACAGAATATTCCCGCTCATGTTTTTTCTCAGAGCAAAGATTGGAACAGCAGCAATAATTACATTGTTTAATTCATTTTCAATGAGGCTAAAAAAGCTGTTAGAGACAATTCCAATTGAATACTATTGAACCTTGCCAACTTTTACTTTTTTCTGGTGACTTTTTGTTGTTTTATTCTTGAATAAAGCTCAACTATTCAAAGTTCTAAAGAATACTAGACTGATTGATGTCCTCTCTGTGCAATCCAGAAGCTTGTGTGACTGGATGTACTGTATGTCTCATTATGCAATACAGGATACTGGCTAATGAGGAGCAAGTTTTTCAATCATCAGTTCTTGTAGCCTGCTTATGGATTTCTGTGATCTTAACTTTAGAAAAGAATGCAGAACAACAATTACATATATTTGTATTTATCATATCATCTTATTTGCCCTTCTCTGGACCCTCTCTAATTAAATAATGTCCCGTTTCAGTGTTGGAGACCAAAACTGTAGAGCATATTCCAGACGGGGTCTTACTAGCACTCTTTACAATGGAAGAATAGCCCCCTCCTCCCATGAATCTATGTCTTTTTTAATACAGCTCAAGACCTTATTTGCCCTTGATACTGCTGACTGGCATTGCTTGCTACAGCCAAATTTATTATTTACAAGGCCAAGGCTGTTTTCCATTATGAATTTGCCTAGTGCAGTAAGAGTATAAGTGGCTTGCATATTTTTACATCCCAGGTGCATGACTTTACATTTATCAACATTTAATCTCATCTGCCACTTAGCCACCAAGATTGAGAGTTTGTCAAGATCGTGTTGCAAGGATGCCACATCCTGGATGGAATTAATTGGGCTGGATAGTTTTGTGTCATCTGCAAACACTGATATATCACTTACAATACCCTCCCCTCTGTCATTAATGAACAAGTTAAATAAGAGTGGACACAATAAAGAGCCCTGACTGACCCTACTAAGAACCTTACTGCAAGTAGAGAATGTACCATTAACAACCACCCTCTGTACCTGATCCTTTAGCTAGTTTTCTATCCATGTGCAGATGTCCCCCTCATTTTAGAAAGCAGTCTTTTATGGGGCACTGTATCAAATGCTTTGGCAAAATCCAAATAGATCATATCTACTGCCCCCCCTCTGACCAGCATCTTAATTACCTCATCATAAAAAGCAATCAAATTTGTCTGACATGACCGTTCCTTCATAAAGCAATGCTAATTACTGCTCAAATTTTTGAATGTGAGTCTTCAAATAATTTGCCCACGACAGATGTCAAGCTTACTGGCCTACAATTGCCAGGCTAATATTGTAATCACTTTTTGAATATAGGAATTACATCCGCTTTTCTCCAATCCATGGGTACCATACCAGATGAAACCAAGGAAAATCAGGAATAGACCTTAAACCTTATATATGAAAAGCTAATATACAGTAGGAATCTGACCAAGTGTATATATAGAAGGTGCACAGAAGATAGAAGGCACCAGGAATTGAGTTAAAACACTGATATTAGCATGTTCTTTGTACAATGCATGATGCCAAAAACAGTAGACCTCATTGTTGTAACATCCTTCTCAAACAGTTTCCAATGCAAAGACTTTTATGTCAAGTATGGAACAACCTAGGATATCTGATTGGATATTTAAAGAACTTTAAACATTCTTTATGCTATAGAGAATACGAGTTCTTTAGAATGAATGTTCAGAGAACCTGAAAAAATTAACATTTTTTTATGCTGGCAAAGATAGAATCCCTCTCCAGGGCAGTTCTGAATATAAAAAAAGTGTCATTGAACCTGCCATAATAAAAATAAATGCTGTTTTTTTTCTTTCAGGAATGTCAAGAAAGTTGTTTGGATCACCACTATCTTTAACTTGTTGTAAGAAAGACTGGCAAGGGTCTTTGCTTCTGTTCTTGTACCAGCACATTATCTAACTTTATTCTGAAATGTATTTAGCAGTCTGATATTAAGGGCAAAAAAAAGGCTCTGGGCAAAATCTGAACTACTATCCTGTCAATATTTATTGGACCTAAAAACTGGAGGCATGGGCTTGGGACGTCTATGTTTTTTAGAACCCTCACACTTGAAGATCAACCACAGAGATACTGTATATATTATCATAGCTAGGTAAAAAAATCTCTATAAAAACTATTGTGATCTTTGTAGCCTGGATACTGTTAAAATATAAAATATGAGGACATCTCTATAGGGCCCTATAAATGCTGTTTTTCCTACGGTACAGTTACACTGTGTGCTGAGAAGACGAATATATGTATATATAAGAAGAGAGCTTTATATCACTAAATGGAGACATAGTAATAGATGTTATATGATGTTCTTACAGATGTAGAGTTGAAAATATTATACCTGTACATGTTGCTTTCCATTAAGTCTCTGAGCCCCATTCTTCCACCCAGTTGTTGGGAAACGAAAACGCAAATCTGTCAAGACCATGTCGACATTATGTTTAGTAACCTTTTATCAGACTACTATTCCTTTACTTATTCAATAGAAAGAACTTTTTTTAAATATGCAAAGCTTCTTTTATTCCTTAATCATCTAAGAGAGTGAATGTTATGGTGGTGTTTTTGCTCTTCCGGTGTTCCTTAGTCAGCAAAATGACATATGTTTAAATTGTATATGATGTGAAAGTGCTTTGGAGCTGTATGTTAACAATGAACTTGAGAAGGTTAGATATTTCTTTTAATCTCGTTTTACAGATTACTCCTTTAAGTTAAGATTTCCATTATATTTCCTCATTTTAATGTGAAGACTGTGACCTTTCATGTTTTAATATTAATGGCACTTAGACTTAAATGATCGTCTGAATGTGTAGTAACTACAATGTTATGTGCATATAAGCTCTGTTTGAGATAACCAGTAGAGACAGATAACTTCATTTAGTATTTAAGTGGAGAATACAAGTGCTGTTCTTCAAGATCCTTGTAACTAGAGGCATCATGTAAAATACCTGAAGGGACATTTGTGTAGTTACTAAAAAATCCTTCTCTGGAAACAGAGAAAGAATTCTTTATTCGTTTTCAATTGTGCATCATTACATATAGTCATTATGAAAGTAAAATTCAATCTGTTGATTCAGTTTCTATGGTGGATTCTTTACAACATTTTTTCATTTCCACTCTATCGAACTGAAGGCGGAAAAGCTTTTTCATGGTTTATTTAGCAGAAAGTCATTTTGATTAACAAGATGAGTAATACTTAAACAGCTGTTTGCTATTAATGCATCTGTTTTACCAATGGGTGCAGCTATTGGACAGACATGCCAAAATCATTAGAATGGGGGGACACAATTTTAAGATGGTGTACAAATCAAATATTTTGTTATTACCTGTAAAAACATACTTTTAAAGATATATGTTCAGTAACAGTTGCCAAAAGATCTTAAAGGGGACCTGTCACCGAGACATAAAAAGCTGCTTAATAAAAGTCCTTTTCAAATTAAACATCAAATCTAAATTTTTTTTTTATTAAAGCATTCATAGTTATTGTAAACTCATTTAAAAATCTCTTCTGTCAATTAAATATTGTTCGCCCCTCCTCTATGCCTTAGGCATACAGGTGGGGCAGGCAATTAATTTCACTTTCCAGTCACCACTTACTAGATGTAACTGCCCTCCCCCAATTTCCCCCACTCTCTTCACAATTTAATTGTATAACCTGTACATGGGGATGGACATCAGGTCCCTTATTCTGGTGCACAAATAAGATTTTGAGATGATGCAAGGTTTGTATTAATAACAGTATCCACAACATGTCAGTCCCAGACTGAAGGAAACAAGATTCACATAATTTATATAGTATAATTAAAGTTAATTTTGCTTGAATTACATGATAAAATAGGATATGGAATAATTTTTTTGGGTGACAGGTCCCCTTTAATGACTAGTTTTAAGTTGCACATAGGGAAATAAAATCTTTAAACAGCCATGTTTGAGTTTATATTATTTTTTATCCTTTACTTCATTCTTATTTTTTTGGCTGCATAATAAGAATACAAAACCAGTCAGTTAATTCCCAAAGTGTCAGTTTTAAAACTTTACAACCTCTAGAATTATTTTTAGACTTAATTGCTTCTTCAAATCAACAAAAAATTTAAATTGGGGCATTCGTGGGAACATATTGCATATTTTTCCATATTACTCTCAAAAAACACGAGGAAGCTAATGCTTCATGGAAATTAACGTATGAAAAATTGGATCAGAATAATGTGCATTCTACTCATTTATTCATAAATGATTTACTTAGAAACAAATCCCTGAGCACAAACCGATAATGTGATATAAGTACTGCAGTGTACTTGGCAGAAAGCATCAGCAAACCATTTTTGAAACCTGAACCCAATCAGACAGTTCAACAAGGAGAATCTAATGATAGAGTTAGACAAGAGAAGGGAAATTGGATTAAAATAAAGGAGGATGTGATAGCAGATGGAGACAGCCTCTATGGTGCAGAGAAGCTTTTATAAATCACAGAATTCCTTTTATCTGAACCCCATTCAAACTTTTCCCCCACAAATTAGACATTTGTGTCAATCCTAAATTGTGAAAGAAGAATGTTAGCCATATTTTAATTATTTAATATCCATATGGGGGAATGTAATTAAAAGCACACATCTTAAATAAGCCTAATGTCATTTACCAGGTATTAGGAATTAGTAGAAGTAACGCTACCCCTAATTGGTTGCTATAGGTTATGACACCTATAGCAAACTTTGGACCTTTGATTATACAACTCTGTTGGTGTCCAAACCTTTGTACATTTGTTAAACTGAAAGGGCCTGTTTCACTATTACCCCTTAATTTTAACCCAGATTTAAAGTTTTAAGATATTTGTTTTTAAGTCTCTAGTTTCTCAAAAAATATTTAGCTTTAGATTTAACCCGGCTGTTAAAGGAAAACTATACCCCCAAAATGAATACTTAAGCAACAGATAGTTTATATCAAATTGAATGACATATTAAAGAATCTTACCAAACTAGAATATATATCTACATAAATATTGCCCTTTTACATCTCTTGCCTTGAACCACCATTTCGTGACTCTATCTGTGCTGCCTCAGAGATCACCTGACCAGAAATACTACAACACTAAGGGGCCGATTCACAAAATTCGGGTGAAGAATTCGAATGAAAAAAATTCGAATTTCGAAGTATTTTTTGGGTACTTCGACCATCGAATTGGTTAAATTCGTTCGAATTCGAACGATTCAAAGTAAAAATCGTTCGACTATTCGACCATTCGATAGTCGAAGTACTTGCCCTTTAAAAAAAACTTCGACCTCCTACTTCGGCAGATAAAACCTACCGAAGTCAATGTTAGCCTATGGGGAAGGTCCCCATAGGCTTGCTAAGCTTTTTTTGATCGAAAGATTTTCCTTCGATCGTTTGATTAAAATCGTTCGAATCGTTCGATTCGAACGATTTAATCGTTCGATCGAATGAAAAATCCTTCGATCGTTCGATCGAACGATTAGCGCTAAATCCTTCGACTTCGATATTCGAAGTGGAAGGATTTCAATTCGAGGGTCGAATTTCGAAGTAATTTTAACTTCGAAATTCGACCCTTAATGAATCTGCCCCTAACTGTAACAGGAAGAAGTGAGGAAGCAAAAGGCAGAACTCTGTCTGTTAATTGGCTCTTGTGACCTTACATGTGGTTTGTATGTGTACACAGTGAATCTTATGATCTCAGGGGGCGGCCCTTATTTTTTAAAATGGCAATTTTCTATTTATGATTACCCAATGGCACATACTACTTAAAAAGTATATTATTATGATAATGGTTCATTTACATGAAGCAGAGTTTTACACATGAGCTGTTTTACTCAGTATCTTTTAATAGAGACCTACATTGTTTGGGGGTATAGTTTTCCTTTAAGTTTATCTAACAAGCTGTTCAGTCTTTATGTTTCTCAGGCCATGACTTTACCAGGAATAGGGACGGGAACCAAGTACATCTTAGATCTGTTGTGGAAAAACAGATGAAAAAGAAACTGTCAAAAAGGTATTGAAACATGAATCCCTGACACTTACCTTGATGACTTCAGTAGTAGCTAGGCTTCATGCCTCACGCTTGAACCTGATCTTCTTAAAGTGCACTAACTGCCAATATTTTTTATTGCATGAACTTTGAATTTGCAGATGTAGATTCACCCCTGCTTCTTTTACTGATTGAACTCAAATGCATAACCAGGAAGAAGCAGACAATGTAAGTGATGAGGAGCCCAGGGTTTATACAGGTAGTTATCGGGGACCCAGAGGATGCTGACTGTGGTGTCAAAATTTGTTCACGAAGAACATCTTATCCCTGATGTCTTGGATTGTACTGATATGTATATCCTCACCGAAAAAGAAGCAAGAAAAAGCAATATATTTGAATTCCTTGTGATATGAATTAAACAAAGTTATTGAAAAATACATATTAGATACAAAACCATACATGTATGTACTAATATACAAATCCCCAGTCCCTAGATAATTTAATTATGAGAACAATTGCTGTTGCTGATTGTTGTCACTGTCAGTATCATAGGTTGGGAGCAAGAGGCAGTCACAAAAAGTGTTTCTTTGTCTGCTGTGCTTTCCCCTCATTACATTTTTACACATGGATATCATTAGGTTTTTGGAGTAAATGTAACCTAGTGTTTGGCACAATAAATCACTGCAATATGCCATGTTTTCCCCACAATACATTTTTTGCAGCTTATTAGCTATTTGTAAATGGCACACTATCCTGGTGTCATTATTGTAACACAGACCATGGCATATAATTGTATTGTTAGGGTACCTGGTACCCTACACCGCGAATTTCCACTTGTGTCTTCTGTTCTTTTGTGTGCTGCGTCTTTTCTGCTGCTTTCAGGATGTGTGGCGCTTGGGAATCTGCATCCTTATTTGGAGCACTGTTTGATAAGCGAAATTCAAATATTTAAAGGGACCATGGGCATTTTCACACTTCCCAACGTAAGTCTATGCCAATAGTTCCTGGGTGCGTTCTGAACAAGTCTTGTTTGCTACCTGTTCCGACCTTTGCCTGTGCTTTGACCATTCTCTTGGATCCTGTCTCTTGGAAAGTGCGATATTGGTATTCTGACCCGGCCTGTTACCTCAACTATGCTTCTGCCTCCTGATATTGTACAGCACCACCTGCTTAGTATTTACTCGACCTGTCCTTTGACCACACTCCTATTCTCAGTTCCTGTCACACGTACGGTTCCCTTGCTCACTCAGAACTCTCTCCTTAGTCACATTTCCTGACAGCATCCAAGTAGCGGAGGGCTCCTTCTGAAACAAAAGGCAGTTGTTATAGGAAGAACAGTGAGCCGGGACCTTGGGATATATTCTGTGTTTGGGATATTTAATGTCACATGTATCCCATCAACTGTGCACCATTTTGTGGCTGCACAAAATAGCAATGTACTTTATGCAAGCCCTGTACTTTATGCATGAGCAATGTAGCTGTAAAATACAGTGTTACCTTTTAACTCTCCAAAAGGTGCAAGCAGGCTTAAATTCAATGCATATGATTGTATGCAGTCAGTTGTCTTTACATTTAACCAGAAAATATTATTATTATTATAGTAATTATTATTATATTTTTGAATGCATAAAATCATTTTCAGTATATTCAACTTTTGGCATACATTAGATACAAGTTAACTCTATCCCACCGAATATTTTCTGTAAAGAAATAAGGCATAAGTCTTTATCATACCAGCAATTCATCTCTTATAGCTCCTCAGTATTTACATTTTATTCCCCTTAGCCCCACAACAAAAAGAGCCAGGCAGTATGCTAGATCCCAGTATTAGTAAGTGGTTACAAAACTGTAATTAGTAACTTGGTAGTTTAATACCATACTTTTCTCTTTGTATCATGCTGTAAAAGAGAATATTCTTCTAGAACCATATCAGATCAAATACAATTAGTTAGTGTTAAAATTAAACTTGAATAATGGTAATAAACTTGATGACTTGCCCATTCCTTACTTAGGAATGTACATACACAGTTAAAAGGATGCAGCCATCTCATATTCTTACTGGTTGAGCATCAGTGTTCCTGCCATGTTTCATCTTCTGAAATAAGAAGCTTAAATAGTTTATAAGAAAATTCTTTGGTGGTAAAATTTGAAAGGAATTGGTTGTTGCTGTAATTTTTTTGTGTCTGATTGTGCCAATAGTATGTATAGATTTAGACAGCACTAGCTGAATACATTTTAAAAGAAGTTCATAACAAATGGGATTCTCTTGAAATATACAATTAACTACTAGCAATAAAAAAGGAATTGGTAACTGCAATAACTTTTTATAAAACCCTTGAAAAACAGTCATGTGGGCTTGGAGCTTTGTTTGTATGTACAGTATGTATGTATATTTTTATTTGTATAATGCTCATTGTTGGCAAAGCACTGTACAGCAGGACAATACATTTGTAGAAGAAAGTACAATTAAGTTAAAAAATACAATACACATAAATATAAAGTACAGTTACAATACAGATTAAATGCTTAATGTCAAGGAGACAACTCAAATTTTTCAAAATTTATTAAACCCAGATGGAGTTAAAAGTCAGAATAAGAAAGTATTCCAACTCATACCTGCCGAGTTCATGTAGAAATCAACGGCAGATGTCCCGTTGACATTTTGATACTGTATCTTGATCTGTGCTGGGTTTTGTTAAATAATCATAAGATGTTTTAGTTTTGGGCATCAAATCTGAAAAAGTTGCAGGTTTCGGGTATCAAATCCAAAAAGTTGCAGTTTTTGGTGACAAATTGATTTGGATTGTTTTACGATTTTACCAAGTCTTTTCTCGCACAAGAAATATATTGGTAGATATGGGGAAAAAGTCAGTGCAGATTTGGTCAGAGTGGTTTTCAGAAAATAGTGAGAAAAGTTTGGATATTGATTAATAACCCCCCCAACAGTCTAAATGGAAGGGTAACTTACAGACGCAAATTGGGGAATATTAAGTTCTATAGGTTACAGTGGGTGACACTGCCATATAAGTGCCAGTTCCCAGGTCAGCTATTATGTAAGTGCTCCAAGAGGAAGTCTTTGAGTTTAGTTCTTGAAGACATTGAGATACAGATACAGAATTAATTCTACTATTTCCTCCACAGTAGTTGGTGTATACATTAACTGAAACCAATTTTAAATCTCCCTTATTTCTCTCAGTGTGAAATCAGAGTTCTATATCCTTCACAGAGGCACTCACATCCACTCAGAGCTTATAGTACAGATACTGGGATGGCTGGAATGGTGCATGTGCACTAAAACTGACCTGGTCCTGGCTCTCAGTAATTATACTTTTAGTTCTCTTTTAAGTTTTTTTTCATTATGTCCTACAGTGGAATTTTGATTTTCTTTATTTGTCTCAAAGCACTACGTAAGATTTGTTCATTGTTATTAAGTATATATATATATATATATATATATATATATATATATATATATATATATATATATATATATACTGTATTCTATAGATGTTGATATCCATCTACAGTCAATGTATACATATTGTTTTAAAGAGCTGGATGTTATTGCTAAGCAAGCTTATGCAGGCAGTCAAGAAATATCTTCTTCTTGTAAAATGTTTTTTTCTTTACTTGTAATAGCTTGTAACATTATTATTATTATTATTATTAACATGTATTTATAGAGCACCTACATATTTTGCAGCTCTGTAAAATAAATGTGTATATACTAAATCACATGAATTTCATACATAGAACATATGGAGTTACATACATCACAACCAATACTGGTACAAAAGGTGAGGAAGGCCCTATGCAAAAAGAGCTTACAATCTAAAGGGAAGGTAATAAGACACAAAGGAGCAAATTCACTAAGCACTGAAGCGCTGAACGCTAGCGTTAATTCGCTAGCGTTTGGCATCTTTCGTTACTGCGCAAATTCACTAACGAACACTGGCATAGTTTCCCTAGTGTTACTTCGCACCCTTACGCCAGGCGAATTTTCGCTAGCGAAGTAACTACGCAAATTCACTAACTTGCGCAGTGTACTGAACGCTACCTTTTACGCTAGACTTCCTTCGCCACCTCAGACCTGGCGAAGCGCAATAGAGTAGATAGGGATTGTTTAAAAAAAATTCAAATTTTTTTCTAAGTCCCAAAAAACGCTGGCGTGTTTTCTACATGATGGGTGATAGGCTGAAAAAGATTGAAAATATTTTTGGGGCTCCCCTCCTTCCCCCCTACATTTCCTGACTCATGGCAACTTACCTAGACAGTGGGCACATGTGTAGGGCAAAATAAATTTTTTATTTGCTGATTTGAAGGTTTTCTAGGCATTTGTAGTGCTAATACGTGTTCCTCCATTGAAATTTGAATTTCGCGCCGTATGCAAATTAGCCTTCGCTAGTGTAACTTCGCTTTATATAGCGAATCAACGCTAGCGCAACTTCGCAACCTTACGCTATCCCTGTGCGCAACTTCGGATTTTAGTGAATTTGCGGAGCGCTGGCGAAACTACGCCTGGCGCAGTGCGGCGCAGTGCGGCGAAGTGTGGCGAAGTGTGGGAGGGGGCAAGATCAAAATTAAGTGGGTGAGAGATGTAGTGCTGTATGTGGTATTGCATTTGGTAGTTAAGCAGAGTGAGAGTAGGCTTCTCTAAATAAGTGAGTTTTAAGAGATCTTTTGAAAGCAGAAAAGTTGGGAGAAAGTCGGACAGACCGTTGGAGAGAATTCCAGAGGAGGGGTGCAGCCCTTGCAAAGTCTTGAATGTGAGTATGTGAGAAGCTAATGAGAGAAGAGTAGAGTGGCAGGTCAGTAGAGGAGCATAGTAAGCGGTTGGGTGAGTATAGAGAGATGAGTTCAGAGATGTAGGGTTGGGCAGAGTTATGAAGTGCTTTGAATGTCAGGGTCATTAATTTGAATTTTATTCTGAAAGGTAGCGGAAACCAGTGCAGGGATTGGCAGAGTGGCATGGCAGAGGAGGAGCGGTTGCTGAGGTGCATAAGCCTGACGGCTATGTTCATTACAGACTGGAAAGGTGACCGTCTCTGGTGGGAAGGCCAATTAAAAGAGAGCTACAGCAGTCTAGCCATGATATGACAAGAGAGTGAATAAGAATTTTGGCAGCATCTTGGGTGATAAATGATCGTATTTTGGATATGTTCCTTAGGTGGAAGTGACATGATTTAATAAGTGACTGGATATGAGGAGTGAATGACAGAGCAGAATCTAGGATAAACCCCAATGCACTGGGCCTGGGGAGACGGGGTGATAGTGGAATTGTTAACTATGATGGATACTTCTGGGATGTTACCTGTGCTAGTTGGGGGAAAGAGAACCATTTCCATTTTAGAGAGGTTTCATTTAAGTTAGAGTTGTGACATCCAAGTAGAGATAGTGGACAGGCAGGTGGAGACCTGAGTTAGGAGTTCAGGGTTGAGATCAGGAGAGGAGAGATAGATCTGAGTAATATCCGCATAGAGGTAGTAGTGGAAACCATATGAGTTAATTAGTTTGCAGAGGGAGGAAGTATAGAGGGAGAATAATTAGGGGCCCAAGACAGAGCCTTGAGGAACCCCAACAAAAAGAGGTAGGGGAGAAGATGCTACTTCATTGTTGGAGACACTGAAGGAACGATTAGTGAGGTAAGAAGAGAACCAGGACAGGGCCATGTCACAAAGGCCAAGCGAATGGAGGGACTGGAGGAGAAGGTAATCTACAGTGTCAAATGCAGCTGAGAGGTCAAGCAGTATTAGTAGTAAGAAATGATTGTTGGCTTTAGTTGTTAAAAGATCATTAGTTTGTCGGGATAGGGCAGTTTCAGTGAAGTGTTGTTGCTTAAAACCAGATTGTTCGTTGTCCAGCATAGACCCATGCTATTGCAGAAGGACCTTTCATATGATTTATAAACTCTAGTTTGTTCAGCGGAATAAGAAGGACAAATATTATACATGAAAAATTTTGTTGGGAATGACTCTGCTTTATTCAGTCAAATAGGTTCACAGAGAAATATTATTGTAATATTTTCATTCTCATGGTAGTTATTAGTCATTATCTATTACTAGTTATTACTAGTTTTGGTTAATATATCTTATTTAATTATTTCATGTAATTTACTCTGAAATGTCAGGCCAATTTATTATATGAACTGTTTATTGCTGGTTTATTATAAAATTCAATAAAAAAGAATTTGAAAAGAAAGTAATATTGTCATTCTATTTTTTTTTGGGCAAATTTATATACAAATAACACATTCATGATATTCACAAAAGTATGTTAATCTGTCAACACAATATTGTGGTTGCTTCCTTTTGCATGTTCTGACTACACGTGCAACTGACTTGTATCTAATGAATTGAATGCTACTGCAACATTCTCCTGCATTGATGCTAAGAAAATACAGATGCAACTTGATGTCCAGTGTGCAAAGGGCTGTGGGAAAGGGCTTCAGTGTGCATAAAAAACAGGATGATTTATTTGTGTTTTGACTTCTTGCACTTGTGTTCTTGTGCTTAAAAGAACCCTAATGACCTTTGTTATTTTAAAGAAAATGCTCTTCAATCTAACACACTTCACAATTCTTAAAGACGCAATATAGGGTACCGTAAATTAACTTAATATAAAATTGTTTTGTGTTATTATAGGTACAGATATGGGGCCCGTTTTCCAGAATGCTCCTAACCTGGGGTTTTCCAGATAATAGATGTTTCCATAACTTGGATCAACATACCTTAATTCTACTAGAAAAGTATATACTGTAAACATTAAATAAACCCAATAAGATGTTTTTTTGCTTTAAATGAGGATTAAATATATCTTAATTTGGATCAAGTACAAAGTACTGTTTAACTACAGAGAAAAAGGAAATCATTTTTTAAATTTTGAATTATTTTTATAAAATGGAGTCTATGGAGCCTTTCAGTAATTCTGAGCTTTCTGGATAACAAGTTTTCAGATAACTGTTCCCATACCTGCACTTTTACAATTTAAGTATTTTTTTTTTAGCTTTCAAGATATTATGTTCTGTTCGACCTGGAAAACGGTGCCTCAAAGGGAATATAGTCTATCCTGATGTCCTGCCCACTGGAAGCTCTAATGCAGTACTGTCCAACTTCTGTGGTACCGAGAGCCAGAATTTTTCTGGCCTACATGGTGGAGGGCCGATAATGGAAGCCAGTGATGACCACTCCCTGTTTTTAAACCACACCTACTTTAAACCACAAGACCATGCCAACATTAATGGTGGTAGCACACCAAAAGACCAAATGATTGGTGCTCACTGCAGGGATATCATTTATCACTCATATGGGAAAAAGTTGTCATATTAAAGGATTGTTCAGTGTAAAAATAAAAACTGGGCAAAGAGATAGGATGTACAAAATAAAACATGTTTCTAATATAGTTTGTTAGCCAAAAATGTAATGTGTAAAGGTTGGAGTGACTGGATGTCTAACATAATAGCCAGAACACAACTTCCTGCTTTGCAGCTCTCTTGGTTTCCACTGATTGGTTACCAGGCAGTAACCAATTAGTGACTTGAGGGGGGCACATAGGTCATAACTGTTGTTTTTGAATCTGAGCTGAATGCTAAGGATCAATTTCAAACTCACTAAACAGTTATGTCCCATGTGGCCCCCTTATAATCTAACTAAGTCTGGCCCCTTATAGACTAACTCAGAGTTAGAGAGCCGAAAAGAAGGAAGTAGTTCTGTTCTGTTATACATCCACTCACTCCAGCCTTTATATATTACATTTTGGCTAACTAACTATATTAGAAACTTTTTTTATTTTGCACAGCCTATATATTTACCCAGTTTTTATTTTTACATTGAACTGTTCCTTTAAGACCTACCCTTAGATCCATATGCCTCCTCCCCTGTAGATAACACAGCACCCCAGCACATGATTAAACACCTTAGGGCCCCCTAACAATAATTTTCAAATGCAAACAAACCCCCAAAACAAATACCAGACTTATGTTCCACAGATAGAGCAGGGCACACACAGGCAGAGTATGGCAAACAAAGGGAGCATAGGGAAGGCTGAGTATGGCACACCTAAGGAGAATAGGGCAGGCATTGTATGGCACACACAGGAAGCATATGGCAGACAGAGTATGGCACACACAGGCAGAGTAGGACAGGCAAAGATTATGCCACACACAGGGAGTATAGGGAAGGCAGAACAGAGCAGGAGACAGGTTCTACTGATCAGGACAACTCTAAGATTTGATACATACAGTGACACAGTGCTGGTGCCCCTCCAGCAGTTTGCATGAGTGTGAACAGGTGAACAATGTGGGCAGTTTCAGTCTTGGTCTGAGGTGTGAACAGTACAGGGGTTTAGGGTGTGAACAATAGAGATGTCACAAGTGTGAACAATACAGGGGATTACAGTCTGAAATTGATTAAACAATGCAGGGGTCAATTAATCTCTGTAGTGATACCTTTTAAAGTTTACACATGGTAAGTAGAAACAGTAGGCAGACTTTGATGTGGGGGCTACACATGGGGGGTCCGCCAGTTGGACAGCCATGCTCTACTGTATGTCACCTTATCTTTCTTCATTCAAGCACATTGCACAGTGGAGCATTGGAACTCATAATAGCTATCCTGCACTTGAACTTGCCTCATGCTCCTAAAGTTTGCATTAACAGGTGAAAGTCGCAGACCTTAATGTTTCCCATCCATAGGTTATATTTCCCCAACTTCCACGGATTTCCTTATCTCAATGTTTTTCTTTTTACTGAGGTCTTCTGCATCAAACCAAACAAATACGCTGGCACTCGTGGCGATGCAGGTGCCGGGTTACCCCGTGCTCTTTATTGTGCGGACGTGCAACGTTTCGGGGTAACAACCCCTTTATCAAGCATACTAAAAAAGAAGAGGTTAAAGGTTTGTCTAGAGAACAGTTACTTACCAAAAAAGCCCCAATGGTTAATAAATCACAGAGAATACCGTATGTATCCTTATATGATAAAAATTCAAAAGCACATCGTAGGATTATTCTAAAATATTGGGGGATATTAAGTTCTGACCCTAAACATGGTCATTTATTCCGACAGCCTCCCTTGTTTTCATACAGACGCGGGAAAAGTATTGGAGACCATATAAAATCAGATAAGAAAGGTCATCTAAGAGGTAATTTTCCTGAAAAAACACAGCTACATGGGACATTCCCTTGTAGAAATTGCGGGAATTGTAATAGTATTATACAGGGTAACCAGGTTACACACCCACAGAAAGGATCAAAACACACAATAAGAGGCTGCTTCACTTGTGATAGCAGCGAAGTAATTTATTGCTTGAAATGCCCATGTGGATTGGCATATATTGGGCAGACATCAAGGTCTATAAAAGTTAGGCTTAATGAACATAAAAGCACAATTAGGAATTTTAAACCATCGGTACCCATACCTCAAGGGAGTAACAATAAGGAGCAAGATACAACTAAAATAATGAAAAAGGAAACTCTATTAGCTAAGCATTTTTTTGAGCAGGGCCATCAGATAGCGCAGTTGAGATGGCAAATTCTAGAGAAGGTCACTGTTCCGCAAGGGCAAGAAAAAAAGCGTAGATTGCTCCAAAGAGAATGCTTTTGGATATGGCTTCTCCAGTCCAGAAGTCCAAGGGGCCTCAACGAAGAGTACAATTTATCCTGCTATTTATAATACATTTTGTTATTTGTTCAGCAGTCCGATGAGAGGTTAATTGGTGTTGGTAATTGGATCAGAGTGATTAATGCTCCTTTATATATTTTTTTCAGATAAGAACAATCTTGTATACCCCAGGGACAGGTAATTAAATTTTTCCCTTATCAGCAGGGTTAGTGTGTAGCTTATTGTTCTTTTAACATTTTGTATTTTTTAATGTTTTGTAACACCTTTTAATAGAAAATTTAGTACAAGGAGCTTGTTATCAGTATTTCTTTTATTCTTTTATAGATGCAACAATGTTGTAACTGTGGAACAAGCTAAACATTTTTCACAATATGGACACTTTGATACATTTGTTTCATACGAAACCTTTTAATCTACACTATAACTGTCATCTGCTTGGACTCTTTCACAACAATTTTTATGAGTGTTTTACATTTTTGTACATTTTTTGTATGAACCCTTGCAGGGGTTGGTCACTTCATTAATTATGCTAAACATGTTAATTGATCACATGTTATATGTTTGCATTTTGGTCTTTTTTAGTATGCTTGATAAAGGGGTTGTTACCCCGAAACGTTGCACGTCCGCACAATAAAGAGCACGGGGTAACCCGGCACCTGCATCGCCACGAGTGCCAGCGTATTTGTTTGGTTTAGTACGTATTCCTGAGGGTGGCCGTGCCCTCTACACTGTGCACCGTGCTTAAACTAATAAGCTGTGAGGAGAGGAGTGTGCGCTGCTTCAGTTGAGTTCCTGCAAAGTCTTCTGCATCAAGCAATGGCAACCGCTTTCTTCCAGAGATTGGAGATGAAAGACAGAAGCCGGGTATGCCCTGCCATTTTATACACAAGATAGTACCCATAATTCCCCCTGGGTTATCCCCTTCCTTGCACAGGGTATGTCAGTATTATGAAATAACTTATAGTAAGACACTATCAACCTTTAATCCTTCTACACTTTTAGTGCTGAGCCAAATGTTAGGTGCACCCCAGGCATGCCCTCTGTCCTCAATTACCTTTTGTTGGCATATGCCACTTCTGCCTACCCCTAGTTTCAGCCCTGTAATTTTTAGAATTTTAGCTTTAAACTATGCAAGACAGTCACGTTTGCAATATTTCTTAGGTATTTTGATATTTTTACAATCATTTTGTTAAAATATACTGAGGGAAGTGCTTTGTCTATGAAGAAGACAGGAAGTAAAAGTGGCATAAGATAAATATTTAAACCACTCAACGTGAGGAGGGGTTAGAGAGCAAGTGAGTGCAAATGTTAATACTTAAGTTCAGGTGATGGGAAATTATGGTGTGAACTCTCTTCATTTATAAGGTTTGTGTTAAGAAAATGCAAACATTTATTTGATTTTGTTTGAGACTGAAAACTATTGTACAGGGGGTATTGCAGTGACAAATAATGACACATTAAACAGTAAAATGGGCTTTCCTAAATAAAAAATTAGATTTCACATACAGCTAAGGGATCCGTTATGTGGAAACCCATTATCCAGAAACCTCTGATTTAGGGAAAAGCTGGCTTCCATAGACATTTTATAAAAATAATCCCAATCTGTTTCTCTGTATTTATAAAACAGAACCTTGTACTCGAACCAAACTAAGATATAATTAGTCCTTAAAGAGATACTGACATAAGAATATAACTTTTTTTAATATCTATCATAATATTGTCTATAGTTTTTCCATAAAAGTATTTGCCTGGTGCTTTTACATTCCTTTTTTACCCCAATGTTCCTCTATGAGGGGGCTGTCATATTTGTGCAGCAGGAGTCCGTTAATATTAGACATTCTAACTGCCAGGTTAAAAAGGGACAGTCAGGTTGGCATAACAGTCAGGTTTAGGAACTTCCAGTAACAAATGCTTACAAAAACTAGATCTATCAGTGAAAAATGATCAACATGACCTATAGGTAACTTTTAATGTAGATTAATATTTTTTTAGTGTCAGTATCACAATGAAAGCAAAACCAGGCAATTGGGTTTCTTAATGTTTACATGATTTTCTAGTAGACTTAAGGTATGAAGATCCAAATTACGGAAAGATCCGTTATCTGGAAAAACACCAGGTTCTGCGCAGTCTGGATAACAGGTCACATACCCTTAATTTAAAGGGGCTTCTATTTTTATTCCTCCACCCCCATACTTATAGCTGACTATTGTTCTGATCCCAGGCATCCTTATAGTATTTCTAGAATCCTTGTAATAAAGCCAGGATTGCTTTTTTCCCAGAGAGTAAATAGTAGCTGACACACAAATACCAGGAATTACATGAAGTGAAGTAAATATTTTTGTCACCAAAGTACTCGCCTTTATAAGTAGGAGGATATTATTTAACATTTCCCAGTGTTTTCAAGTGCAAGCTATTTTCAAACATACAGATATTATTTTGTAGAACAGATCACTATTTTCATGAGACTACAATGATCATATTTTTCAGGAAATGTTTATGTCCTGTATTCAGGCAAAGTTTATGTCCTGTATCCATTAATAATATTTCTTACTCTAGGGGGCACGTTTATTAAAGGTTGAATTTATCCGGTTTTGCCTTTTGTCACAAAAAATCCAAAGATTTGTGGAAAAAAAGGATTTATTATGCGACAAAGCTGAGAATTCGAAAACATTCGGATGTACAAGTCAATGGCAGATGTCCCTTTTACAATTGGAAGATGTTTTTGCCTTCATGATCTTAGATTTTGGAAATTTTGACACTGGTTTTTGTGTGACAATCCAAAAATGTTTCAGATTTTTTTGTAAATGAAGGCACGGTTGGGAGTTTGGTCGAATTTTTTTGAAATAAAAAATGAGAAAAAAAGGAGTCTTAATAAATTTCCCCCCTAGGTAAAGGTCATTTTTTTGATATATATATATATATATATATATATATATATATATATATATATATATATATATATATATATATACATACATATATACATACATATATACACATACATATATATATATATATTTGCCACATTGGAGGTTCCATTTAAATGGCATAAATGCAAACTAAAACCATAAATATCGCCATTTTTTAAAAATTTTATTATTATGAACGGTTTCCTTCAGGAGGCAGATCCTTGATGATGGGAATGTCAACTTCAATCAGTAATTAATGTATCTACAATATTTACATGTGGTGTATTTTGTTTAATGATGATACAATTAACTACTGTTTATGGAAAAATTTAATCTTTTAGCAAATAATTCCACTGTACAGAGCATAATATTACAAAGACAATGGACTATTCCTTTTGGTACCTCTGCTATTCTTCACATTCTATTGTTGCTTTGAAAAACGTTCTACATTTTTTCCTGTATATTCCTATGGGGAAGTGCAGACATCTGCTAAACAAGGCCTCATCCCCTTATTTACATAATTATCTGCATAATAATACATATTAGAACTAAATTGATAGTAAAGGTAGAAAAATACTTTTGTTCGATTTTTATTAGCCTTTTATAAGACATTTAAATTCAAAATCCAGGACAAAGAAGGTTGGATCAGTCAGTATATATGTGGAAAAATGCATTCCATTTGGAGGTCAAACCATGGTCTACTACACGTACGTCTTTTTTTTTTCTCCACCGCATATAAGCAAGCACTATTACATTTGTGCACTGCAGGACTGCAATTCTACAAAGGGCAAATACAAATGTAAAAAGCAAGTCTCAACCTTTCTGATGACAAAATGATGATGGCATAATGGGGACTGGTGTACAAAATAGTACAAAAATACAAGTCGGACAAGTAGAAAACAGCTGCTTCCTGGGAAGCAGACGCAAATTATATGGTTAGTGCCCATATGCTTAGTAATAACTCAACAATGTAAAATGCAGTCTTGCCATGGGATTTGCAGAAAATAGAAATGGCAATATTTCAAAAAGGCAGCAAATAAGAAAATCATAGAAGCAGTAAAATACACATTTCGTTATCTGATTATGTTCTATACAGTGAGCAGTGGAAAAACAACTGTTAACTGTTTAATGTATTTATCCAGTACCGTGAAGTACAGTTCTACTTGTTTTGTCAAGTGCATTTTTCAGAAAATACACGTGCATTGAATATTGATTGAACACCTGCATGGAGACTAATTGGACTAATTTTTTTTTCAATCCTATACAAAGCAGTGACTGTGTACCATAGGATAACAAGGGTGATGCAAACATCTGGAGAAACAAATTCATTTAGAAATGAGACAGAAGAGTATCAGATTGAGTTAAAAAGAAAAGGGGTGTTCTGTAGTACAAAGGTGTGATGTCATGTAAGGATGCTTTAGAAGTATGAAGCAGAATACAGTGGTTGAGGATTAGATTTTAGAGTTCATGCTTGTCTAACTCATAATCATAAAGTTACTTCTGAGGCTTCTTTTTACTCTGTGAGGTGCCTCCATTAATCCTAGTTCAAAACAATACACTACTTAAGTTAAAACCTTTACTAATGATCCTAGTACTGGTGAGGACTGCAGATCCTCGTCTATTTCTTCTTCCTCAAGAGAAACAGGCTGTCACCTTCAGACCTGATGAGATCTACTTGAACTATCTCATATCTTCCTTCTTGAACTAGTTTATAGGCAAATTCTTTGGTCTTTAAAACTGAATGGTCATAGTGCCATGATAACCTTGTTGCAGAGGAAACTGGTTCTTTCCCTAAGCACTCAATGATCCAGCTATATCACAGAAACAATTGGAGCAAGAGCTGTTAATATTTCCATGTACTCTTTGGACCTCTATGAACTTTTTCCTTTTCTATCTTTTAAAGGATGGAAAAAATGTTTTCCCATTCAAAGAACAAGAGCAAACCACCACTTTTTTTTTTTTACCAGAGTGCACCTGCCTGCTAGGATAATTAATCCAAGATTAGAGGCAATATAGGTGCTCCTGTCAATGTAAATAGTGGTTCTTGCTTTGGCAGCTCAGCATACAGGAGGAGCACACATGTTGTTGCCATGTTCCAGATCCCTCTTAATCCGTGCTAAGGGCATGCATGTCTATAAGAGCTATGCCTTGCACTGGATACACAATTTAAGGCACAGCCAGCAAAAGGAAAAATAACTGCTCTGGACCAGCACAAGGAGCAAATTCCAAAGTGCATTGTATGGCTGCATAGGGCTTGGATTGGTTACTGAACCCCAATTCTTCAAAATCATTTTACTATTAGTTTTGAATGAAATTAAAATCAGGTGACATATTGGTATTTTTTGTGAAACTTTGATAAACAGGCAAATTAATTGAAATAATGGTATTAATTTCATTGAAATGCATATTTCATATTCAAATAAGAAAACTATTTAAAACATACTGTAGGTTATTGTTCCTAGAATTCTTTAATTCTTACATTTCTTCACAGATCGTATAGACAACTGCAAACTGGATTCTTGTCCTGCATGTAAGGCTCATTATTTCTCATTACTAGTTTTCCAACAACATTCCACTACCTTTAGATATATTTGGAAACCAAATCTTTTTCTGATCATATAAAGTATGATTTAAATGAAAAGAAAAGATGACACATGTCATTGTGGCTCCCTTCTCTGAATTAACAATGTTGTACAGTCTATCATCATCCTATTGCAGCTTGTCTTTGTTAAAAGAAAATATCAATTTCTTTTAAGAGCACTGCAAGTGACAGGGCACCTCATGTTATTACAGGCAAATATTATTTTCCTACTTTTTTTTGCAACATGGATTTATTTTTTTGGCTAAATTATGCTAGGTAAAAACTACAGAAATGTAATAATACATCCAGCTTTAAAACAAACACCATTTTGGGTCTTGTTCCAGTTGAAAGTACATTACTTATTTTACAGGACTGCCTTTCAGACTGATTAGACAATAATCCCCTGTCAGAATGATGTTTTCCAATTCAGTCCAACAGGTTTTTGGACTACAACTCCCAGCATCTATTTGGCAAATACAATGGTTTAATGATATTGGTTTAATGATACTAACCTCTAAAGATGTTTGTGTTGTACATTAAAACTAGTGATGAGTAAAACTGCCCTGTTTCACTTCTCTTAAAAATTCACTAAGCCGTGTAAAAACACAAAATGTTGCTAATATATTGCCTAATGCACTGGAGATTGGAGTCACAAGTTCTTTTTTTCACCTCAAACTAGTGAGGGACGAATCTGTGACGCTTCACTTCGCTGAAAAATTTGTGAATTTACTGAAAATTCTCGAAATGGAGAAAAATTTGCGAAACGCATTGAAGTCAATGGGAGTCAAAATTATTTTGATGAAAAACAATTTTGACACGAGTGACAATTTTTATACGCCCGACAATTTTATCCTAATACATTAAAGTCAATGGGTGTCCGAATAATTTTGATGCACTACAATTTTATGTTCGCGACTATTCTGACGAGCGTCAGTTTTTTTGTTGCAGCGGATTTTTCACCGCCGAATTTTTGCCACAGTTTCGTAGTGAATTAGTGTCTGGCGAAGTTATTCGCCCAACACTACATCAAACGCTTTGGAGTTTTTTGCTTTTTTTACAGTGCAAAAAATTCAAGTTTACCAGTGGTCATACTTAAACAGTGGCCATAAGGACAAATTTTAATAGAAATGGGTTAAGTGTGTTTGGGGGAGGGGGGAGGTACTAAACATGGTGTACAACATATTTGGGTCTACTTGAAATCTTAGCAATAAAAGAGAAAAAAACCTTCACAAACCTGCATATAATATAAAAAACAAAATCAGTAATATCATAAAAACATTAGAAACATGCAGTCTCTTTATTAAACATAGGACATAAACTTGCCGCTCTGAAGTGGGACATCCCTGTCATTAATTAAATCAATTCACTTACTTCTTCCAGCCCAAATGCAGCCATTAAATAGTCTAACTCAGAAGTGTTACTCTGTAGTATTGATTGTTTTTCAGTAAAAATATCAATAGCTTTATATAGATCAGAATCTTAAAGTTTCTAAATTATTGACAAGGAAACAGTTGCACAGAGCAGATTATATCAGAGAAAAAACAGCCTCACAAAAATCTAGGGAGCATAGACTGATCACTGCCACCCCAGTACAATGAATATTACTATATTGTGTGCCACTGTTTCAGTTGTTATTTGCACAAAATGATTTTTTTTAACTTTAGTATTTGCTTACAAAATAACCCACAAATATCTAGTAAAAAGAGAATTAACCTTTTCAGGCAGACACTTTTTACACTTCAAATTTTACAAATGTCATGTGAAACATTTTGTCTTCTTTCACTTAATATACCTAGGAAAATTATATATAATTTTTGTTTTTCTGGAAAAACTAACATTGCTAAGTCAGAATGAATATAAAACTATAAGACTACAAGAATTCAATTTCTTGCCATAATATGACCATGAATATATGAATATGTTTGGTATTTATTAAGCACAAAAAAACTCAAAACTGAAACTTCAGCATCTAAAAGCTTGCAGGTTCATGTACTGTAGAAGTCATTGGGAGTTTTCCTTAGGCAAAATTCAAGCCATTTTTTTTAAAGCTTGTAAACTCACAAATTCAAGGTATTTGAGTTCATGACAGTATTCTAGACAGTAGAGTATTTTTATGTTCTGATTTTATAATAATTAAGCAAACATAATTTTTTTTATTCAAAGCAGAATGTTGTAAGCACCTAAACGTTTTAATATACATATATATTTATAATTTATTCATATATATATATATATATAAAATAGAAGAGTAATTAAAAAATAATGTATATATTATACATGTCAAAATGCAACTGATTTAGAAAGCCCCAAAGTGTTCCAAATATGTATAATTTTATGATTGATATTCCTGATTGATTTTAAAAACCCATAACAGTACAATTCCCACATGCCTCTAAGAATAAGTTAGCCCCAGAAAACTATGGGGCAGATTCACTAACTTCGAGTGAAGGATTCGACCATCGAATTGGTTAAATTCGTTCGAATTCGATCGAAATCGAACGAAATCGAACGATTCGAAGTAAAAATCGTTCGACTATTCGACCATTCGATAGTCGAAGTACTTTCCCTTTAAAAAAAACTTCGACCCCCTACTTCGGCAGATAAAACCTACCGAAGTCAATGTTAGCCTATGGGGAAGGTCCCCATAGGCTTGCTAAGCTTTTTTTGATCGAAGGATATTCATTCGATCGTTTGATTAAAATCCTTCGAATCGTTCGATTCGAAGGATTTAATCGTTTGATCGAACGAAAAATACTTCGATCGTTCGATCGAACGTTTAGCGCTAAATCCTTCAACTCCGATATTCGAAGTCGAAGGATTTCAATTCGAGGGTCGAATTTCGAAGTATTTTTAACTTCGAAATTCGACGCTTAGTGAATCTGCCCCTAAAAGTTTTTTGGGGGAAATTAAACTCTGACAAATTCAAAATAGGTAAATATGACTTTTTACTGCAAACTGCAAATATTTTCTCTGTTATAACAGAATTACTGAAAATCACCTCAAAGGTTGCACTTTATAGTATCTACAGGCACTTAGTTCCAAAGATAAAACATTATGGATATTAATGCCACGAATCTTCTGAATAGTTTAATGTCCAATATTCAAATTACTGCTAATTTATGGGGCATACAGAGTCATCAGAATTAAAATTCTATGTATGAATTTTTATGGATAACAAGCAAACACCTGAATTTTAGGTGTCAACATAATCCATTCTGTCGGCTGACCCCCAAAAAAGCTAACACTTTTTGGCAATGTAAAGATAATGATAAATTCAAAACAGGTAGATATGCCTTTGTAATCCAAACTACCAAACTACAAATGTTTGCTAAGGAAGCCTGAGAGAGAGAGAGTCTTTGGAGCTTGAGAAAAAGTGAGAGTGCCTGAGTTTGAGAGAGAGTGCCAAGGGGCATGTGACCGTGCCCAAAAAAAGGCCTTGGAGCCTTGGGATGGTCAGGAAGACTACATTTTAAGCTGTGAGAGAGACTGTTATATTTTGTGCTGTTCTATGAAGACAAGCATCCCGTTGATGTGTTATCATATGAATAAAGTGAAGTCAAAGTTCTATTTATTTCGCATATTTATTTGTGCATATATATCACACACTGACACAAATGGCAGATTTATCAAGGGTTGAAATTCGAAGTAAAATGTTTTTTTGAATTTGTGAGTTTAGGCTGTATTCGAATCATTCAAATCAAAGTTTTAGTGCATTCGATCAAATTTGAATGAAGTATTTGCCCCTAGATGGTGAATGGTCGAAGTTGAAGTTTTAAAGAGACAGTACATGATCAATTTTGATGTTCGAATAGTCAAATTTTTTTAATTCAAATCGAATTTTGGCCTATTTGATAGTCGAAGTACACAAAAATAGCTCGAAATTTGCATTTTTTAACTTCAATTTTCACTTTGAACCTTGATAAATTTGCCCCATAGGTTTCAAAAATTCAAAAAGTAGCAAAATTTGAATTTCAATCTATTTTTGTGTACTTCGACTATCGAATAGGCCAAAATTTGATTTGAATTTTAAAAAATGTAACTATTCCAATATTGAAATTTATCATGTACTGTCTCTTTGAAACTTCAACCATTTGCCATCTAAAACGTGTTGACTTGCTGTTTTAGCCTATGGGGACCTCCTAGAACCTTATTGGAGTCATTTGGTGGCAAACACTTTGATTTGAATTCGATCGAATGCGCTAAAACTTCAATTCAAACAATTTGAATACAGCCTATTCGCCCGAAGTTAAAAAGTTAAAAACATTTTTTAAATAAATTTCAATTGATCTTTTTTTTCAAATTTCTAAGTTATGGGAATTAAAAAAAACTCCCATTACTTCGAACTTCATCCCTTGATAAATCTGCCCCATACACTTCATAAAACAATCTGGTTTCAACAATGTTTAACACAGTGACACAGTCTGGTCTCAACAATATACAGTAGTATAGCACAGTGGTCCTGGAATTCATGATACACAGGCCCCAAGATTCCAAGACAGAGTGGGTTCAACAATGTATGATACAGTGGCATAATATAATCTACATGCTTCTGTTACCGTTTGCAGAGCGCTGTTCGAAGCAATCACGGAGTCTGGCAGATTAATATCAATATAATGGCTTTATTGAGCGCATTAAAAACTGCTAAGGAGGGGGATCACATCTAACGCGTTTCGTGTCAAAGGACTTGACACTTCATCAGATTGCTTCGAACAGCGCTCTGCAAACGGTAACAGAAGCATGTAGTGAAAGCCGGCAAGAAGGAGCCGAACTATCGCGAGAGCCGCAGCTTAGCAGGAGCTGGCGTGCAAGGGAAGCGCTCCGCCATCGGCCACATCGCATTTTTTTCGTCTGCATAATATAATCTCCCTAGTATATATATATATATGGCACAGTGACCCCTCTGCATACTCACCTCAGGCTCTAGCAACAGCACACCTTCCAGATATAGGCAGTTATCCCAGGCACCCTCTGCCTGATCTCTGTATGTATGCCCTCTCTCAATCTTACTGGACAAAGGAAGTATGATAAAAAAAAATCTAAATTTGCTGCTCTAATCACACTCCATCCTCTGACCAGTAGCAGAAAAGACACCCACAGCAACACTTTAGTATTCAAAAATTCAAAACTGTAGCATTTTGGTCAGAGGAATTTATTATTATTATAATTTATTATTCATTAATGTATTTATTCATTATATTACTATAGCACACAAAAGAAGGCAGGTAATAATCCCCCATCTCATACTGAAATTATGTGATGATGATGTGATGAAATGATGAAACACTCATGTGTATTTTGTTTTTTGGATATAGAATAAAAAAAGAAAAAAGTGGTGGAATGATATTTAACTACGCTCCTCACTAATTGTAATATAATAATGCATATAAATATATATCTAAGTATCATGCATAGTGGCAATATTAAATGTAATTCTGTACAAATATGTTCATTATCAGTGTATATTAAGCCATTTATCCAACATAATTTATGATTTGATTATGTATGCATGCTCAAATCCATTGAAAGAATAATCTCTAACTCTTTGCCCATGGTTTTGAGAAATCAAAGCCCTGTATTCCAAACTGAGTATCTCAGAAGTCTTTAGTTGATAAAAACTATTGCTCAAAACTTAGTTTTCCACTTCCTACACAAATGCTAAACCCTATTGGCAGAAACATTAAAATCTATTGTTAAACGGCTGCTTTTAACTTTCCTGTGGAGTATGGAATCAATTAATTAGTCTAGGCAGATAATTACTCATTATATTTTTAGGCCATCAAAGGATCGATAAAGACAAATGTCTTATTACATATATCATCTTCTGATCCTTCATGTTTATAGTAGAGCATTTATTGACTATTACATTTTCAGCTGTAACATGTAACCATTCTACAATATTTGTCTAAAGACCAGCTTTTCACCAATAGTTATTGTATTAAAACAAAGAATTGTCATCTTTGCAGCCTATTAAATAAGACTGTAAAATATCCAGTAAATTTAAGCTTTAAAGCTTGTGTCCAGTTTGAATCTATACTCACAATATAAAATTGGCTGTGAGCAATAGCCTAAAACTTTAGAAAGTTTGAAAATGGATACTGTGTGCTAAGTGATTCATGCACAAGAGAATTGAAGAGTCAATTAGCAATGCCCAGGCTAACGAACTGCATAAAAGGCTTTCCCTCCATTAAATGCCTCTTCGCAATTGTCAATATTCTTAAAAAGTGTAATGATTTCTTATCAGTGCTTGACTGAACCGTAAAACTACCTTTTGAAATATTGACATTTCCACAATTTTGAACACGGTAAGTTTTCTTGTTTATATGCAATCTGACGGGCCATTACTTTTTATAGCTCAATCGCAACTGCCAGATAATATGATTGTAAAAGTAAAAACACATTGTAAAATGCCAACAGGTTTCATGCAAAATGCCTTTTTTTGCATACAATTTTCTTATTAATGCACTCATTGTACAAACTTGGGTATAGATATTTATAGTTTATTCATTAAACCCAATAGGGGAATTTTGCCTTCAATAAGGATTCATTATATATTAGTTGGATCAAGTACAGGTATGGCAGTTGTTATCCAGAATACTTAGGACCTGGGGTGTTCCTGGAAAATTTGGATCGCCATACCTTAAACCTACCAAACAATATTTAAACATTAATTAAACCCAGTAGATTTGTTTTGCCTCTGGTATGAACTATATAATCTATCTATCTATCTATCTATCTATCTATCTATCTATTTATATCCAGGTATGGGACCTGTTATCCAGAATCCTCGGGACATAGGGCTTTCCAGATAACGGAGCTTTTTGTAATTTGAATATTCATATCTATAATTCAGAGCTTTCTGTATAACTGGTTTCCATATAACAGATCTCATATATATAAGTATATAAATACTTGATAATAAAATTTTATACTTGATAATAAAAGTGCGTGTGTGTGTATATATATATATATATATATACACACGAATTTCAAAACTGGCACACTCGTATAAAAATCTTCACCTGTTTATTTTAACACATCATATTAGAGTCCAACATTTTGGTCCTCATAAGGTATTTACTTGCCTCATGCCATACACATACCACTGCCAAAAATGAGAGTTTAACTCTCACATAAGGCATTATGGGCGAAGACAATCAAATCACTCCTTTATGTCCCTGTGGCAAACTATGCATCCAGAAGTGCTTTTCTAGCACAGATACAGCCTAAAAGTTCAAAGTGACATACTGCATCCAAACTTGCAGACAGCCTGTTTCTATCTTGTTAGATTTCATCAGTGGAAAATAATGGAATATGGCTTTTTTAATGGGTAGCGCTTGTGGAGAAGCAAAGCAGAGAACCGAACCTGGTTATTGTGAGATGGGCTAAGAGAAGGGCTAAAAGAAGCCAAAAAGCCCTTCACTTGTAACACATGCAGTGTAAAGCCTTCTGAAGACAGAAGGTATTTACTTGCCTCATGCCATATTCATAGCACTGCCTTAATAACAAAAATCTCTTTGGCCAACTGTTTTGGTATTATGGCAAGTAAATACCTTCTGTTTTCAGAAAGCTTTAAACTACATGTCTTGCATGTGAGGATTTTTTTGGATTCTTTTAGACTATTTCACCCTATATCACCCTATATATATTGTAAAACTATATACAATGTGTTTTATCAAAATATTCCTCATACTGTATATATATGTTAATTCTATTTCATGCTTTACTTCTTATCAGCCATATTGCAGAACACAGAACATTGATTGTAAATTAAAAAAATGGTGACATTATGGGGCACATTTACTAAAGGTCGAATATTGAGGGTTAATTAACCGACGATATTCGACCATCGAAGTAAAATACTTCACAAAATACTTTGATCGAACGATCGAAGGAAAAATCGTTTGATCGAACGATTAAATCCTTCGAATCGAAGGAAGGTCCCCATAGGCTAACATTGTAGCTCGGTAGGTTTAAAGTGCCGAAGTAGGTAGTCGAAGTTTTTTTTAAAGAGACAGTACCTCGACTATTGACTGGTCGAATAGTCGAACGATTTTTAGTTTGAATCGTTCGATTCGAAGTCGAAGTCGTAGTTGAAGGTCGAAGTAGTTTATTCGATGGTCGAAGTACCCAAAAAAAACCTTCAAAATTCACTCGAGCTTAGTAAATGTGCCCCTACATATTTATGCCTACAGTTATTGCAGAGATGAATTCTTTTACAAGTTAAAAAGCTATACTAAAAAACACAAGCAGTGCCAAATGCTACACTATGGGGGTGATTTATCATCGTTCAAATGTAATTTTTTTTACCCTTCTCAGTTAAGGAGACTCCCAACACACTAAACCTAATTTTCCAGTTTGCTGCCCAGTTTTCTAGTTTAGTCGAATCACACACAGCAAATCACTCCGCACAGCATAATGAAGACCCCGTAGTCTGCCTAAAGAGTAGTCGATGCATTGGTTTATGTCAAGGTATGGTTAGTGAGTGTATGTGTGCATATATACAGTATATATATATATATATATATATATATATATATATATATATATATATATATACCTCTGCAATAATCAGAATTAATAATTCCTTATTGGAATAGCTGTACAGACCACCTGTTTTCACACAGCAATAATTGAATGATCAGTGGCAGGATGAAAAAAAATGTACAGAAAGAGGAACTTTTCAACATTTTATAATATTACACACTGTACATGTCACAGATATTAGCATAGAATTTCATAGTTTGTATGTTTACTGTAAATAGTTATTTATGAACCATAAAGCATTAGAATATAGAATATTGTGCCACTCTGCATAAAACCTTTATCTTGAACCATATGTTTCTGTTTTAAAAACAAGGTTTTTAACTAAATCGGAAATGTAATAAGAGCAATTGAAGAAATAAAACTGAAACTACATTTCCTGTATTTGCTATATACAAGACTTCTTTTTATTCTTTTTGCTTGAGGGACTTTACATGAAAAATTAAATGTAATTTATTTTTGAAGTTAAAGTTAATAATTCTCTTTGCATGAAAAATAAATGCTCCCATTAGAATTGCAGATTTCTTGGTGATATATCTGTACAAAATGATTTATTCTAATTTAATAATGACATCGATTTTAAATCGTGCGTGTACACTGCTTCTCGTTAAAGCTGTAAAATATTTGTTGCCAGTCAGGAATTCTCTAGATCATTATTGTACAAAAAGGAAAACCCATTTTGACAGATGAACTCAAGTCATTCTGAACAAATCACTGATACTCTATATAATAAGGCCTCCAAAGAGGATGAGAATAGGCTCATTACTATGGCAACCCAAATCAAAACATTGTTTTAGTAGAGATTTTCTTGTTTTACAATGCAATGATGATTGTTTATGATACCATTGGAACCTTATTCTACAAGGGTTCAGGAAAAGAACTGACAGGAGAACAGCTTTTTATAGTCATTCCTCGATGACATATCTTCAAGCCATTTGTTATTTAACAAACAATGAAATGCAGAAATGCAAAAAGAAGTGTGACTGATAAAAAAGAAAATATACAGTAGACTAGAAAAAGTTTCCCACTTACATGTGTAGTGCTAATAAAGGTTCCACATACAGCAGGGATATTTTGCAGCAAATTGATTATTACTGTACAATTCATTCATCAACCTGATATCCAGGGGTCAGCATGCAGCTCTTGGCTTATTTTTCTGCAGTTCCTTTGCATTCGCTGTTTGTGTTAGTTGTTGTTGGGTGTGGACTATGTTTGACATTGCTATTGAGTAATTAGTCAGTGGAGGTCATTTAAAAAGTTTGTGCAGCGCACACTTAGGGGCCGATTCACGAATTTCGGGTGAATGATTAGAATAAAAAAAAATTCGAATTTCGAAGTATTTTTTGGGTACTTCGACCATCGAATTGGTTAAATTCGATCGAATTCGAACGATTCGAACGATTAGAAGTAAAAATTGTTCGACTATTCGACCATTCGATAGTCGAAGTACTGTCCCTTTAAAAAAAAGTTCGACCCCCTACTTCGGCAGCTAAAAGCTACCGAAGTCAATGTTAGCCTATGGGGAAGGTCCCCATAGGCTTGCCTGTGATTTTTTGATCGAAGGATTTTCGTTCGATCGTTGGATTAAAATCCTTCGAATCGAACGATTCGAAGGATTTAATCGTTCGATCGATCGATCGCAGGATTTGCGCAAAATCGTTCGACTTCGATATTCGAAGTCATACGATTTTAATTCCCAGTCAAATATCGAGGGTTAATTAACCCTCAATATTCGACCCTTCGTGAATCGGCCCCATATAGTTGTTTTGCGCATGTTTTCCTCAAATGCCTGCATTTTGTATTACTTTGCCAGTCTTTCCCTTTTTTCGAATGGCAGTGAAATGCGCATTGTGCACAAATGGAATGAGAGTTTGTGTGTGCTTTCCTTGTGTGGAAATATATATTTAATAACATACATATATATATTAAAAATAGATAATATTAAGGGGCCGATTCACTCAGCTCGAGTGAAGGGTTCGAATGAAAAATACTTCGAATTTCGAAGTATTTTTTGGGTACTTCGACCATCGAATTGGTTAAATTCGTTCGAATTCGATCGAAGTCGAACGAAATCGAACGATTCGAAGTAAAAATCGTTCGACTATTCGACCATTCGATAGTCGAAGTACTTGCCCTTTAAAAAAAACTTCGACCCCCTACTTCGGCAGATAAAACCTACCGAAGTCAATGTTAGCCTATGGGGAAGGTCCCCATAGGCTTGCTAACCTTTTTTTGATCGAAGGATTTTCCTTCGATCGTTTGATTAAAATCCTTCGAATCGTTCGATTCGAAGGATTTAATCGTTCGATCGAACGAAAAATCCTTCGATCGTTCGATCGCAGGATTTGCGCTAAATCCTTCGACTTCGATATTCGAAGTCGAAGGATTTCAATTCGAGGGTCGAATTTCGAAGTATTTTTAACTTCGAAATTCGACCCTAAGTGAATCGGCCCCCTAAATGTTATTTATATTACATATAAATATATTTATATTTAAGTTTACAAAAATAAATTGGCAATTTGTTAAATCTGTTTAGCAAATTTTTTTTAAGCCACCAAGTTGTAGCATACAGGCGAAGGCACATACATTTTTCACAATTTTATTTTATGCCATATTTAAAAGGGTCTTAAGAACCATTGTAGCATAAATTAAAATTTAAAATTATACTTGCATGAAATTTATAAACAAGTCCCAGTGCTCTTTTGTGATTAAACTCCATGGGGTATAATTATCAAAGAGTGAAGTTAAAGATCGCCACAGTCTGCTAGAGTAAAATTCTCTATTCATTCCTATGGGATTTTGAAAGTCTTATTTATCAAAGGATGAACTTTCACTTTCACCCATTGATAAATACGCCTTTAAAAATCCTTTAGTTATGAATGGAGAGTGGCGGAATTTCACTCAAGGGCTGTGGCGACCTCTAACTTCACTCTTTGATAAATATACCCCCATATCTTTTCACAGAACCCTTATCCCCTGAATCAGTTTTTGTTCATGGTAGATTTAATTGTCATCAATTTTCTTTTCAAACATTATAACCCAAAAAGGATATAGGAAATTCCCTTGTGCATGAAGTACATGCTGAACAGAACCTCAAAACAACAAGCAGGCAAAAAGAGAATGGCTCTCCCTGACACCTCTACTCTACTAAAGGATTTAACGGCATGAACAGATACTGTTTGAGCTCCATGTTTCTTTTATTCTACCAGTGCCTGTGGAGAAACCATTTAGTATTTTAGTAAATGGAGAAATGGTCAAATCTGCCCATACTGCCTACTTTTGACTTAAACATATACTGCAGTTTTTACTGCTGCTCTCCAAGTGTTGGCATAGAGTACCACCTTTTGCTGCTGCATCACTCAGGGTGCTTTTCGTTTATAATCTTTGTTTACTGTAACATGAGTTCAGTACACAGAGTTGTGCTGAATATACTTTTTGCTTAATGTTTGATGAAAACATTTTTTGAGATGAACAGGGCTATTCCATGTTTGGTTCTTGTGATGACGACAGAAAACCCCTCTGTAAAATGGACTTCTATTTCTCTGTACACTGGTAATGTAATTATCTGCCTCGCTATGACCAACATGGAGTAGCTTCAGTTTGCCTGTTTTCCCCGTTTAGATCAAGAAATAACAAAAACTATAGATTTTTTGTGATACTGGTACAATAACATTCCAGGAACAACATTCAGATATCCTGAAAACATTATACAGTAAGAGGCAGAAACTACTGACACCACAGATAAATTAGATACAGCGAGAGGCACTTTTTACCAAGTAGTTCTAATATGGCATCTTAGCCTATGGTCTAGTACACGCAACAGAATGATCCTGCATGGAATCCTCCACTGGCTATTCTACAAGTAATACTCATGCAGTGAGCGAATTTCAGTCATGCTGGTGAACAATAGTAATAGGTTTCTCTCCTTAAACATGACATACTGGAAATGCAAGACCAGTCAGAGCAACAATAGACCTGCATTAGTATCGTTGAGGACATACGACATTCCTTTTATGTAAATACAAGAAATAATTTTATTACATGGTAAAAGAAAGCTGATGACTTGAAAACTGCCCTAGGCATAACAATAACTTTTTCAATGGTATTCCAGAGAAAGAGGAATGGCAGGACATGGAACTGATTTGTAGAGGTGCAAATAAATAATCTGTACAGTTCACCACTGAAAAATGTTTACAGGATGGCTCATGTACCAATGAAACATGCAAATTTCATGCTGCTTCGTAAGCAATATGTCTGTCTGCTATTTTGCTTGTCATGACTACGAGACAACAGGTACCATTGAAGCAATTTAGCAGTCGAGTCTCCCACAGTCATGAATTCAATTCTAACAACATTAGATCTCCAATGTTAATAAACATGCCCCAATGTCCTTCATATTATCTGAATAACAGCCCTGTGGATAAGAGGAATCCCAGAAGTGTGCAGGAAGTACCAGTACTATTAAATCATTTCATGAGGCATGTGTATAACTTCTAAGCTTTTTATTTTGAAGTGTTTTATTAATACCCTTATATACTGTACAGTACACTGATTTTGACTAGTTCACCTTTGTTTTGCCCTTGATTGTGTAACAATGGAATTGGAATTATACATCCAAAAACTGGACATCATGTACAGTTTTAAATGCCTTTTACATGGTGAGAGCAACCTGCAATCAGACACAGGAATTATGGGTAAAAATGTATAAATAATTGTTTACCCATAATTCATGTGAGATCCCACTACAAGTCACAGAATTACTGTATGTATTACGTTATATACTTGTAATATATTCCAATTTTAGTATAGTTATAATTGGTGCAATCATTATACTGCATGCACTACTGAATAGTGATTTGGCAAATTTGCGCGATTTGACACCGGCGAATAAATTTGCGAAACGGCCGTGAAAATTCTCTGGCATAAAATAAATGGACGCCGGTTTCGCAAATTTTTCAGCAAATCTAAATTGCGCAAATTCACCCATAGCTACTACTGAAGGATTCTTGACCTATAACTAAGGACTTCTGTGCTCTCTAATGGTATCACTTTTATTTCAAAAGAAACGTTTTGCAATACAGAATAATATGGTTCAATGTAATAAAAGTCAAAAAGTATAAACAATCTACACTGTGTAAAAAAAACCTTTTTCTTTGTAGATATATTCAAAATACAAAAGAAATAGAACATATATCTATTGAATATTAGTTTGCTAAAAGCACATTTTTACATTTATTGTCTACAATTTTTATTATAGTCCCCAGCAGATTTAAAACATTCTTATATTTTCATCAATGTATGATATAAAAAAAAGATTGTCCAACTGCTTTTGACACATCAGTTGTAGAATTGCAATACTTATTATTGAGGGGGTGGGGTGGAGTGATGGAAATTGTGTTTCTGCAGCAGCAGGACTGGATTGACTGTGTAAGGGCATAACAATGTTTACATTATTCGTACAGTTGGGTTAACAGTCATGTGTCAACAGTATGATAATGAAGGCAGGAGCTGTGCAGAGACTTTTTGATCAAAGGGTGCACTGGATTAGAAAAAAAACTTGTTCATTTTATTTTTCAGTAGCACTAAAAAAAAGTTTAGGCTATGACTGCTCTCATATAAATTTGTTATTTTCCTAGTATATATTTCTAAGCTGCAGTTTACTGCTTCAGATTCTGACAAGGTCAATTTAGATTTCTATCCACTAGAGAAAATGAGTACCAATTGCAATAGAGTTGTATGAAAAATGTGTAAGTTGTCAGGGAACCACTGAGATCTTTGGATTCAAAGTGTTACAAGTCATTATTAAGTGTGATGAATTCCTATTAGCTAATGTCACCGACCCTGCTTTATGATACTACTGTACTAACTGCTATGTGCAGACCACTGAGATATGACAGATGCAGCAAATAATGGCTTGCCATGAATTCTCAAATATAGCTTATGCAAATATGAACAGAGTATAAGGCTTTGCTTTTTTCGCGTCTAACGAATCTTGTTTCATTCCCACTCTGTAGAACCGCAAAGCCAATTTTCCTTCAATTATGGAACTGAATTTGTTTCATTGTTTGTGGAATTTTCTTCTTTCTGTTCATGAAGTTTCACACCTTAAAAGAGAGTGTGAATCGGGTTACAGATGGCATAATCTGTCTGCTAACCAGAAGTTAAACAGTATGGATAAGCAGACATTATACCATAGATAAGGCTGTACAGATGTGATTCATATGATCCAAAGCAAGATATAGTAACTTGCCAAAGAGACAAGCCCATTTAATTGTATACATTAGGGCTTTAGCACACGGGCAGATTTGGGGAGATTTAGTCGCCTGGCGACTAATCGCCTCTTCTTCGGGGCTACAATCTCCCTGAACTGCCTTCCCCTGCCTTCCGCCTGCTAAAATGAAAAATCGCAAAGATCTGATCGTACGAATCGAGGATTCGTACGATTTTCGAACCGTGTGTGGAGAGTCCCGACATTTTTCGTCCGGCGGAGATCGGTCGTTTGGTCGATCGGACAGCTTAGAAAATTTCTGCCGGCTGCCGATAATATCTCTGCGTGTATTGCCGATTGTACGATTTTCAGTGGGAGACTGTCACTAGCTTTGGTTGGACATAGATATCGTACGATTGCTGTCAGGGGCAGAACATTGCTGATCTGTTCTTTAACTAATCTGACTGGTAAGACTTTGATCTGAATGGTTAGTGGGCGGTCGGGAGATGGGAAAGTCCGATCGTACGATGATTCGTAGGATCGGATCTTTGGATCTATGGCCAGCTTAATTCCTAAAACTTTTCATTGTCCTAAAAATTTTCTAGCTAGGATTACCCTGTATCACATACTACTAAAATTATATTATTGTGAAAATAGTTTATTTACATAAAGCTGCGTTTTACATATGAGCTGTTTTATGCAATTTATTTTTATAGACCTACATTGTTCGGGGGTATAGATTTCCTTTAAAACAATTGAAAATGTGTGCATATTGAAATTAATGTATATTGGCTCAGAATTACACTTACACTTTCACAAATTTTTATTGTGTAGACATCACATTTAATTGCACAGTAAGCAATCTTTTCTGCAAGGTGTAATTAAAGGGGTAGTCCACCTTTAAATTTACTTTTAGGGGGTTATTTACTAAAACTCTACCTTTTCTCACTTTATTTAAAAAAAAATCGACCAAGCTCCCAAACCTGAATGCCCTTAATTTACCAATAATTATTCTCGATAAGATTGGTGCGGCAAAAAGTTGCAACAAAATCAAGCATCAATTCGAATCGTGCAACTTTTTTGAATTGTAGATGAGAAAACTCAAATTTATCGAGTTGTTGCCTATAAAAATAGAATTTATTCGATATTGAACGAAAACCAGAACAAACAGCCCAAACTATCAAGAATCCTGAAGATAAAAACCAGGTTCCAATTGCTGATTTCGACAGTTTTAGTATTTTTGGATTATGATTTTTAGCAGCTTAGGAGGATAACAAATGTAAATTAATAGAATTCTTTTCCCTCTAAAAATTCAGATTTTTTGCCATTTAAAACTCAACCAGAAAAAATCGAGGCTTGAGAAATAGGCTACTTATGTTATCAAATGTCCTGTTTTTAGTAAATTTCAATCCGGAAACCAGTTATTCAGAAAGCTCAGAATTATGGGAAGGCTGTCTCCCACGGACTCCATTATAATCAGATAATCCAAATGTTTAAAAATGATTTCCACTGTGAAAAGCTACAAGATGGTAGGTGGCAGAGAGTTTATAGCATTCAAGATACAAAACTTCAGCCAATTTCAGTGTCTAACAGAATCACATTAGGAATATGAGTGAAATTCAATTGTGACAGATTAAGTGACCACACTGTCAAGAAATATCCCAGTACAGATAATGCAGCACCTTACAAAATGTTGCTAAGTTGTAAAATATTTGCGAAAACACATTGGATTTAAAAAAAAAAATTGGAACTGAATCCTGAACTGTGTGGTAATACAGTCTACTGAATTTGAGTGACCAGTGTTGTCTGCTGTGTTTCTTGGCATAACTACATCAACAGTATTATTAACTCGTATGCAATTTGCCATATAACTCTACTGTGTATTCTACGATATTTCTACAATATTAGGTGCATTCCTGGATCCTTCTAGGTGGAGGCACTGTGCTAATAAGTACCAGGTACCCAGTCTCTCCCAATACCACAGCGGAGTGGCTCAGGTTTGTCCCGTGCCATCAGGTAAGTGCCACACGTGGAGTGTAACACCTACAGAAGGAGTGTCAAAAGGGTTACATTTTATTAAAAAGTATTTGCACAAATTTAGAATGATATGGGTTTTCAGTTTATATAGTAACATAGTAAGTTAGATTGAAAAAAGGCAACTGTATTTTAACTTGCCTAACTGCTTGTTTGATTCAGAGGAAAGCAAAAAAAACTTATTTGAAGCCTCTCCAATTTGCCTCAGAGGGTGAAAAAATTCCTTCCTGACTCCAAGTACTATGAGCTATCTTCCATAACCCTGTATTCCCTCCCTTGGTAAAAAGCCATCCAACCCCTTCTAATGTATCAGCCTGCACAACTGATTCAGGGAGAGAATTCCACATCTTCACAGCTCTCACTGTAAAAAACTCCTTCCGAATGTTTAGGTGGAACCTCCTTTCTTCTAAATGGCATATTCTAGATGTCGCCTTACCAGTGCTCTATTCAGTGGAAGAATGACCCCCTCCTCCCATGAATCAATGCCCCTTTTAATATAGCTCAAGACCTTATTTGCCCTTGATGCTGCTGACTGGCATTGCTTGCTACAGCCAAAAAAACAGAAATTCTGCTCATAAAGTTACCAGAGGTGGCTTTTTGCTGCCCCTTGTAACTGGCCGCTCCATGCTGCCTGAGGCAAGGTTAGAGAACAGAGAAGGATCGGCACACAGGCATTCAAATTGCAGTGTTACCTGCTCGTTTATTGTGCGGACTGCAACGTTTCGGGGTCACACTCCTTTGTCAAGCATCAAGGGGTGTGACCCCGAAACATTGCAGTTCACACAATAAACAAGCAGGTAACACTGCAATTTGAATGCCTGTGTGCCGATCATTCTCTGTTCTCTAACATAAGGGAGGCTGCCGGATCCTTTGGGATTGTGCACCGGGCTGATCTGGTGAAGGGTGTGCGTCGGTTCTTTCCACTGGCCTGAGGCAAGGTTCTCACCTTGTCTTATGGCAGGAGCGGCCCTGGTGGCAACCCTAAGCACTACAACAATGCATGCTATTTCCTAACTTTTTAACAATTTTCCTAACTCTTGTTCATTCTAAACTGTAAACTAAGGATGCACCGAATTCAGGATTCGGTACTGGATTCGGCCTTTTTCATCAGGATTCGGATTTGGCCGAATCCTTGTGCCTGGCCGAACCGAATCCGAATCCTAATTTGCATATGCAAATTGTGGGGAGGGCGGGATTTCACATGGCTTTTTGTTACAAAACAAGGAAGCAAATCAATTTTTTTCCACTTTTTCCTTTCCAGCCCCAAATTTGCATCTCCTTTCAACTACAGTTATTGACAAAATAAGAGGAAATTGCAAAAGGGCTCAGGTTCCTCATATCTGATTTTATTCCAGTCTTTAACTAAGAATTCCCCAGGAAATGTTAATACAAAACTGGATATGTGGGATAAAAATTGTGTGATAGTCGAAATAGGATAAATGATATTTAGTTGTGCAATTGTATTTTTGCTAGATTATTATTATTATTACAAGTACAGTAACTGGCCGCTCCATTCAGACAAACCGAATCCTAATTTGCATATGCAAATTGTGGGGAGGGCGGGATTTCACGTGATTTTTTGTTACAATACAAGGAAGCAAACCAATTTTTTTTCCACTTTTTCCTTTCCCACCCCTAATTTGCATATGCAAATTCGGATTAGGATTCGGTTCAGTATTCGGCCGAATCTTCCAAGATGGATTCGGGGATTCCGGCGAATACAAAATAGTTGATTCAGTGCATCCTTACTGTAAACCCATATGATTCTCTTAAAGTAATTTGTGCAAATATTTTTTTAATGAATTTATTAAAATAATTTATTTAACCAAAATAAATATCTCCTAAAATTTAGAAATTTGGAACCACCTTTGTTTAATATGTTCGTTAATATGTTTGTTTCACTTTAATGACTGTGACTTGTGAATGGCACAAAGACCAGCCCTCAAAAACACATTGAAACTGCAAAGCACACTGCAAATGGCCCTAAATGTACAGAGCTCACGTTATTTTCTGAAAAAGGTACAGCATTCACATATATTATATAGTATTATATTTATATAAAAGGTTCCCACATACAAAATTCTCTTTACATAACAGTCAGCATAAATGAAAAATCGCACACTAATGTAGCATGCCTGGAGAAGAGCTTGTTTGTTGATTTGTAGAAACTGCTTGTTAAGCCTCTTCTACTCTCTTTTTGCACTTTATGTATAATGCATTCCATTGTTTATCAGAAGGTGATAATGCTTGATGGTCCTGTGATGCTGAAATCTTAGCATCTGAATATACTGAAAAATGTTGAGCATCTTAATTAAACATGCATGTGTGTTTTCAGATGCAATCTTTTCTGCTGGCTAGGTTTCTGACACACTTCCAAACAGGTCCAGGTGGAACAAAACATGTAAACACACTTGTTAATGCAATCTTAAACCACTCAGATTATCACCTCCTGACAGCTAATATGTAAGCTTTGGGATTGTTATTGGAATAGTTGTTTAACACTTTTCTGAATAACAGAATTCTATTATTTTTCTTGGTACCAACAATGCAAGAGGCAATGTCATTGATTTGCCACGAAATATAAATATAACCAATATTCCTATTATGAACTATAGATCTTAAAAATCAAGGAGTTCAGATAATGAAAAACAAGCAAGCAAAATAAATAAATACATAGATAAAGCTATAATAACCTTTAATGTGTACATCTTTGGTGCATAATTCATTATGCACTATCACTAAGAGGGACATGGTGATAGCCTGGAGGGAGCACTGGACTCAGCAATGTTGGTGTATCCTTCAAGAGCACAGTGTTGAGAACTGAGAGATGGCTATGCAGGAGGTTTTTTATTGAAGAGGCCACCTGCATAGGCGTTTGCCCTTGATCCAATCTCCTTCAAGCAATCTTTAATCAATGTGGGGGGGAAAACAAAAGAATAGATATCTGTAAACCATCTCTCTTCAACTACAGTTATTGACAAAATTAGAGGAAATTGCAAAAGGGCTCAGGTTTTATTCCATTCTTTAGTTAGCCTTTAATTTCTTAATGAACTATGAATTCCCAGGAAATGTTCATGTAGGATAAAAAGCTGCTAAATGATATTTAAGGGCATATTTACACATATTTGTGTAAAACTAATTCTCAGAAAAAATGGTGTAAAAAGCTGTGTAAAATAAATGGTAAATTTATCAAGGTGTGTGTAATTTTATGTAATGCGAACTCCAGATCTGATGCCATTATTTTTACATTGTTTCTGGTGGAAGTCATTTTAAGAAGAAACACGAAGCGAAGCCTGGAAATGTGTGTTGTATTATCCTGCTGTTTTTTTTTACAGAGTATAATATATATGCCCCTAAATCATGCAATTGTATTATTGCTAGATTATTATTACTACTATTATAGAACTACAACTACTAAAAATAAACTGTCCCCTTCAAGAGCACAACGTTGAGAACTAAAAGAGGGCAATTGATTGAAGATGCCACCTGCATAGGTGTTTGCCCTTGATCCAATCTCCTAGAAGCATTCTTTGATCACTGTGGGAAAAAACAAAGAATATATATATTTGTAAACCATCTCCTTTCAACTAGTGATGGGCGAATTTGTGCAGTTTCGCTTCGCCGAAAAATTCGCGAATTTTGCGAAACGGCGAAAAATTCGCGAAATGGTGCCGGCGTCTCGTTTTTGACGCCGGCGCCCGTTTTTGGCGCCGGCGTCCGTTTTTTCGAAAAAAAATTTTTGACGCCGGCGAATTTTTTGCGCGAATTTTCACGGCCGTTTCGCGAATTTATTCGCCGACGGCGAATCGCGCAAATTCGCAGTGAATTCGCGCCTGGCGAATAAATTCGCCCATCACTACTTTCAACTACAGTTATTGACAAAATTAGAGGAAATTGCAAAAGGGCTCAGGTTCCTCATATTTAATTTTATTCCAGTCTTTAGTTAGTCTTTAACTAAGAATTCCCCAGGAAATGTTAATACAAAACTGGATATGTGGGATAAAAATTGTGTGATAGTCAAAATATGATAAATGATATTTAGTTGTGCAATTGTATTTTTGCTAGATTATTATTATTATTACTACTACAGTACCACAGCTACTAATAATAAACTGATTTAAATGCTTTAGATACAAAATGGGTCTTTATTTCCTGATGGTTTTTTACCAGAGGACTAAAATAATACGTCTTGGGGAAGCTGCTTTGAACTTGGAAGAGATCACTTCCAGAGCTAGACTTCATCTAACATCTTACCAAATAAGATTTGCTCCTGAAAAAGGTGAAGAATACAAGGAAGAAATGCTTCCCATGGTTTTAAGCAGCACACCCTTCTGATCGAGTTTTATAAGGCCATGAACCTAGGGGCCAGTTTTTTAATATCTACTGCAGCATTGGAAAGGAAAACTGGCAATTAAAGATTAAAGGGGAAATATAATAAAATTCAGATTGTGCATTGTGAACCTTTAAGACGTGCCTAAACTTTTGGAGCAAATGTTACAACTTTTTCATTAAGAAGTTATTACATACACTGCACAATATCGTAAACTTTAAAATTTGCAATTGCTATCCTACTGTTGTGTGAGGGGCAAAGTGTTCGCAAAGGCAAAATTGTTCACTTTACCAACATTATTGAATTGAATTGAAATATGAATTGCAAACTATTTTTTGTGTTAGTGATCAATATTACATTCCCCCATAATAATCTTACTCTTAATCCTGGCTATCACTTCCCAAATTATCCTCTCCAGAAGGATCTCCATGGGGTTCTGCTTCTTTGTCATCTGGTTTTTTCAATCAACGGAAGTAGGCTACTTAGTGTTCCTTAAGCACTTTCATAACTGTAGATTAATTCAGCCAAGAACATTCTCTTTATGGGAAGTAGCAGTTTGAGCAGCTGCTTTTTATTAAGCAGAGAGGAAGCTCACAAGCCAGGAGAAACCTAGAGATTTAACAGAATTCATAGAATGCAATTGAATTAAAGAAGGGTTTTAACTGCCCTTTTCTTCATGGAATAAAGTCAACACTGGAGAGAAAGGGCACAGAGAAAACAAAACAGAAAACAAATCAGCTATAACATTTTTTGGAGTTTTTTTTACCTTCTACTGCTGAACGCACTCTTTTTGAGGACTGTAGGTGACTCTTGATCCAATTCCATCCTAAAACTAAAGGTAATGAATTTGATAAATGGAGAAAATATAAAGTGAAAACTTTCAAAACTACCTGGAGGAAAAAAGCACCCTGCAGAAAAACAGGAAGAATCAAGGATCCTGACATATTGGGACAAGACAGCCAATGTCACTTCTTGTGGTAACCTGCCAAATAAAAACTTAGGATCAAAACTAGGAATACAGGTGTAACAACAATTACTTCCTCCATCATGGCTGACACATCCAATAATCTAATATGGCTGCACTATGACCTACCAATATGGCCACCATTCAAAGTGGCATGACCATCAAAAGAAAGTTTTTGCTGTCTCCACTCCCACCCGATCAAAACACATACCAGTACACTTCTGGATTGCCAGACAGAATGCCAAGTAAGCTAATAAGGCTTTGGGGTTGGAGGGGCATGTAACTTCTGCTTTCACAGTGAGAGAGAAAAAGTTAAGTATACAAGGGGAAAGGGATAAATTAAACAAAAAAACTCTGTTCCTGTGGCTGCTTTATTTGCAAGGTACTAAAGGCAAGACTTCAGTTGATAAAGTAAACTTTTCTTACTGCAGGTTAGAGGGCTATTTTACACATAAGGATAGATCCTTCTCATTGGAGCATGAGGAAAGGCTTAACAGTGCATAGCTGTCATGGCCAGGGTTACATTTCTCTGTTGAAAGCAAATAAACAGATACAGGGGCAAATTCACTAACCAGTGAAAATTCGCCAGTGCTGGTTTCATGCACATCCCAACACTTCGCCAGGCGTAAATTCGCCTGGACAGCGCTAATTCGCGAAGATCCGAAGTTGCACACAGGGTAAAGAACGATGGCGAAATAACGCCAATGAAATTACGCTCAGCAGTTCGAAGTTACGCTAGTGTTGACTAATTAGCATACGGCGTGCAGTTAAAGTACAATGGGTGTATATGCTGCAGCAAATACATTACACTACACAAGGCCAGGGAACCTTAATAAAATGATATAAAGTTGTTGCCCTACACATGTGCCCACAGGATAGTTTAGGTGCCATATGTTAGCAAATGTAGGGGGGAAGGAGGTTACCCCAAAAAAAAATTACGATCTTTTTCAGTCTATCACCCTTTAAATAGGAAAAACGCCAGCCAAAATTTTCAACTATTTTTTGAGGAAGTCCTATCTACTCTATTGCACGTCGCCTGGTCTGAGGTGGTTAAGGCAAGTCTGGCGATAGAGGTAATGGTCAGTAAAATCAAAAACGTCGTTAATTTGCGCAGTAACACTACCGAAAATTCGTTAGAGGGCGAAGTTGCACCAGAGTCTCCTTGGCGAAATTACGCCAGCTACCATTAGTAACTCCGTGAAGTGCTGAAATGTTAGCCACTTCGCCCTTTAGTAAATTTGCCCCATAGAGTTATAGAGATATAGGGGGGGTATTTATCAAGGTCCGAATTTATCTCCGTATTTCTAATATCAAACTTTGAGCAATTCGAAAAAGCCCGAAAAAATAGGGTCGGGCAAACTTCAAAGCTTTCCCCTTGTTTGGAGTTTTTCGCAAAAATTAAGATTTTATCTGAGTTTTCTGAGTTTTTTGTGCCCAAACCCCGAAATCATCGGATATCGGTACAGACATCAGTGCAGACACTGAGACCTTCCCGATTGACTTATATGGAACCTTGAGAGATTTTAGATCCCTGGGTTTCGGATTCTGAGTTTTCAGACCATCGGATTTTAATACATTTTGAAAAATTCGTCTTTTTTTTTTCTCAGAAAATAACGAATTATTAGAGGTTCGGATATTTGGACCTTGATAAATAACCCCGATAAAGTTTTTGCCCTCTTCTGGATGCAAAAAGGTTAGGGCGAATTTACTAGATTTATGTCTCAGCTTCAACTACTATATAACTTGGTAATCATGTTACTTTAAATTGTTGTACCATTATCAAGATACCTCTATACTTCTGAAACCTAGTGAATTGTTTATCTCGCCTCTGTCTTTCCGCAGAAACATTTATTTGAAAGATAAATAAAAATCTATTTACTACTTAGCAAAGCTGTGCATCACTTTAATTTAGCATTAGCTTTTAATTTCATTTTTCTTTTATTTCTTGAATATATTATTTGATAATGTACAGTTCACATATTAATTAAAGCATGGAGTTTCTAAAAAATCTTGGGAAAAAAGCATGTTTGGCACTTGGCAAGCCTGGGCTTGTAATTTCAATTTTAGCCTATGTCTAAATCTCTACTTCAATAAATTTGCTATTTAGCATTTAGTTTCAGTGAAAAAAACACATTCTATTAGAATTGTTTATGGGCTTTCTCACAATCAGTTCTTCATGCTGGTATTCAGTAGACCACTGTGAGCCAGGAAAAGCATGTTTATTTATATAAAGATATTTTTGTACCCATATCAATATCAAGGACATTGATATTATGCACCTAAAGCGACAGAAAAATACTCTATATAAATGCAATATTCTCAAGCAGACAAACACCATCAGAGTCATTCCTGGTCAGGCTAGTCCTAGACTCACTTTCATATTAATTATTAGGAACTCTAGTATATTAATATCAATGTTCACATGGATTAAGTTTTACCTGCAGCTTGCTTTCCAAAATTAATGATTGTCCTATTAATTGGACTCCATAGGGATCATCTTGTAGAAGATTGAAGCTACAACATGGAGATGCCCATTGCAAAATCTGTGCCGCACTTATATTTCCCTGATCAATCAGACCCTAATGAAAATGTCCTTTGTCCTGCAGGTTTTGTGGCAAACTTTACCCTGTCAGGAACCATTCTCAGGGCCATTTTATTCATGCACATGGCTTTACCAGCTGGTTAGGATCAGGCCCGGATTTATGGAAAGGCCACCTAGGCCTGGGCCTAGGGCGGCAGGATTTTAGGGGGCGGCATGCTGCCCAACCACACCCACATTGATTTAAAAACACTGAGGATATGCAGGAGATACAATCATTTTTTAAATTCCCATCCAATCCCCAGCCAATCCCCATCGCTCTGGTCCAGATGATGACAATTTGCATGAATAAAGGGGAGGGGACAGGGGCGATAAACGGCTGTGGGCCTAGGGGCACCCACTATGTAAATCCGGCCCTGGTTAGGATGCACTGCAACGAGGGCATCAATACTTATATATAAGATAAGAAGAGAAAAAGTCTTTAAGAACTCCTTTTTAATAACCATGGTTATTCTATGCATGCAGTAAGGTAACTGTACAGTTATGCTTGGCATGTGTTAAGCAGCATCAATACAATAGTCTATCTATCAATTTGAAGAGGGGCTTTTTGGACATGGAGATGCTTGAACCTTTTTTTCCAGTTAACATAACACTAAAAATATGGCTGCCAGCTAGTAGTAAATGACCCCCTCAGTTAGAAATAAACCTACCTTCCTTGATATTTTCCTATTAAAACCACAGTCATTGTACATGCTGGGGAACACTCCTCGTGCACAGTAATCACACCAGATTTTTTTCTGCATTATTAATCACAAATTATCACACTTAATTCACAGTATTAAATGATTAAAATAAACATGACCAAACTGCCTGTTCTGCAATTAAGAGAAGATACAACCCACTTTTGCAATGATATGTAATATTTCCTTCCTTATTAGAAGATAAAATGATCTGTTAGTAAAACAAGCATTAATTACAGGGCAGCTGAGCAGCTGTTTAGGTAATGTTTACTCCAAATATAGGTTGCACACCTGCTAGTGCTGCACCAACTGCGTATTATAACAAAGCTAGCATAAATCTATGTGGATGACAAAAGAAACCTATAGGGTATGTTTAATGCTTATGTTTTTTAAATAGCCTTATGGCATGGTGCCCACCTTAATAAGCAGCCCATACCTTAAAACCCCTGGTCTGAAGATCTGCAGATAATAGATCAGATCCCTGTAAATAATTACAGTCTATTGATTTAAAATATAACATGCCAGTTTTAATGTTTTATGACAAATTTACTGCATGCAACAAAATATAAAGTATTTAATTTTGGGCATTTGGGGTATTCATCACAATTAAGACTGATACATTATTAAACTCTCAAGTGCAAATTTAATCTCTAGTTTTCTCCAGCCACGAGATTGCAGGAATAATTCTTAAATCAACGGAAAAAAAGAGAGAATGTGCCCTATTTTTATAAGATGCCATTTCTAACTTGTCCCTAAAGAGAGCCAGTGCTGTGGGAAGACTTGGAATTAAATAAAATATTTTCTTACAGGTCAGAAGATCCCACTTAAGTCACGATACATCATATAAAGCTGCTAAATCAACCCTAATACACTCTGCTATGTTAAGGTGCACAAACACTTTGAAATCAAACCTTGTAGAAGCTGTCTCACTGATTTTTAATGGATTTTTAAAGATGACAAGGAAGGAAATGGGAAACTAAAGCACAGAAAGACAAAAAATCCCTGAAGGAGTAAATCAAGAGCAACTGAAAAGTGAACTGTTTGAGCCCAGGGATAGCTTTGGTTTTCAGCTGGACACTTTCTACATATTTAGTCTCTGGACTGCACTCCTTTGGGCATGCAATGACATAGCGAGACATAAAAAGATGAACTACATCACCTGAAGTGCTGTTGGAGGGACAGAAAATTGCTCCCATTGCAGATAGTGTGGCATTTGCTTCTAAACTCATGCCTTATTACCACTTTTCCTAACTCTACCCGACATAGTAGCTATGGCATTTCATTCATGCGAAATGCCACAAGAAAGGAAAAACATCTTTAAGGAATTGCTGGATTTGTCTCTCTAACAAGGACAAGGATTTATCTAAAATAAATCCCTGATAGCAGGCACTGCCATCATGTATTAAAAAGATGTTCTTGTAATAATGAAAGAAAACAATTCTTACAATAATGAAAATATGTGAATGTTTTTCCATGTGTTTTTCATGTTAATCTACCATGTATATGGAAATACCACAAGAAAGAAAGCACTTCAATTACCATGGAATCCAAAGTACTTACACACTGGTATAGGTGCTTAATTTAGAAGGTAGCATCCATATATGCTTGGGTAAATGTTAAAAGTTAATGTAAGGGGGAAACAGTATCAAGTAGAGGAATCAGTGAGGTCTTATCGGACATTTGTTTTGGCATGTACAGAAAATCAGACAAGAAAATCTAAATCAATTGGATTCACTTGTCAAGCTATGGTGGGAATAATATGCCTTAGGGGCAAATTTATTAAAATGTGAGTTTAGAGCTCAGCAGTAAAAAACTCACTTTTGTGGAAAAGGGAAAACTCCCAGTACAGGAAATGGAACTTACTTAAGTCATATGTTGATTGGGATATTATATTATAGTAACAGTAACAGCAAAAATGTAAATTTTTTAAAGTAATAAAAATATACGGTAATGTACTGTTGCCATGCACTTGTAAACGTTCTGTACTATCGTTTATTGAAATAAACTGCTGCATAGCCATGTGGGCAGCCATTTTAAGGGAAAAAAGGCTTAGGTTAAATAGCAGATAGCAAATAAACTTTATAGAATGTAATGGTGTTCTACAGAGCTTATCTGTTAATTGCTATTTAACTGGTGCCATTTAGTTATTTTTCAATTGCCTCAGTTGCTACAGAGCAGCTTGTTTGTATACACAATAGTAGTGTTTCTGAAGTAATAAGATCAGTTTTACCAGTGCAGGGCAACAGTGTTTTTGGTGTTGCTGTTTCTTTAAATGTTTGGCAATATTGAAAGTCAATTATTAATTGAAATGATAGAACTTAACATTTCTTACAGGAGGGTGTGAGGGAATAGTTACATTTATGCTTCATAGGGTCTGGCCACATGAGCACCACAAATCTCTTCTTCGGGGCGACAATCTCCCCGATCTGCCTTCCCCCTGCCCTCTGCCAGCTAAAATGAAAATCGCCTGGGGGAAGGCACACGCGGCACTTCGTTTTCCGAAGTCACCTGAAGTTTCCTCCTGTGGCCATACACTGGTAGATTAAAGCTCCCAATATTTGGGATCTTATCTGCTAGTGAATGGGTGCATCTGATGGGTCTCCCTGAGGAATATCTGGCCAAGATATCGATCAGGAAGGTTTGATTTTTATGGCGTTCGAGGACCGTATTGGCATGTTGATGCTTGTTGAGTGCAGAGGACTCTTGTATTTGTCTGTATGAATTTTGTGGTAACAGCTTCATTGCACCTCCGCTTAATTTTTAAAAATTAGTGATGAACACAACTTTCTCAATTTTGTTATAGTTTATAAAGGAGCCATGGCCGGCTCCATGGTGTAGCTTCCACCCTTTCCAGCTATAGTCAGGTGATCCCACTGGTGGCCAATAAAAGGGCAGCCAAGTTTGGAAGTTTCAACCTTGAAAGCAGCAAGTAAATTGCAGGTAAAACGAAGTCCCTGTGTAAAATGTATAACGAAGCAATAGAATTCTTAATGAATCCAAGTTGAGTGTAGGACTGACCATACCAGGGATGACTTAAATATATTGCAATATATGGACAAACAATCCCTGTTTTGTTTAAAGGGTAAGGCATTTTTTAGTAGCTTCAGGCACTATATGTCTCAATGTATTAAATATATCAATTATGAGTGCAGAGGACTAGTATTTGTCTCTACAAGAATATCTACATGCATACTTCACTTTATATAACTTTATAAGCAACTCAGCAGTATTGTGGGAGGGAACAAAACAATTCCTGTTTGCTTCATATGAAAGTCTCTGACCAAAATATTACCATTTCTACCTTTTTAAGTCTCACAACATGACACAAGACATAGCAGGTTTAATGTAAAAATGCTAATTTGACAAACACATATAGTATGAAATTCTATTCATAGAAGCCCATGTTGCCCAGTAGGGCATGTGATATTGCATGCTGCACAAAGTAGTGTTTCATAGCACATCTTATTTTGTTATCTTGTGAGATGAGAACAGTAAAATCTGAAATATTTGAAAACTGTAAAATCACATGGTTTAAGTGTTATAAAGTACAACACATCATTTTTATTATGCATCTGTAAATATATTTCTTAATTAAAAACAAATTACTGGGGTTCTAGCATGAATATACCCTAGGCTGATGCTGCTCACACCTTTGTGTTTCCAAAAGTTCTGCAATAGCAAGGTCATCCTTCATTAGCTGCTAATAAAGATCAATGTGCTAAGTTTACAACCACATAAAAAAAACTTGATATAGGTATCCTTTGTCTTTTACTTCACACTTAAATGCCTTCCAGCTGTGCACAATTATGGTGTTTATATACAATTCTATACATTTTTATTGCTATAAGGATATATTTCTATATACTGTATATAATGTGTACAAGTTACATGATATGTAGAAGGTCCCCAGCCTATGCTAATCAGATGCACTGAGTAGTTGTATTGTAAGTTTACTGCAGCAAGTCTCATACTGTAGGTAGCAAGATGTAGGATTGGAGGAAGCACTGCCTCCTTACTCCACTTTCTCTTTCCTTTACAAGGAAAACAGGATGACTTGAAGGAAGACCCAACATAACTGAGGAGATTAAAGCATTGTGGCAAGTTAGGTAAATGTCTCAGGAACACACAATCATGTACAAACACATGAAAACTGTTTGAACAGATGAAAAAAATGAGAGTACATAAATGATATTCACCAATGTACTTATGTCCATAAATTCCCCAAGCAATAAGAGCACCAATGCTCCAGTTCAGATGAATTGGGCACAACTTTATGCATGGCCACCATGGAACCCTGAACCTGACCTGGCCTGGACCTGATGCTAATTGATAGATTCCCTGAGTGGGTTTCATCCATGGAAGTAACTGACTTGTGTCAAGTTAATTTGAAGCTAATGCTGGTGTGCAAAAAGGGATGACAACCAAACTATGATTCACAAAAAAGCAGGTGCTGTATTTGCCTCTACTTTAATGCATTACACATACATTGTGACATACTCTACTGAAGCTATAATTCTGGAAAAATTGCTGCCAGAGAACAATTAAAATGACACTTTATACATTACACTTATTTTGTAATTGAGCCTCACTTTGTGCTGAAAGTATATAGGGAATGTTGTAAGGGGCAGATTTATCAAGGATCACATGTGTGAGTTGTGTGAGGGTTTTTTCTATCTTGGATAAACTTGAATCTTGAATGTTTGGGTATTTATGAAAAAATCTGAATGTCAAAAACTCGAATGAAAAACGATGGGGGAAAAACTCTGATGATCGAGTTTGTGTTCTGAAAAATCTCGATTCGATCGAATTTATGTCCCAAAAACTTAAATTGATTGAGTTTTCAGATAAAACCCCTCAAATCAACCAAAAAACTTGAGCTTTGCCTAGGACTTCTACATGACTTTGCTGGCTTTTAGATGGCAAATTTTTACATTTGAATTTTCTAGTTTTTTTGCTATAAATACCAGACATTCAAGTTTTTGAAAAATTTGGGTGCAAAAAAATTGAATCATGGAAACAAAATCACATTTGATTTTTGATCAATCTGGCCCTAAGTGTTATATCATTTATTTATTAATGATATGGCATGTTAAGGCTGCTCTCTATTTCTTACTATGCGATATATAAAGGCATATTTATCAAAGGGTGATCTTTCACTTTGACCCCTTGATAAATGTATCCATCCATAGTAATGGACTCCATGCTGTATTATGTAGTGGAATGGCAGACAGAGCTCAGTAGAGATAAATGCAAAGTCATGTAAAAATCAAATGAATAAGATTAAAGGAAAACGTCATTCTAACAAGTATGAAATAACAAGCTTGGCATAAGAGACAGTTTTAACAGGCATGTGGTTTATGAAAACAACGATGGGTTCTCTATTCAGTTACAAGTAGAAGCGACGCATTTCCTTCTGAGGCATACCATATATTTGGCTGTAGAAAACAACTGGTACAGCGAAAGCTTCAGATCTTGCCGAAACAGGCCAAAGTAATGCACTTTAATGTTTTCTTAGATTTTCTAGTGTGTCTTTAGTCTCCTTGTTCTGAATATGGAACAAAAACAACATCAGACAAGCAGGGGAAAAAGTGATTTCTGTCAGTTCTTATGCACTCTACAAAATGAGGTGCATTCCTTTCTTGCAAGAAAATGGCATGTCATGGCATATCATTTTTAAACTGGCCACAGGGAGGCAGGGGTGTTGTGTATGCTTCTGTTTGAGTTTTTGCGAATCAGCTTGAAAAATGTTGTTGGTATGCCAGTATCTTTTATGGAGAAAATACCATAAAAGAAACAATATTAACTGTATTTCTACCTAAAGAACATTAATAAACCTTTATTTCAATACTCATACAGACAAGTAAGTCGGTTTTATTGTAAAACATGTTTGGGTGTCCCCATAGCTTTTTTTTTACTTTTTATACAAGTCTGAGTGTGCAATCCATATATTTATTTATTCCCATAGCTGACTGAATCACTTGATCTAGATTCTAGAAACATCAAAGGCAGACCTTATTGCAGAAGCTATAGGCTCCTGGTTGTCTTATTGGGCCTTTGTGGAATTTAGGTAGGAGATAAATCGGGTTGCAGGAATTACCTTTTGTCAACGTTACAACCCTTCAGATGATTCCTTCAGTACTAGCATTATTTTCTGCTGAACCTCAAAAGTTGGACCAGTATCTACCAGCAACTATGGCTGTCAATGTCTCAGGCCTTTCTTTGAGTCATTCTGGATGTCCCAGACCATACCACTGGATCATCAAAATCATTAAAAAAAAGAGTTGACAAATAGAAATAATAATTAATTAATAATCAAAGAATTCCATTATTCAGAGTCCATATTCTCATACTCTTGCTTATCTATACTAGATGCAATTATTTTGTGCTTAGTTTGTTGCATTTGGCGTAAAACACAGTCAACTGCAGCACAAGGCATCCTTATGCCTAACATACAACTAGCACTGTGCTCTCTTTGCTTGCTGTGCCCTTAGGTGCTGCAGCCACCAAATCACTTGTAACTGAAAGTTCTACAAGGGCAAGTCTGTGTCCTGCCCACATGCTGCCCCCTCACTTGCATAATTACAATTATCATTTTAAAAGCTTTCTTTTCTAATAATAAATGTATTTAAGGGCACCTTAGCTGCCTACATTTATATTGGTGGCCAAACAATCCTATTGGGGTTTTAAATGTTTAAATGTATTTTAGCATCTTTAATATTGTACTACATATTGTATCTATTTATATATATACACATAGAAAGATAGAGAGAGAGATTTGGGCAGAGACACAACCATCTCAATTGTTGAGGCTGTCTTGTAGTAATTAAAGATATATATCCGCACTCACTTAGTTAACCCTTCCATGGTCCGCCCGGGTGCCGCTCCTGGGATCCAGATAAATATAGAAAAAGACGGTAGCGCACTCCAGGGACTTGAATAGAAATGTATTTTATTTAAACATGGTACAAAATAGATGTTTCGGCTCCCCTCTAGAGCCTTTCTCAAGACCTTTCTTGAGAAAGGCTCTAGAGGGGAGCCGAAACGTCGATTTTGTAACATGTTTAAATAAAATACATTCCTATTCAAGTCCCTGGAGTGCGCTACCGTCTTTTTCTATATATATATATATATATATATATATATATATATATATATTATATATATAATATATATATATATATATATATATATATATATATATATATATATATATACGATTCAGGTTGCTACAAGCTTTTATTTCCACTAGGTAATTCACAGGTCATCAGAATATTCTCTATTACTGCAAACTCAAAAACTGTTACACAGAACTTGGCAGAAACGCAAGGTTTTGATATTCGCAATTTCTTTCTGTGAGCAGAAATGACCAGTTTACTTAGGTATATTGACAGCTCTACTGTAAAATGTGCAGGCATTAAAGGTCAAAAAGAGGCAGTTTTTCCTCTATCTCCTTGCACCCAGAAGAGAATAAATCTCAGAACAGAATCACTTCTCTGACAATAATTTATGAATTATGCACCAGCCCTGTTTGAATTGAGAAAGGCTTTCATATACTTTCCATTAGCTCAGATTAAGTTTTCATATAGATGCTGGGAAACATACTAGCAATATCCTTAACTCATTTTTATGAAATTTTTATCAGCCTTTTTTTCTGTTCTACACTCCAATTGGGATGTCTCAGAATCTAAAGCTCAGCTCTGGACATGAACTTCTCTCAACCTAGCTGGCTGCTGCTCTAAAGGTTTCAATATTTTATGGGCTCTGGCTAACTCAGCCGTGAGATTCGAGCTGCAGAGATTTAACTCTAATGTAAAATCATGAACGGATGAAATCTGGAATGTCATAAGCAATATATCTGCAAGGACAGGATGCAGTTACCAATTTAAAAGGGTCTTAAAATGAAAAAAAGAAGAAATCTCTGCAACCTCTTTGTATACTAAAATGAAAAGCCTCCAAGCTATTGAACTAAAGCAAACCAGCTTTCTAGTGCCTGTTTCTTTCCCAGCTGCTACATAATTGTTATATTTTCCCTTTATCTATTGACATGTCATAGCAACTAATGCTTCCTCTCTAGAAGAATGGGTGTCACACAACAATTTTTATTAGGCAGGTCGTTACATAGTATCTTCATTTTTCCCTATAAAAGGGCTTTAAAACATTTGGAAAATCTGTCTATTGTGCTGGACTTTTCTGCGCCTTTATTTCCAACAAACAATGGGGTCATACATGATGGGGCTGATGGACTTTTTAGCTGCGATCTATCGCCATTTCCCTTGAGTCATATGGAGACTACCAAAGCAGAACATCTTTATAATGGCCCAGATAACAATGTGTTTTTTGTGTAAAAGAATCCAGGGGGAAGTGCTGGAAGGTGTAGTGGTCAGTAAAGAAATAGTTTTAGTGCTTGGCTTTTTTATTTCATCATGGATGTTACTTCCACTAGAGGTATATTCTTGACAGAAAATAAGCGTTTCCATAAAACATTTACTGGGTATGAATAGAACAAAAAATGTGCCTGTGCGATAGTAATGCAAGTTATTAGCACATTTAGAATGGAGGAGGGGGGACAGATCAGGAGGATTGTAATTCAGGAGTGATTAAAATCAATGTTTCACGTGGCATCATTTTTAGCTGGTTATTGCATGTGATAATGAAAACACAGAAATGTTAAAAAAAAAACATACGTGCAAACAGTATACCAGACGGTTCTAATATTTATGGTTCGCACTGAATATCTTAACTTCCTTTGTGGTTAGGTTTAGCAGAAAAGGCAACATAAATGGCAATTTTATTTCTACTCTTGAATTTTGAGTACAGCTCAAAATTCAGACTATAGCAATTCTATCTTAGATGTATGTATATATTTCAGCCAAAAGCATTCAGGGTCCCGGGACATGCCCCAAAATGGGTTAAAGAACTCACAGAATATGTCAGTATTGATTTACCTATGTTTTTCTTATTTTGCTTACTAATTTAAAAAAATAAGGAAATCTGGGCACTCTTACATTATACGCAGGCAAAAATTAGCATTTTGCAATGTAATACTCTTTTTAAAACTGTTATTACATTGCGAATTTTAATCGCGCATTGGGAATTTTAATTGCCCACTTTTAAGAAGTGCTTGAAGGTGTCATAATCTTTTGGAGCAAATATAACAACTTTTTCAGTAAGAAGTTGTATTACATTCATTGCACACTGCTGCAAACTATTAAATTCGCAAACCTTCTTCCACTGTTGGAAGTGGTCGCTAAACAAAAAAAAGCTATAAATTAAATTAAATAAAATGTGCAAAGGCAAATTTGTTTGCACAAAAGCAAAACTTTTTGCATTGTGAATATTTTTTCCGTTTACCCATTTACCCAAATGTTTTTAGGTGAGGTTTACGTTCTGTAGAACATGGAAGTTTCTGTAGAAATTGGAAAACTAGAAGAGAATTGTGGAACCTTTGATCATTGTGTGTCCTCCTCCTATTTTAAGTATTGTATCATAGGGCCAGTTCAGCTCATGACTGGAAGAAAAGCATTGGCATCTTACATTAATGCATCGGCATTTTATACTAAAACATGTTTTCACTATTGAATTTTTCCGTATATCTCAGCTCTCAAAATAACTTGAGTACTAAACAGGATCTTGGTGGATAAGATTTGTACAACCAGTTTGGCCTTGAATAACATCTGCCAAAGTTAGTGATAAGAAAACAGATACATTTCAAATTTATGTAGCAAATGGGATTTCATTAAAATCACACATGTGATCATTTTCAGGCCTTGGTGAACCAGGGCTAGTGGGTTTCCTTAAACTTCACCTGTAAAACAGCATAATTATTTTTATTATACATGACTTTTACTCAACAGAAAATGGAAATCACTCCTCTGGGACCCCTGACAAGACAGACTGAATGGATCGTGCTGTCAGAACAAGGATTAGTTAGTCAAATGATCGATGCTTTGACTGACCTCTCATTGAGGTCAATTCAATAAAATCAAAAACATGCATTTGAAAAGTGCTACTGCCTTCTCACTGCACTTTAAAACAATAACAATGCTGTACAGGGCTATATGATGTTTGTTTACATAATACTTGGCTGCCAACAAGGATTCAACTAGATACGAGAGGATTCAAATGGGGATCTCAACATTTTAAAGTGAATATGCCAGTAAACTATTTGGCCTATTGGTATTTCATAGGCATCTAAATGGAAATAGTCTTAGTTACTGAGTATTTCGTCTTCTATTGAGAGGTGTAGGCTAAAAAAAACTGTGGTGCTAATGTTGGTAATTCTCTCCAATATTTAGGTAGTGGGGTGAAAATGAGAGGAGGAACCCTCACCCTCAAACATTGCTGTAATAGTCCATAAAATGAATTAAAGAAACAAACAAAGCATTGCTTAATATATAGCCACCACAATACTTAATGGATAAAGATCCCTCTCTTTTATGAGCCTGTGAACTAAAAGCAGCAGCTGTAAGTGGTTTATTATATTTCTGAAATATCTCAGGGCTAGGAAGAAGGGCTATTATGCCTTCCTTGCACACTGTAAGCTAATGGGGCCTTTAAAGACCTTTTCTTTTATACCTTTTCACCATATTAGCTCCACCACACCGTACATGAGGCAGAGACCATCATAATATGATTGTAAGGGGACTACTACTTGTGTCTATTGGCATTTATGAATTATGAAGCTTTCTGGATAGCATGTTACCAGATATGAGATCCCATACATGTACTGTATATAAAAAGTAACTAAAAAACTATGTTACCTGCAGTTACTTTCTATAAAATACCATAAAAACCAAACCCAATGATTGTTGTTGCTAGTAAATGTAGCCAGTGCTAGGACATTATTCACTTGGGGGGTTATTTACTAAGCTCTGAATACCCGAAATTCCCCGAAATCCGAAAAATTCGTGATTTTTTTTATGACTTTTAAAAAAATCACGAATCTTTTGGAATTTATTAAACACCGAGGGCTAAAAAGCCTGAATATAAAAAGACGGCATCTCAAACCTGTCGAGGTTGCATAAAAATCAATGGGAACAGTCCCATTGATTTTTGGTTGCGTCAGGTCAGCAACACGGCATTTAAGCAATAGAGCAAGTTGTAAGTGGGGAGGGCAAGAGAAGTTTGGAGATTTCAGATGTTGTTACCAGAGGGAAGGAATTAAGACATGCTTAAGGTTCTTAGTAAGGGGGAGCTGGTTTGCATTAGTAAAGGTAGGAAGCTGATTGTGGATGAACTCTACTTCCTCTTTAAAGAAATCAGCAATGTCTTCAGGAGAGTGTGTCAGGTTGACCAATACTGTTGTTAAGGGATGGAGAAGAGTACTGAATATAAAAAACAGGCATCATGGGTTGGATTTGTGATTGCTTATAAGGGTACTATAGTGTTTTTGCTTGGCCTTCAACAAAGCAGAATTGAGGCAAGACAGTAGAAATGTATAATTAATAAAAATCTGCCTGTAATTTCTTCCACATGCATTCAGCCGAATTCAGCCAGGGGTGTGGGGTTTGTGCACGAGTACGCTAAGCCTGTAAGAGGGCAAATGAGCCAATGGTGGAGGACAGTATGTGATTATATTCACTTAAGGAGGAGAGTCTGGACCTGAAATACTGAGTTAAGACATTGGGGCAGGTGGAGAAGGAGAATGAGAGATGGAGTGACAAAATGTAACCAAACGATGATCAGGAAGGGGTCACTGTTAAAACCAGCGAGAGAGAGGTTTTTTTTAGTAAAGACTAGATCCAGAAAGTGGACATCCTTATTAGTAGGTGTGTTTGTCCACTGCTAGAACTCAAAGGAATAGGTTAGTTGGAGAAGACAAAAGGGCCAGAGTTGTGAAGCATCATCGTTATGGAAGTTAAAATCCCCAAAGATGATTGCAGGGCAGTCAGTACAGAGGAAGAAAGAGAGGCAGGTGTTGAAGTCAGAAAGGAAGGTAGCAGAGGAGGAGGCTCATGGGGGTCTGTAAATGACAGCTACTCATACAAAAAGAGGGTGGAAGATCTGAAAGGCATACACCTCATAAGAGTTTAATGAAAAGGCTGAAGGAGTAGGAATAGGTTTGAACCAACAGCAAGAGGAGAATTCCAACACCCCCTACCCCCCATGCCCCACCGTGTCCAATGGCTCAGGGGTGTGAGAAAACACTGAAATCATTTTGTATAAAGCCAAGTTTTGTGCAGTGCAAAAAGATTCAGAGCAAAAAATATAATGGATAAATGTGGATTTGTTAAAGAGTTGATGTTAAGAAGTGTGAAAGCAAAAGACAGAACATTGTCCATTAATTGGCTCATGTGACCTAACATGTATAGTTTGTTTGGTATGTTTGTGTGCACAGGGAATCCTAGGATCCCAGGGGGCAGCCTTTATTTCTTAAAATAGCAATTTCCTATTTAGGATTACCCAAAGGCACATACTACTAAAAAAGTATATTGTTAAATGGTTTATTTACATACATAGTTACATACATAGTTAAATTGGGTTGAAAAAAGACAAAGTCCATCAAGTTCAACCCCTCCAAATGAAAACCCATCATCCATACACACACCCCTCCCTACTTTTAATTAAAATTCTTTATACCCATACCTATACTAACTATAGAGTTTAGTATCACAATAGCCTTGGATATTATGTCTGTCCAAAAAATCATCCAAGCCATTCTTAAAGGCATTAACTGAATCAGCCATCACAACATCACCCGGCAGTGCATTCCACAACCTCACTGTCCTGACTGTGAAGAACCCTCTACGTTGCTTCAAATGAAAGTTCTTTTCTTCTAGTCTAAAGGGGTGGCCTCTGGTACGGTGATCCACTTTATGGGTAAAAAGGTCCCCTGCTATTTGTCTATAATGTCCTCTAATGTACTTGTAAAGTGTAATCATGTCCCCTCGCAAGCACCTTTTTTCCAGAGAAAACAACCCCAACCTTGACAGTCTACCCTCATAATTTAAGTCTTCCGTCCCTCTAACCAATTTAGTTGCACGTCTCTGCACTCTCTCCAGCTCATTTATATCCCTCTTAAGGACTGGAGTCCAAAACTGCACTGCATACTCCAGATGAGGCCTTACGAGGGACCTATAAAGAGGCATAATTATGTTTTCATCCCTTGAGTTAATGCCCTTTTTTATGCAAGACAGAACTTTATTTGCTTTAGTAGCCACAGAATGACACTGCCCAGAATTAGACAACGTGTTATCTACAAAGACCCCTAGATCCTTTTCATTTAAGGAAACTCCCAACACACTGCCATTTAGTGTATAACTTGCATTTATATTATTTTTGCCAAAGTGCATAACCTTGCATTTATCAACGTTGAACCTCATTTTCCAGTTTGCTGCCCAGTTTTCCAGTTTAGACAGATCACTTTGCAAAGTGGCAGCATCCTGCATGGAACCTATAGTTCTGCACAATTTAGTATCATCTGCAAAAATAGAAACAGTACTTTCAATGCCCACCTCCAGGTCATTAATAAACAAGTTGAAAAGCAAGGGACCTAGTACAGAGCCCTGCGGTACTCCACTAACAACACTGGTCCAATTAGAAAATGTTCCATTTACCACCACTCTTTGTAGTCTATCTTTTAGCCAGTTCTCTATCCAGGTACAAATACTATGTTCCAGGCCAACATTCCTTAATTTAACCAGTAACCTTTTGTGTGGCACTGTATCAAATGCTTTAGCAAAGTCTAAGTAAATCACATCCACTGCCATCCCAGAATCGAGGTCTCTACTTACATTCTCGTAAAAAGAAATTAAGTTAGTCTGGCAAGATCTATTACGCATAAAACCATGCTGGCACAAACTCATAGTATTATGATTTGCTATGAAGTCCAGTATCTTATCCTTTATTAACCCTTCGAAAAGCTTTCCTAATACTGACGTCAGACTAACTGGCCTATAGTTTTGAGGCTGAGAACGGGATCCTTTTTTGAATAGAGGCACCACATTAGCAATTCGCCAGTCTCTCGGCACAATGCCAGATCTCAATGAATCCTGAAAAATTAAGTAAAGAGGTTTGGCAATCACAGAGCTAAGCTCGCTAATTACCCTGGGATGAATACCATCTGGCCCTGGACCTTTGTTAATCTTAACATGTTCAAGTCTCTTTTGAATTTCTTCATGTGTGAACCATGCATCATTAGTTGTATTACTAGAATTGGGAGTGTTAAGAAGGAAACCTTCACTTACTGGTTCTTCATTTGTGTACACAGATGAAAAATACGAGTTCAGAATCTGCGCTTTTATTTTGTTTTCATCAACCAGCTGACCCCCCTCTGATAGTAAGGGTCCCACCCCTTCCTGCTTCATTTTTTTACTATTGACATATTTAAAAAATAATTTTGGATTTTTTTTACTGCTTGCTGCAATATCCTTTTCTATAGCAATTTTAGCTTGCCTTATAGCTTCTTTGCATGATTTATTGGCCTCCTTGTACCTTATAAATGTTTCGGCTGTAACATGTAGCAGGGTTTTACACATAAGCTGTTTTATGCAATATATTTTATAGAGATCTACATTGTTTGGGGGGAGTAACAATTAAGTAACAATTTAAAGACATTGCATTTTCTGATAGTGTTAACTGTGTGTGTTTACTTAACTTTGAACAAAAATTGCTTCTCAAGACAATATGTATGAATAAGTGATGCATGGAAATATGTTGGGCAATAATGCTTCTGGATATATTTACACATATTATATTAATGTTCTATATCCCCTCCTTTAAACACCCCTCATTTTTGTGTGTTATTGTGTCTGTACTTGAATTGCATGTATAAGGGTAGCTTTGCATTTGCAGTAGTCATTGCTTATTTCTCAACAAACTATGCTCTACCTAAATAAAAGGAGAAGAAAATCTAACCACAGATATCCAACACAGATATAACATAGTTTGTGTTTTTCAACAAAGTATGTGTGAATAAGCAAATAGCAGCAATCATTTCTAATGTATAGCGTATAGTCTACTACTGAATTTTATTTTCCTCAGAGAAAAACTGCCCGTATTAAAGTGGCAGATTATATTTCCAGCTTTTATAGCATATGGTGTTATTTATTTCTGAACATGGCCAGTGTGTTTAACAACCCCAAACATTAGAGCTTTTTATATCGTTGTTTCTCTCCCCATCAAACATCAAACACAGATTGAATATTTAGGCTTTGAGCAAAGGAATAAACAGGGGGTGTGTACAATGCAGTCCAGAGGCTGTCTGAACGACTGTCAACAATAATAAAAATATACATTGGCCAAAGCTTGAATTTCAAACGGCATCAATAGATATATAAAAGAAAGTATATAAGAATAAAAGAAAACCTTATAGTTAAAGTAATGCTGTGTCTGATTAATAATATGCAGTGTGTAGGAATAAATATTTACACTTTCTATTCAACTTTTGGAAGTGCGTTTCCAAGTGATAAATCAAATGTATATTTTATTCTTATGTGAAAAATGTAAATAAAGTGAGATAGGTTCTTCATTTCTTCAACTAAACCATCATAGAAAAATAACCGACATTTTACCACAGTAGAATAAAATATCCAGTGTAACCTGGAAGGTGTTATCCTTTAAATAAAAACTGATGATTTAATGATTTTTTTTTTATATAGCTCCTTGCAGGCTCTCTCTCCTGTAAATGTATGTAATTTAGTGCTAGATGTTTAGATGGCACTTAATTTTGTTTTGGAATTAGTGTAATACCTTCATTATTTCCACTTTATTTTCCTTACTTAGGGGCATATTTATCAATGGTCGAATTTTGAATTTGAAAAACTTTGAAATTCAAAAAGACCAACCAAATTAAGTTGAAGGTTTTTTTTTTAAGGTTTTTTTTGGCTGAATAGGTCAGTTTTCGATTGAATAGGTCCATATTCGGCCAAATTCGAATTGTACAAATTGAAGTAATAGAACAATTGATCGAATTCAAATCGAGGTTTCCCAAAAAAAAAACTTAAATTCTTCAAAGTCCACCAATTGACTCCAAATAGGTTCTAGGAGGTCCCCCATAGGCTAAAACAGCAACTCAGCACATTTTAGATGGCAAATGGTGAAGTTGAATTTTTAAAGAGACAGTACATGATAAATATAATATAATATATTAGATATTCAAATTTTCTAATTTGGACTATTCCCTTATCAAAGCACACAAAAAATAGCTTGAAATTCAAATTTTTTGACTTCAAAAATTCACCTGGACCTTTCATAAATCTGCCCCTTAGAGTCTCACCCTATAACATAACAGAGGTATCAGAAGTTTCCTTTAAATAAACTTTAATAGAGGAATGTAAAAAAAAGTTGCAAAGAGAAAAACTATTTGCACAAATAAGAATAAAGATTTGCATTTCGCAATTTAATATTCTTCCTTAAACTGTTATTGCATTACAAATTTTGATTGCACAGTTTTAAGTGTCCTTATCTTATGGAGCAAACATAACTTTTGCAGTAAGAAATTTTATTTACATAGCCTGTGCACTGGCACAAACTATAACATTTGTAAACTTTCTTTCACTGTCGGCAGTGGTTACTAAACAGTTTCTGGGTTCACACAAAGGAAAATTTGTTTGCGAAAAGGTATAACTTTTTGCATTAGGAATATTTTTCCATTAGCAACTTTAATTACATTGCAAGAAATGAAAATACACAGCTGCATACAACTTACTTGCATATAGGGTGCATTCAATAAACCCCAGTCCTTTACTTAGCACCCCTCTTTCAGTCTCAGTAAGGCATCTTTGGGATAAATTAACAACCGTTTTTACCTCTGGTTGGCTTTCCGTTGGGAACTCCGGACTCTCTGATGGATGATTTTTTTTCTCTGCCTTTTGCCCCCCGGATCCTCTGATACTTTAGTTGGATATTGGAGTGTTGGATAAAAAATGTCCCTCCAATTGGGAATGTGAATCTCTTGGGATGCTGGCAGTCGATGAAGCGTCTGACAATGTTCTCCCTGAACCCACCCTGGTGTCTCTCTTTTCCTAGCGTTGTTTGCGTCGCTGTATCATCCAAGTGTACATTTGTTCGGTGGCATAATCCTGTGTGTCACGTTTAAACGAATGTAACTTGTTTTGCATCAGTTCTCGTTCATATTGTGTGATCTCTGCATGGATCCCAGATACTATTGAACTTGGAGGCAGTCTGGGAATGAAGAGGGGTGTTAATTAATAAAAAATAAGTTAGGTGTGAAATCATCATTCATACCAAATATTAGCAACAAATATATTGACTCAGGGGATTAAAGATTTAACAGAAAGAGAAAACCTTATAGTGTCGTATATATTTAACAATGTTGTAGTTCCACAACTCTATATACTCTATATATTGTATTTTTTAAACCAATTCACTCTTTCCCAATCAGCACATGTGAGTGTTGGAAGGGTACTTACAAAAGTTTAACTTTAAATCACACCCTTAATACCGAGCTTATTTGGAACTGCATGGGCAAACAAAGAAAAGGGGATATGATATGCCTAATTTTAACAACACAATTGTGAGTGTAATCTTTGAAGATTCTATTTATGTAATAACGTTTTTTACACTATATCCTGCACTATTTTAATAGCAAGAAGCAACATCTGGCAGCTCCACTTTGGCTTTTTGATGGGTGTGATTACAGTTAATCGTTTGTAAGTACTCGTTCCTAACACACAAGCAGATAAAGAGTACACATTTACCTAGGGTCGAATATTGAGGGTTAATTAACCCTCGATATTCGACTGTCGAAGTAAAATCCTTCAACTTCGAATATCGAAGTCGAAGGATTTTGCGCTATTCCTATGATCGAACGATCGAAGGAATAATCGTTCGATCGAACGATTAAATCCTTCGAAACGAACGATTCGAAGGATTTTAATCCATCGATCGAAGGATATTCCTTCGATCAGGAAATTGTTAGGAAGCCTATGGGGACCTTCCCCATAGGCTAACATTGGCCTCGGTAGATTTTAGATGGCGAACTAGGGGGTCGAAGAAATTTATAAAGAGACAGTACTTCGACTATTGAATGATCGAATAGTCGAACGATTTTTAGTTTGAATCGTTCAATACGAAGTCGAAGGTCGTAGTCGAAGGTCGAAGTAGCCCATTAGATGGTCGAAGTTGCCATATTCGACCATTCAAAATTCGAACTATTTTTCCTCTATTCCTTCACTCGAACTAAGTAAATGGGCCCCTATAAGTTGGATTTTGGGAGTATATGAAGTTGTGGAACTACAATGTTGTTGAATATACTACAATACATTTAGTCGCCTGGTGACAAATCGCCTCTTCTTCGGGCGAATAATCTCACTGAAAAGCCTTCCCACTGGCTAGAATCTCGATCGCTGGTGGGATGACACTCAGAGAGCTTTGTTTTCCAAAGTAGTCCGCAGTTTCCTTGCGAGGCTGACTCATACGGATTTGAACATCAAGCCACATTAGTCACCTGGAAATTAATTTTCCAGATTCAGAATATATATAACATTTCCAATTTAAATATGCTGATGCGACATAAATACTATAAATGTATTTATTATACTGCCTCTACACCTAACCAGAGTTTGAGTAAAAGTTCCATTGATGTGATTTTGTGAAAAAGCTATTTTTGTTTAAACAAACGAAGATTCAAAGAGAGTGCCGATAGTTTGCCTTTAAAAACCCTCAAAATAATAAAATATCCATGTGACTGAAGCCATTAGCATTGCTGTTGCTTTGGAGTTTCATGCGGAAGTGGTTTGGACCAACAGTTTACTATACACACAGACTTTAATTAATCCTGATGATCTGCTGATGCATTGAAACTGTTTGTTTCAATAATGTGCCTTAAATTAGAGCAGGCACTCACTCCGACAGCTGTCAAATAATATAATCATTAGGGAACACTTGAGATAATGGCAGCAAAACAGACATTGCTGCAATTAGTCATAAAATCATGCTCATGATTTTTTTTTTTTTTTTAAAGCTTGATAAAACATCACTAGTGTGCAGAATGGTGAATGGGAGAAACGTTTAGTAGCAGAAATGCTACGTCTAATCATTATACAAAAGCCAAATATGAACCACGAAGTGTGCTAATACTGTCGTATGTGATGCAACAGACCACTGAACAATGTAGGTCAGCTCCTTGCAATGTTTAATTAGACTTAGACTAATATATATGTTTGTAATTAACAGCAGATGTGACAAGCTAATGTGTCCGTGTACATATAAATTAACCTTTGCCCATCAGCTGCTTGAGTCTGTGAGAAAACTGCCATGTTTGCTTGTGTTCCACTGAACCAAAATCAAATTAAAAGGTAATTACAAAAATAAATGCTAATGGAATTTGCCTTTCATTTGAAGCATGATCCTCAGGACACTCTCTCAGCCACATATCGAGACTTTCCACAATTAATACAAACAGATATTTTCACTCTTTTGGAAAATTTGCATGATGTTAATTCATTGGGGAAAATTAATTTGTAAATTATATTCCCCCTTGGAAGACTGAATTGTCTGTAACTCAGCTAGCAACTGTATTTAGGATTTACATATTTTGCACAGTGTGCTTAAATAATGCAGAAAAGAAAATTGGAGTTTTGCCCTATAGTATTTGCAGTGAGAAGATTGTGTTGCTCTGGGAGAGTGAGCTTCAGTGTATTTGGTTGGAAAATTCAATATAATTAGTTGGTAAATTCAATTAATCAGAATAATTAATATGTAGGGGAACACAGTAAACTAAAGTCTACAAGTTATTAAATTAGTGAGGCATACACTTCTAAACAAGCAGCTGAGTAACGTGTAATGAGATTTCTGCAGTGTCATGTCGGGTGAATAGCATTGATTTTAAGGGAAACTATACACTGGTTTATTGCAGGTGTCTACAAAAATATATTACATAAAACACTTTCATATAAATAAAGTCATGAAAAATATTGTTTTCTAGTAGTACTGTATGTGCCATTGGATAATCTCATATAGGAATATTGGTATATTGAGTACTTATGTCTGCCCTCACACACAAACCTTGGGCACACATTCATGCTAAGTTACATAAGCCAATAAATGGACAGAGCTTTGTTTTTCACTTCTTCCTGTTACAACTAGAACCTGTAGTATTTTCTGTTTACAAAAAAATGGTGCCTCAAGGTGACCGATATAAAATAGCAATATTCACTAATATGTGATGCGATTTTGGGCTATTTTAAGCTATAATAGGTTATGGCCAGCTGAATACAGGAGTAGAGCATGGGTTAAACTGGACCGCTTGCTTGAAAGATACCTCATTTTCAGCAGAACCAGCTATTTAATTACACCACCTTTTCTTATAACTCTCACCTACTGCCATCTAGGATTGTCACCTTTTTAATTTGGTTAATCTGGGCAGGTGGCATGGCAGATGACTTCAGGGGGCGTCTGGGAGTGTTGGGATAGGGGCTGATGATGTCAGTGGGAGGGGCCGATGACATCAGGACAGGACTGATGATGTGGCGATCAGCGATTGGCTGATTGCCATGTCATTAACATAAATATCCTGTCCAAATTTCCTAATTTGGAAATCCGGAGAGCCCTTCCAAAAACCAGGCTGTCTGGGTGAGAACTGGACAGGCAACCCTATAGCCACCATAGCCCACTCAAAGCTAACTCCCCTTAAGTTGGTCATCTGGGTAGTTTCATCAGCCAAATACCTTGAAAAGTGCTCACACTGCCTAGTGTAGGGACCCATAGGGTTAATGTGCTCCTATGGCTTTAAATACCTACAATTCCCAACCCTATATCTCCTTAGTTGCTTGGCAGATGCCCATGTAGCTAGTTGTAATTTGCATAGTTGTGCTATTGGCCAAGAGGTGCTGTGACCACTTTCTGTCGCACTTTTAGTATAGTGAGTGAGAAGGGGATGGATTTTTCTCTTTGGCTTCTGGTTGCGGACTCATCCGGATGTCTTCATTGAGCCTGGGTACAACAAGGCCCAGTAAAGCCAGTTTGCCCTAGAGGGACCTGAACCTCTAGTGTAGAAGTCGGGGAGCAGGGACCCCGTGAATGAGGCTAGTGAGTGGCAGGAATATAATTAGCATAGACTCTCTAGGAGAGTAAGACAGTGAGCAGCTTTGTGCTCCATCAAGTAAGTGTAGCAGGGAGTAGTTTCCCAGGCTGTAAGATTTGCCTACAGTGAAAGGACACAGTGGATAGGGTGTCAGGCTTCAGGATATCTTCCCTGACCACTCCACTGGGTGAGATCCAGACCACGTGTGAAGTACACTATTTCTGCATGCGGGAAGTTGTATTGCCTTGACTACAGCCACAAGGAATGCACCTGCATCTACCTCTGATATACTGTCTGAGCTGTGTGCCTATTTATTCTGCAAATGCCTCTTTACTGATGTAAGTAACCTGTGGATCATTTGTCTCTGACAAATAAAGTTATTTTGTTCTGTTTGATTTGCAAGAACCTCCTGGTGCTCTTTTCTTTGTTGGTTAAAGCACAGTAGCCTGTGGGAGATGTAGTTAAACTACAACGAACCTTCAATACTTCCCTTTTACGAAGGCCCTGCCTTAAGTGATACAGTCCAGTGTTACCCATGCTCTAGTATACTAGCTGGTTGTTAACCCCGTTGGCCTGGATAGTCCAAAAATGTGTTACATTAGCTTCCAGGGTGCAGCACTCAAATGGCATTAGTAAGGGATCCTTTAACTGTCTGTTGATGGTGGTAATTTCAGGCTACCAAGGGTCATAAGGTTCACTTGCAAATGATGTTCAGAACATATCAGAACTGGCTATTGTGTCTATAGTGAACCAAGATGCAAAGCCTTCATGCTGCAAGCACATTGTTTGTTAATAGTTGTAAACTAACCTTCCATACAGTGGGAAAAAAACATTTCTAAACAACCTCTTTTATTGTGTTTAAAAAAAAAGTCACCAATTTTGTTTATTTGAAATTGTCATTTAGTACATTTTCTATCTTTATTTTTCATCCAATTGTATTTCATTTGTGAAGTGTGTATTCTTTCCTTTTCTTGAGAATAATAAAATCAAAGCAAAACAAATCTACAGCGTGCTTTCTAATTTTATTTGACCTCATTATAGCCCATTAGTATGGGATTGTATGATTTGCATTGGATAGATTAGAGCTTTCAGAAAAGAAGTAGATGAAAGGTTAGGGCTGTTTTTTGTACTTCCACTTGTCTAAATAACCTGTAATAACATATATTCTAATCATGTTTAGTTTGCCTTTAGTGACTTAAAATCTGCTATTAAACCTCATTCTGTTTTCACATAAATCTATAGGACAGCACCCGATATATAGATAGAACTGCTGCACTACACTCTTTGTCTATCAGATTGCCTTTCAAAGATGCCATTTTTAACAACACTAAATCGGGATACTGTCATGACATATGTCCACCTCATTTTGTTATCATGAATGATGAAAAACATACAAGTAAAATAACATTGTTTGATCTTCATTGTTCTTCAATAACACAGATCTAAAACTTTAGTTTGAGTAAACTTGCAGGGCTGGCTGAAGTGTACCATCAATGACATTAGGGCTACTTAAAATGAGACAAAATAAAAGCAAATCCTGCAAGAAGTGGTTCTGAAAATTACCTTTCCCTGGTAAACCACTCTCAAAAAATTACCTTTTTTTCTGTTGAATCTCTCTCAAAAATTACCTTTGCCAACTGGAGCTATCTCAGAGTGCCTTGATGTTAAGCAATATAGTTTTAAGTTGAAAATGTCAGGAGGCCATGAAAAGAAATTGATGGAAAATTTCAGGGTTCCTTGTTTATATTTGAAGCAGCCTGTGTATTTTTCTTCTTTAACATAGATAGTCTCTGCTGTGCTGACACTTTGATTTCTGCATTGCCAAAAACAGCATGTTTCTGGGCTTAATGGCTTCACAGAGAAAGAGTATGAAAGTGATTTAGTTATTGCTCCAGAAGAACTGTTACCAGTGGGATACTCTAAACAGATGTTTTCCAAATTCTTTTCTGGCTTTGTGAAGGTTAAAGTACCTTAAAAAATCAATAAAAATTAGCTTCTTGGATAACTACCAGGATTATAACTATAGATGTTTTGTTTTTACTTACATGATATGAGTGTTTATGAAGATTAAAGAATGGGAAGATGTGTCCAAGCATGTGGCTATCAAATGATGCATTTTAACTTACTGTCATGGCATGCAAGCATTCTTGGAGAACATTGTAGCTAAAGAAGCTGGCACTCATTGAGGTAGGTAAGCAGAAACAGAACTTATATTATACTTTATATACTATAATACAACATAGATTTTCTTGGGTTGGTTGACGAGTATGACGACACTACATTGGCTGCGGCCTATTGGCATATCACTAGAAAAACAAGTGAACTTTCCTGTGATCGAGAGCCGGATCAGATAGTTGATGCAGTCCTACTAGAGATGGCGCGAACTGTTCGCCGGCGAACTTGTTCGCGCGAACATCGGGTGTTCGCGCTCGCCGGAAGTTCGCGAACGTCGCGCGACGTTCGCCATTTTGGGTTCGCCATTGTTGGCGCTTTTTTTTGCCCTCTCACCCCAGACCAGCAGGTACATGGCAGCCAATCAGGAAGCTCTCCCCTGGACCACTCCCCTTCCCTATAAAAACCGAAGCCCTGCAGCGTTTTTTCACTCTGCCTGTGTGTGCTGAAGAGATAGTGTAGGGAGAGAGCTGCTGCCTGTTAGTGATTTCAGGGACAGTTGAAAGTTTGCTGGCTAGTAATCGTTTTGATACTGCTCTGTTATTGGAGGGACAGAAGTCTGCAGGGGTTTGAGGGACATTTAAGCTTAGGTAGCTTTGCTGGCTAGTAATCTACCTTCTACTGCAGTGCTCTGTATGTAGCTGCAGTGGGCAGCTGTCCTGCTTCTGATCTCATCTGCTGACTGCTGCAATAACAGTAGTCCTTGTAAGGACTGCTTTTATTTATTTTTTTGTTCCAATACAGAGCAGTATCAAGCAGATTACTAGCCAGCAAACTTACTATCATCTGTCCCTGAAATCACTAACAGCTCTCCCCCTACACTATCTCTTCCAAGCACACACAGGCAGATTTTTCAGATACATTTTTGCCCTTGATCCCCCTCTGGCATGCCACTGTCCAGGTCGTTGCACCCTTTAAACAACTTTAAAATCATTTTTCTGGCCAGAAATGTCTTTTTTAGATGTTAAAGTTCGCCTTCCCATTGAAGTCTATGGGGTTCGCGAACCGTTCGCGAACCGCTCGCATTTTTGCGCAAGTTCGCGAATATGTTCGCGAACTTTTTTTCCGACGTTCGCTACATCCCTAAGTCCTACAACCCATCGTGCCCATTCTCTTCATTGTAATCTGACTGTTCGGCTCTAGGGCCAAACGTTCGGATTAACCCAGTATCGCCCTCCCATTAGAGGGAATATCGTCTTAAGATCTATTCATTTGGTGAACTTACTAAATGAGCAGATCTTATTGTGTATGGCCACCTTAAAAGAGGATACTGGAAGAGGTAGTGCTTGAGTTGGTTTCAATATGTAAGAAGTATGGGTAGCATAAAGACTCTGGTTAGGAGCAATTTGCTTAGGTCAAGTACATATAATTTCCTATTATCTGCAAACAATGGGTAGGTACTACAATTTCATATACTGGGTGCTCACTTCATAAAATTTGCATTGGAATATTTCTTTTCACACTGAATTTCATAGTGTTCCATTTTAGTGCTGCATGCAGGTTTTGCTTCAGCTAAAAGTCTATTAGTGCATGGGGCATATGGAATGTGCATGGTTTGAGAGCCTACCTTCATTGATGCATACAAATATGTATCAATGGAGACTGCATTCTTTAGTGAAAACTAGTCTTCTTGGAAGGTATATTTTGTATCACATTGATGACACCTAAATATACTAAGAACAAAAAAGGAGATGTACATACTGTATATATTAGCAAATGTAGTACCATGCAATCCAAATATGATAATATTTAAAGAGGTAGGACAAATAGGAAAAATATCCACTGCAGGCTTTCACTCTATAAACCTTGCTTTCAGGTTGAAATGGTATAAGATGAAAATACGGTGGCTTTTCTCTGTGTCCAAAATGATCAGATAAGCACAAGCACTGGAGTGCTAAGGGATGCAAAACTGTGCCTCTTAGGATGCCATTCAAGTAACATGGTGAAATCTGCCTGGATGGTATTGGAAACCACAACAGAAAAAATAATAATATGGAACGACTGATTAAAAAAATAAGAAAAATCAGAAAGAAATGTGGATAATGTGGCTACTTAAACGTAAATGCCAGGAGCAGATTCCCGTAAATAATGTTGGGGTTCAGCCATGCTAGGCCTCTATGGTTTCCACGCAGAGGGGAATGTATGGTAGATAGGTGGAACATTTTTATGTAACTGCAAAGAAATAAGATGTTGAACTTGTAGTTAATTAGCAGCTACTATCAGACACTTCTCTTTCAAACTTTCCCTTCTTAGGAACGTGAATTGATTATTCTGAACACATTGGGACGCATTACAGCGACAATGTCTGCTTTTTGTTGTCTTAAGGACATAGTTCTCCATCAGGACAGTTAACATGGTGGCATTTATAAGTAACACGAGTATTATATTTAGGTCTCCCTTCACCATAAAGACACTTTACAGAAAAGGCTGTCTATGAGATCTGTAGAGGTCCAAACTTCTCCTGCTGACCCTGTTCTTCCCTTTTCTGTCTTGTTGGTGCACTCCATTACTGTTTTATCTTTCTGCAGATGATTCATATGGAATACACTACTTACCATGTCTGTGATTGTGAAATCAACTGGATCAGCTGTGTGAGGAAACACAAAGACCCTAGGGTTTATTAATAATTATAGGTGCCCCACTGCTCAGGTACAGTTGCCAATTGGAAACAATTAGCCTGTCACTTTCACTTTCAAATGTGTAGAATGTTTAAAATGAATTGCTGATTGATTTTTATTTGCAACTATCATTGAGAACCTAACTGGAGGAAATAGTCCCTGAAATAGATATCTGATTTGGGGAGCAACTATGCTTGTGGTCTTTCATATTCGCCCTTCACTTCCCACAATCATGAATCTTCTATAAGTGAACAAGAAAAAGGCTCCAGGCAAAAGCCCCCGAAAAAGTCTACAAATATAAGAATACTCCTGTAGTACAGAATCTATACTATACAGTAGAGATATAGATACTCAAACATATACTGACCTTCATGTTCATACATGCCAAAAGATTAATAGCAATGAGATGGAAATCAAGTCTAGCACCTACAGTCCGTCAATGGCTTGATTTGGTCAATCAATAGCTTCCTTTATATAAGATCACATATTACAAAAGAGGCTGTCCGGAAAAATTTGACAAAATTTGGTCTATCTGGGTGGATGAACACCTTTCGTTGACGCGAGATTAAGAATAGTGAATGTCTATGTCATTATACGTCTATATTCCTATATGCGATACAATTGATATTTTCATTAAAGAGCGACAACAGTTTATTGTTTAAATGTATGATAGTTTAATGAGGGCTTTAACCTTTAACAATTCATGCTGTGTAACAGATAGCAATAACTGTATAATAGATGTCTGTTTTGAAGATTACTGTTTTATTATTCCTTGTATAAGACAAAAGCAAAAGTGAGAAACATATCTGTACTTACTGCAAAATCAATAAAAAAAGACATATAGATACTCTATAGATACTAGGCGCTAGCAACCCACCAGAATGTGGAAAACGTAGGACTACATAGTGTCATGGGGCCCAATACAGCAACATTTTCTGGGCCCCCTGGTCCCAGCCCACCCCAGCCCAGCCCAGCCCCCACCCCACCACCAGATAGCTCCTTCTATAAATTAAAAAAAAACATTGGAGCAAGGGCCCCCATAAAAGTTTAAAAAAAACAATGGTGGTCAGGGGACCCCTACAAGTAAAAAAAAATCATTGATGTCAGGGCCCCCCCTATAAATTAAAAAAACATTGGCTCCAGCCAGGGCCCCGCATAAAAGTAAAAAAAAAAATGGTGGTCAGGGCCCTCATACAAGTAAAAAAAAATATCATTGGTTGTCATATCAAAGTGTGAAAAACGTACTCCCCTACTGTAGTATGGATTGCAAGGTATCTGTAAGAAACACTTAGCAGAAGTGAGAATCAAAAAACAGCCTGTTGCCTGACCATTTTCAAATCTTGCAAAAAGCGCACTATGAACAGGGTCGGACTGGGCCAGCAGGACACCGGAAAAAAAACCTGTGTACACAGTGTAAAATTATGTACAGTATGTGGGGTAACCCAACTAACAATGGAGAACACCAGTACCATATTCCTATGAGCCCCGTGAGCCCAACATGAACCCAGTGGAAGTGTACTTGAAACCAGAGTGTATCCTTAGCCCCAGTAAAGGAGTGGTTGAGCGTCATAAGGAAACACCTAAATACAGAACAACATAATGTCAAATCCAGAACACAAAGGGATGCAACAGGAGTGGCATATCAAGAAAGTTACCTAGACAGATAGCTTTGTGATGGTATCATGGACATAACATGCTCAGGAAGGCTAAATGGGCTAAACCCACAGTATAGGGAACAACTTGTCAGTCTTAGATGGACAGGCAAAGCCTTTCAACATCCTGTTTGGAGCTTGAGAAAATTGCAGTACAGATGATTAATAATCTCCATTTATCCACAAGATGAAAAACCCACAGTGGGAGGGCACTGAATCAAAGAGGAGGCAAGAGACACCACTCACCAGATGCCTACATCATCTGGAGTCTAAACCAGTATATCTGGTATCCAAGAACAGCAAACTCTGTAACCAGAACCCAGACAAAGCAGCATTCAGCCTTACCGTTACCATGCGCTCATATCTGGTAAATTTAACTGCCAGAAATGCTTACATAGGCCAGGCCAAGTAATAAGTAATAATCAATGGCAATACCATAATGTGTCCAATGTATAACAGATACTGTAATGAACAGAGTCCCAAAACCCAGACCTAGCTCCAAGGTCCCTATCGCAGCTCACTCTTCTGCCTATAACAACCACCTTTGGCTTCAGGGGGAGCCTTCCGCTACTCGGGTGCCGCCAAGTTTTAGCTTGAGAGAACCAGGGAGAAAGTTCTAGGGAACTGAACATAGTAACAACAACAGCTCTACATGACACATAGGTGAATATTGAAATCTTTTTGGAAAAGAATTGCCTCAAACACCTTAAAAAGATTACCATATCCCCTAACACAGCATGTCTCCAGAACTCAAACCAGATAAAGTGGCTTTCATGTACAATTTTATAAGATACCCAATGTTTACTAGTAGAATGTGTCAACAGATAGCCCATGTAAGAAATGACACCCCTCTGGCTGTAGGAGGGACAGTAAATTCCCACAAAATAAGGGCACATGTAATGTATAGTTATCTGAACCAAGAAATGTCCTCAATGACGTAGCACACAAAACATCACAATAGGTGTATCATGATAAGAAGAGAAGCACAATAGCATTTAAATGTATATATGTACATATAAATACATACACATGTGTATAAAAACATACATATAAGCCAGTTTGGTAAAGTTCCTTGATAGGACACATACACGTTTAACCGTTGATTACTAGTTAAGCATTCTGAAGGTATAGAGCTTCTTAGGATAAGCATATGTTGTACTGTATATTCATCAGTGGCTGTAGAACCCCTTACCATATTAGATTAAAAAGAAAAAGGATCCTTTGGGCCACACATTAAGGAAGTGGAGCCATGGTGCTAGAATTTGCTAAATAGCATTGCATTTGGCTGAAAGTGTAATAGACATTATGTTTATTAGACATGGATACAACCATGGATGCACTGGTGGAATAATAAATGGGGTAAGCTGCATAATGATCGCGTGTGCAGCTCCGTGTAAATTGCTCAATGCTGCTAGGACCAAGAAGGCCCAACGAGAAGCCTGCACCACCAGTGCAGTCCAAGTAAATCAATATGTGTGCAGTAGATCAATTGCATTCAAATATAGCCACAGAATCCCAGCAATACATATAGCTCAAAAAAAAAAAAAAAAACACACAAAGCAAGAAAAAGGTCCCATAGACCAAAAAACCCTGGCACCAGGATGCCTTATGGGCAGGCCTAATACTTTCCCAATGTGAAAATGAAAAATGTGCTTCCAATGCGAGCAATGGCAGAAGCAGAAGGACAAAAAGATGCCAGTAGGTGGGTGTGGTTGGTCTTTTAAAGTTTTTTGGGATGGAAGGGACTATCCCGCTAAGTACTGACATGGAATTCATCAAGGGAAAGTATATTTCCTTTGGATATATACAGTCGATCTATGAATGATTTATACTTTACAAAGATAAATTGTACTACAATTCTAGCAGTGGTCATTGTTTCCGTGTTTTGTTTTCTAACACCAAATGTATTGTGTCAAAGGTTATTTCTTCCTGTATTTTTTTCTTACGTCAAATATATTGCAATCAATGGGCATTTTTCTCTATATTTTCTTACACCAAATACATTGGAGTTAATGGGTATTTTTTCTCATCCCAAATGCATTGAAATCAATGGGAATTTATTTGTAGTGAAACAAAATGCACTGCAAAATTCTAGGGCAGATTCTGGATTTTTTTTATAATGTGAGGATTGCCAGAATTGTAGTACTATTCATCTTAGTAAAGTACTTTATATTTCCTATTGAAATGTACAGTCTATCCATGATTCACTTAAATGGACAGGCGTTTTAAAAGCATTCTGGTACTAACGTGTTCAGGGATAAAAAGCTTTGCTTTTGTATTTCCAATGAGTAATAATAAAAAAAATAATAATGTTAATGAAGTCAGCTGCATGGCAACCACTAAGAGTGACTGCAAACTAAGAGTGACTGCCATCGTAACCCTAAGAGTGACTGCCATCGTAACCCTATTACTATGGGCTGTGTATAAACCACTACTTATCTCTCTTAACCCCGCTAAAGTGAACTGTCATCATCTGGGAGCTGGATACTTACATGTTCTGCTCCGCTGTTAATGTAATTAACATTCATAAAAAGGGCCTCATGTCTTAGGTTTTATAAATGGATCCATTTGCAATTGTATTTTACATTGCAAAGTGGAAAAATGAAGCAAAATGTAACTTTTAATGGATTATTAATGACACGTTCTACATTTGTGCTTCTAGATCTTCAGGTTTTTTTGTCTGGTGTTCTTTAATATTTAATAAATCATTCCCAGGGTTGTGACAGATTTTAACCATAACATAAACAGCAGGAGGTATAAACTCAACTCATTTCATATAGGCATATAATATCAGTGTCAACATCATCATGCCCTCCAGGTATATTGGCAAAACAACCAATGGAAGCAAAGCTTTTTCCGACAAAGCTTCGAAAATAAAGTTCTCTCCTTTTATCCTACTAGAAATCAATTGGAGCCCTTACAGCGAAATCCTATAAAATAACTTCAAACACCAATTCTTAGTCTTAAAATTTGTATTATGACTATACCTCTTTGAAGCTTTATGACTGAAGTTTGGAGAAAAATGATTTAAGTGCTATCTGCTAGACATCAGAGTGTCAAAATCTTCTCTCAGTTTTTCTTGACACATAAATTGCTGGTCTTGGTTTCTTTTTATTTTTATAGATTTTGATTTCTTTAGCGCCCCATGTGGATTGAGTTTCTGAAAGTCATTTAACTGCTGTTCTCCCCTCTGTCTTATTAACTTGGGAAACTCTAAGAGAGAAGGCTAATCATATTTGCCATGACTACAAACAACTTATCCACTTTTGCTTGTGGATATTTGACCTGATAATTATTATGGGTGACCTAGAACAATTTGCAACCATGAGGAATAATTAAACACATCACACCAAGATTTCATTGTGTTAGTGGGATTATGTGCACAAGGAATCTGCAATACACTTGGTTGTAGGCCAAAGTGAGAAATCTTCAGTTTCGGACTGACCCACCGGGATACCAGGAAAATTCCTGTTGGGCCAAGGTGTCAGTGGGCCTCTTGCTTCTAACAATTTGGCCTATTTCATGGTCATTCCCTATTTATTTATGGGGAAAAAATGTTTAATAATGGAAGAATATAGTAAGTAGATATAAAAGACTAGTTACATGAATAAAGAAGTTGAGTGAGGAGAGGAGAGGAGGAATAAAAGTTTGGAAAGTGGGCCCATGGTCTAAGTTTTTCTGGTGGGCCCCAGGCATCCCAGTCTGACACTGAAAATTTCCTCTACAGTTGTTAAAGGAGAAGGAAAGCTACGGAGGCATTTTATTGCCAATAGATTAGCTGCAATAGTGCAAGCTAGAATGCTATATTTATTCTGTAGAATGTTTTACCATACCTGAGTAAAAAGCTCTAGAAACTCTCTGTTTGTTTAGACTATTAATGTGGTGTGACATCACTTCCTGCCTGATTCTCTCCCTGCTCTGGGCTCAGATTACAGTAGAGAAGGGAGGGGTGGGGGGAGAGGAGCAAACTGAGCATGCTCTTGCCCAGGCCAATGAGGTTTAAGCTGAAGGCAGGAAGTCTGATACAGAAGCCCATGTGTACACAATAGAAGGAAAGAAATGCAGTATTTATATACAGGGGACTCAGAGCAACATTACTTGGGGGGTTTACTGGTATATTTAGATGGACCTTTCTGATAAGGCTTACTTAGTTTTAACCTTTCCTTCTCCTTTAAAAGCTGTTCAGGCAACTAGTATAGCAGGTACAGAAATATTTAAGGAAAATATTGTAATTATTTTTTGTATAAATAATTACCTGTTTTGGGATTTTTCATAAATCTATTTTACAGATGACTGCCGAAATAATCAAGGAAATGCTGTAAAGTATTTAAGGTACTTGGACTTTGAATATTTTCTTTGTTGGGCCTAGTTTAGGGGAAAGCAGAATGTATATACTAGACATAAGCTTATGTTTTCAGCATTAAAGGGACAGCTAAAAACACCTTTTGCTAAAAATAAACGCAATAAATAGGACTGTTAAAATGCCTATTGTTTCAATTAAAAAAAATATATTTTCCTATTTGTTTGTCATTAAAACACATAAATCTGAAAGTTGGGCTATTTTCACTGAATTAACCTCTCCCTTTCCTTTACAGCAGTATGTTCAGAGCTCCCTATCTACCTTGAAAATACTCCTTTCTTCTCTAAGCAGCAGTTTTTGAGCAGCTCAGTATCAGAGGCTTTTCAGTCGACTGGTAACTAGTTTTATCAGATCTTTTGAAGCTCTTCAAGATCAGGAAGTGCTTGTCTGGCTAAACTGCTTCTTTAGTGCCAGAAATAACATAATCCATAGATATTTCTTAATTAAAACAAGGGGCAAAAGGTATGGTCAGCACATGCCCTATTCATTTACTTCATGTTCAAAATTAGTTTCCCACTTTTTGAAAACTAGTTCAAACAACTTTTCTTTTATTTATACTTATTTATACTTATTTTCTGTTTTCAAAGAGATACTGACACCAGTAATTAAAACTTTTTTACAGTTATCATAATATTATCTTTTGCTTTTACATTACCCATCTGATCCCCCATGTTCCTCTATGAGGGGGCTGCCATATTTGAGCTTCAGCAGTCTGTTAGCATTAGAAGCTCTAACTGACAGGCTGAGAAGGGACAGTCAGTTGGCAAAACAGTCAGGTTTAGGAACTTCAAGTAACAATTACTTAAAAAAGCATAACTATGAGTGAAAAACGATCAACATGTGCTATAGGTAACTGTTGATGCACATTAATATTTTGAATAATAATGTTTTAGTGATAATATCACTTTAAGGGAATGCGTAGATGTAAACAAAGTAAGTGTATTAGTACCTTAATAAAACAATCATTCAAAAATGTGTAGATGTGGTCTTCCATGGTTGTTGGCCACTAGTATACTTTTCCACTTTTTAAAAGTAAAGTAATGAATGACATTGCAGAGTGGATAATGTATTGTGCACACTCCACACCATAAATTTCAAGGTTTATATTTAAGTGCAATTAAAGGTTCATTTTCTCTGATGTGATTTCATGATTATTCTTATACATGTTAACATTCTACATAGTAACAGTCAACTGAGCCAGGGTTGCTAATGTACACTGCTTTGTATGTTCAGCCAACAGACATTAGGACATAAGGACACAATGGGTTTTTTTAGCAACTGTTGCCCCATGTTAAAGATTTCTTCCAGCTGGACATCTGATACCTTCATTTATTACACAAAACTTTCGCCGTTTAGATGCCGCCGTTACACCAATTTATGTTAAATATGTCACACAAGCTCTCAAAACAATTAGGTGTTAAATGCTTAATGGAACAGTAACACCAAAAAATGAAAGTGTTTTAAAGTAATGCAAATATCATGTAGTGTTGCACTGTACTGGTAAAACGGATCTGTTTGCTTCAGAAACACTACTATAGTTCATAATGGAGCAATGGCGGAAATTGAAAAATGACTATATGGCACAGGTTAAATAATGGATAACAGATAACACCATTATGTTCTACAGAGCTTACTGTATCTGCTATCTGCTGTGTAACCTGAGTCTTTTCTCCTTTGAATGGTTGCCCCCATTGCTACACAGCAGCTTATTTATATAAACAATAGTAGTGTTTCTAAAGCAAACACACCAGTTTTACCAGTTCAGGGCAACGCTACATTATATTTTTGTTACTTTAAAATACTTAAATTTTTTGATTGTTATTAAAGCCAATACAGTATAATCTTTGAATTTGGAGGATATCATAAGTGAATGCTACTTCCCAGAGGCTTGAGACATCATTTCCTGAAACAAGTGTGAGTTTCTGAACTTATGTGTGGTTTCTGCTCTGATCTTCAAGTGTTTATTTTTTTCACTGAGCAAACTTTTGAAAAAAATAAAAAGTTTGGTGCCTAAAAAGTTTAGAGCACATTGGAAATCATCATGAAAACATTAGCAGAAAGGGAGGTCATATACACCATGGAAGCTGGTGCTTACGTTGCTGATTTTTCATCAATTTTGATGCAGACTTCACTGGTTTCTATGCTTTCATGTAATGTGAATCTGAATCAATGACTTGTCACCTTGTGCAAATACCCTTACATCAGCAGCCTGGAGCAAATGCTGTGAATCAGGAAAAGAAGGGCATAACTAGTGATGGGCGAATTTATTCGCTGCAAACTTCCACGATTCTCCAGCGGCGAATAAATTTGCGTAACCGCATAGAAAATTTAAGTTTTTCGGCAAAGTGAAATGCCCCAAATTTGCCCATCACTAGACATAACCAGACATATACTGTAGATAGATCTTCACTGATAAAGGACTTTGCTGACCTTATGCTGGTACACAAGCCTAAAACATAAGGGGGGGGTTATTTACTAAACTCTGAATTTTTCTGGTTGGAGTTTTAAAGGGAAAAACACAATTTTTTGTGGAAAAAACACTATAATTTTTAAATAAGTGAATATAAAATTGACGAGAGTGCTATTCTAAGAACTTTTGCACTGTACATTCATTATTTATTTTCTTTTAATTCCAAGATATTAAGGAATGCATTTACCGTTAATATGAATGCATTTTTTTTACAACAGCACCACCTGCTGGTCATTTTCTGACCATTCTGAGCACCAAGTAGTCAAGGAAGTTGTCTGGAGAAGAAAGAGGCAGAGTCTGATGTTCTTCTGGTTAGGAAAAAAAAATAGAAACCTTTGTCAAATCATTCCTTACCAAAAGAACATCAGACCAGGCCTCTTTATTTCTCCTGGCAACCTCCTTGACTACTTGGTGGTTGTAAAATGACCATCAGGTGGCGCTGTTGTAACAAAATTAATTTACCTTAAAAGTACATGTATCCTTTAATAATTAAAAAGAAATAAATAATTAATGTAAATTACAAAAGTGTTTAGAATAGTACTCTCGTCAATTTTACATTCACTTATTTTAAAGGTTTAGTTATCCTTAAAAAGTTTGAATTAAAAAAGAAATCCATCTTAAACCTGCTGAGTTCATGTAGAAGTCAATGGCAGATGTCCCTTTTACAATTGGAAGAGTATGATGGGTTTACAATAGAATTAGTTGTTTTTCGCGGGATAATCTGAAAAATATACGAAAAAAAATTCTGATTTTTCTGAATTCGGAGTCTTTTCCCGTACCAGATTTTTTCGAGTAAATGTATTTATAAATTCAGTAAAAATGCGCACAGGATTTTGGTCAAGGTGTTTTAAGAAAATAATGAGAGATTTAGTAAATAACCACCAAGGTGTAGCATTGTGGAGCTTTAGTTCTCCTTTAACAGTCAGTTTAATTCACAAACAATATAAATTAGCCCTATTTGCTGTTACTAATCCCTTTGTTCTCTAAAATCATAGTAAAAAAAAAAGACAGTCATAGTACTTTTTTCAATAGATAGGCTGCACTCTAGAGTGTTGTGAAACACGTGTATTATTTACATACATTGTAGACTAGAAGAAAAGAACTTTCATTTGAAGCAACGTAGGTGGTTCTTCACAGTCAGGACAGTGAGGTTGTGGAATGCACTGCCGGGTGATGTTGTGATGGCTTATTCAGTTAATGCCTTTAAGAGTGGCTTGGATGATTTCTTGGACAGACATAATATCAAAGGCTATTGTGATACTAAGCTCTATAGTTAGTATAGGTATGGGTATATAGAATGTATGTGAAAGTATGGAGGGGTGTGTGTATGGATGCTGGGTTTTCATTTGGAGGGGTTGAACTTGATGGACTTTGTCTTTTTTCAACCCAGTTTAACAATGTAACTATGTAACTATATTGTATGTCTACAATTTTCCAGAAACAGTTCATAGTGAAAAGTATTCAGACAAGCCTTTTAAACCCCCATGTCCTCTGCTGGAACACAAACTGCTGAGTTATAACTTGTCTTTGGAATTAACTACCAGTACACAACAGTGATTCAGCGGGGTTGTATTTTTTCATATTTTCTCTGCTTTTGAGAAAGTGGCGGGACAGCCATGAAACGCGATAAGCCTATGGTTCTTTAATGTTTCTACAATGATGTTCCACTTTTAATGGACTAATACATTTTGGAATTTCTATCATAACACTCCAGTTCATTTCTGTGGTGCTCCGTGTCTCTGCATACAGTTTGGACTACAAAGTTTTTCCGGGGTTACTTTCCCTAAGGTGATGCACACACAGGAGAAGTTATACACGTGGTGCTCCCAGGTAACTCATTTTGTGAATTGTTCAAAAAAAATATATGATCAGATGATCAATGTCGGGTTCATATATTCTCGCTCATCTTGCCATATGATTTTCCACTAGCCATATATGATTCTTGCCCACAATGAGTAAGTCTATGTTGGATTTGAATAAATACTCAAATTGAGCCTGGCTTTGAAGTTCCCCCTTGGCCTGACTTGAACCATCCGAATCCTGCTTAAAAAGGCCGAATCCCGAACCTAAATCCTGTATTCGGTGCATCCCTAGTTCTTAAGTTGACTTTGTATGTAAGTTGAAATATATACATTTACTTATTACATGCAACAAAACAGATGTTTGTCTTAAGATAATATTTATTTTGACCTTTCTGTGCATATGCATTTTTACCTTTCTGTGCTCTGCAGTAGACAACACATGCCTGAGTGGATTGGGGCAGGTGGTTTATTAAAGCTAAATGCTAATAAAGGCCAAGCAAACCACAGTACATTATTGGAGTAGCCTCTGTATGTAAGTAGGCGTTGTATGTAAGTAGGTGTATGTAATTTGAGGACTCCCTGCAGTGATGAGCAAATTTATTCACCAGCCATGGATTTGTGATGAAATTCCGCACTTCACCACCAGTGAATTTTTTTTGCGAAACTGCTGCAAAAATTTGTAAGAAAATTTTGCCACAACAAATTTGACAAATTTAACAATTGACAAAAAAAGTCGTCACAAGAAAAAATAACCTTTGAAGTTAATGCATTTGGACAAAAAAGTCACAGAGACAAAACAGTTGCCAAGACAAAATTGTCGCTGAAAAAAAACCCGCCAATTGACAAATGCATGAGAAAAAATTTTGCATGTAAAAATTGTTGAAAGTGCAATAAAAAAAAAAGTGTTGGGCTGGCTTAGGCTGGGGACCTTAGTTACAAATTTATAGGCTGTTATAGGAGCAAAAGATGGTTCCACTTCGTATACTACCCTTGGTTTGGGAAAGTAATGTAGCTGGATACTGTTGGTGTCAGTGTGTATATAGTATCCTGTAAAATTGAACTTTGGCATGGAACACAGTTATAATAAGTTTTGATGTTTCTCCTGCTCGAACTAGAACCTCAAGTGGAAGGCAAGGCATGATATCATTTTGTATAGAAAATATGTATCAATTTTAAAAGAAGGAAATATAAATGTATAAATGGGAGAATAGCAGATATGGATACCTGAAACACACAGCAAACTACAGCAAGCAGAAGAAAGGCTATATGGAGAATATAAACGACAAAGGGACTGGAACAAGCAAGACAACTGAATGTGTTTGCATTAATTGTGGTTTTTGATTCCTTGTTCTTTTCCTGCATGTGGTGCTGCGGTCATGATCCTGAGTGCAGCAAACCTACATTAGGGATCTCTAGAGGAAAGCAGACAAGAAATCAACTGCCCTGCTTCATGTGAAGCACCTCAGAAACACTTGTAAACATTCATTATCACTCCAGTAGAACACCAGGGACAACCAGTATTGTATGGTCAGGTTCTCTGACAGTGATGTGAATGTGTGAGTGACAGAAGCCAAGAATTTAATGTGTAGCAAATATTAACACTGCAATTGTCCTGTATAATCAGTTTGCTGATACCTAGTCATCATGAACCCAAAGCAATAATGTCGGTGTATTTATATGCTGGTATATTGTTTTACACTGACTCTAATGTTTTTGAATGAAGAAGCAATATATGATTTGTAAATTGGAAGTAATTGTAATAATTGAAAAACACAGGCCCTTGACCTGTTCTCACATTATACTGAATAACACATTCTACATTTAAATTGTATTGTCTTTGATCTGGGCCTCACTTCTTAATGTGTGGAACTGGAAAGTGCAAGAAATTGTAACATTGTCGTGTTTTTATCCATAATGCAGATTTTCCCATTAAAATTTCACTTTAATTGTTTTTCCTTAATATCAGCACAACATTTTGTAGCCTGGCACAATATTTTCTGCAATTACACAAAGGTTGCATAAGTCAAGATTGGCATCTAGTAGGAGGGCAAAGGGTGAGTATTTTTCACGCCCCTCATATGTATGAGATTCAGAAGGAAGAATAAATGTGTATGTGTAGATGGAACACATAAAGAGAGCCGTTATTTACTTTTGATCAGCGGCCGGTGTAAAGTCCAAGGTTCCCTTGCCTTGTTCACAGTAATGACTCTCAGGAATGGTAGTTCATATTATGACTATATGACATGTACATTTTAAACAGTTGTAAATTTTAACCCAGCCTTTGGTTTCTGTAAACACATGGGCACTATTTATGAACAATTTATAAGGACTCTTTTGTGATATTGACAATGGCGGACTAAATTTTAGAGGGTTTATATTTCATGTTGTGATTTCATCTTGTGGATATAGTCACGATCGGGACCCTAAATCCAGAACAAATGCTAGGCTCCCTGGTCTCGGCTACACTTCTGCCTGTAGCAGCCGCCTTTCACTTCGGGAGGAGCCCTCCGATAATTGGTTGCCGCTAGGTCTTAATAGGAGAGGAACACAGCTAAAGGTTCTGGACGAGCAAAGGGGCACATTCGTTTTACCAAGGAAATATGATGGAAGGCAACACAGCTCAGAAGACAGGCCAGACGGTAAAGAGTGGTCAGGCAGACTGGGCCAGCACAAGCAGAGTTTGAAGAATGGTCCGACAGGCTAGGATCAGGATTGGAGAGTGTAGAATAGTCAGTAGGTAGGCAAGGGTTAGATTGGAGAGTTCAGAATAGTCAGCAGGCAGGCAAGGGTCAATATCAGTATAATCAAACAGTGTTAACAAAGAATACACTGGCCAGGAACCATCTAAGTAGAACCTTCAAGGGGCCATGAAATTACTTTCAAAGCCCCTTTCAATACTTTGAATTTCGCGCCATTGCGCAATGACGTCATCACGCCGGCTTGTAAAACCAGGAAGAGCATGCCATACGCGCCATAGGAGAACCAGAGCTGGAAGAAGAGAGATGCACGCGGCGAACGTCCCCGCCGGAGGTGCGGTAGGTGTCTCCATCGGCCACTAGACCATCATGGTAAGCGGACCTTATAGGTGTTGACGGATAATCCCAACTCCTTCTCACATTATTTATCACTTGGTCAAATCTCTTGGCTTGTCAAAGGCATGTTGGCGTTTCCGCTTTGTAAAGCACTGTGTACTTTTGTGGTGCTATATAAATAAACGAATACAATAGAGTACAATACATTTGCAACATCATTGTGCCACTGCATTATTTTAGTTGTTCACAATAATAGATGCAATGGGTGCATATAGATATTTGCTACATTGCTAATGAACTATAAAGTGTGCAGTAAGTAAATGCTGCACAGATTGTAGATAACATTAGGAACATTAGAGTATTTAATAATAGCCAATTAGCATGTCGTTAAAAACTTTTTAACAGGAGCATCAATTGATATTTTAGTGCAATATTAAAATGTGGTCCAAGTCTTTGCGATCCTACTAAATAACTGGATTTCAGAAATATCTTCAGTATGACATTGCCTACAATTTTGGCGTTTTTTGGACTTGACATTGACATTTTCTTTTTGGATTCTGAATCCACAATGCAGACTACACAAACTGAATGCTGGCAATTTTCAATAATTAGCTTCTGGGGTTATAGTTCTACAATAGCACACTGCTGGAAGAGCATAGATGATCCTATTAATATCAGTGGGCACGACTATGAAAGAAAACACATAATGTAGTAAAACTGATAAGATTTATGCTTAATATATACATTTAAATTTTATCCATATAGCACATTTCACATGTTCTTAGATACACTGCATTGTGATGATCTTTTTTGCTCATGTGACATGCCACTGGTGTACAGATAGATGAGCCCTGTTGTCACCAGGGACAGTAGCTGACTGCATATAGATCTTTGTATACCAATTTATTAAGCATCCCTGATATTTATTTTGCTATGGTTTGACTACAGATATAGAAATAGAGATATAGGTATATAGGAATACATACATATATATACACACATATGTGCAAAGCTGCATAATCAATTGATTATTAGCAGTTTACTAAAAAAATATCACTGATCCAAGAGAATAAAGTTTTATATCTATTGCAAATGCAAGGATTTTACTTATGTACAGTCAAAATACATTTATTCATGCACAAAATGTTCCTTATGCTGCAATGCCGGTATTTGACACTCTCCCTCCTGAGTTTACAGATGCCATTTAAGCAGTTTAGATGAGTTAAACCACTACAGCAGCTGTTACTTAGGACAGGCCCAAGATGGTGCATGAGGACTGATGTTCTTTTTACTTCAAAACAGGCATTGATAAGAACATACAAAGGCACAGCATTGTGAGAACAGGCCAAAATAATTTTCACTACAGCCAGCCTATTTTAGAAGCATTAATGAACAATTAACCAACACTGGCACTCTTTCCATCCCTAATCCTATGGTAGAATCACTAATCTTCACCACTAGCTGCTAATGATGAAGGTCTCTGAAGCTTTACGTCTTATCTCAGCCTGTTCTTAATGCTTTCATAAGTATTCTTTCTGCATACGGACCCCCTACTGCTCCTCAACCTGAATACAATAGAGTAGTGCATTTTTTCAGAGCTTTCTGTTCAAAAACATTTCCAGACTTATGTTTGCCTTCCTACTGCAACAAGCAAAAGTGATCAGCAGAAGACTATTGAGACCACAAAGGACTCTGTTTGTCCAAACTTGCTATAATGCTAAAAGGAATGTATTCATAGTAAAGTTAGTGTTTTTTTCTCTCCCATTCAGGTGCATCAAACAACATTTAGAAATGGTGCAAAATGACTGTATTACTGAAAGAAACGAGTGAAATGAAAGGCAAACTTTTGTAAACTAATGGGAAAGGGGGCTTCCATACTGATCTGATAGATGCACAGTATTTGGCTTTGTTATGCTGTAAGATATATACGTATGATAAGATATGTGGAATATGCACTTGTATTTTTGTTTTCAGAAGCTGTTGGGTTTTAGGATTTTAGACATATAGCCCAATACAATGCTACACAGTATGAAGTAAGTACCATTACTTCTCCACCAGAATTTTGTGATTGGGACCAAAGTTTATGGAGCTTGTTAGTGACATTGTTAGTTATTCTGAAAACCAGTGCCACTAAAATCATAATCAATAAGCCACTATACATGGGCTATGATGCCATTTAGGTTGCATTACACACTGCAATTGTCAGACTGGGGTGTCAGGGGTCCATTGGAGACTGCTATCTCAAGTGCCCAACATCCTAGTCACAATGCCCCCCCCATCATGAATCCCCCACCACACCCTCACCCAAGTGCATGCCTCCTACCCCCCCACCATGTGCCTCTTCTTCTGCTAAAACCTATGGCTGCCAGGCAGAGGGTCTGGGTTCATGGGGCCCACTTGGTTTTCTTCCAGTGTCCCACCAAGTTTAATGCTGTATTTGTACATTCTCAATGTGTAAGTTAATAATTTTACAATGGGCTTTATAAGGATGACATGTTTAGCACATCACCCTCTTTTCCACTTACTCATTTTAACCCCCCATAAATTAGTAAACCATAACTTTTCCCAACACATTTTCTGTTATAACTCCATGTATATATTAAATTATAAGAAAAATTATAGGGCATATTCACTAAAGGGCGAAATGGCCGTTGCTAGAGAAAATTTGCCAGAAATCTCATCTGCAGGGACATCACCAATTCACTAACAGGGGTAGAGGACAATTCATTAGCGAACAAGAACGTTGCTAGCATTCATTTGCACCCTATCGCCAGGCGACTTTTTGCTCTTGTGAACGGTAGTTACTCCACAAACGAATTTCACAGAACGTTACCTCTTTCGGAAGAGTTTACTTTACCACCTCAGACCAGGTGAACTGACAAAATGAAGCTACATCTTCCTCAATCAGTTACATAATTTCCTGTTTGCCGGAAATGCATTAAAAAATGTTTCTTTTTTTAAAGCTGGATTGCCTTCAAATGTCCAAACTATTAAAGATTTATGTGTGAGGATTTTTTTTCAAACTAATTTGAGGGGTATGTCCCATTTATTAAGGATGGGCTCATGTCTAGGGCATTAGAGGATCTCCTCTGTCTTTATTATGGCTCATTGGACATGTGTTTGAAAAAGTGGCCACTTCAAGCATTGACACCAACATTACTATCAAAGATGTCCATATGACTTTTAGGTACCCGCCCTATTCAAATTGACCTAAGTGCAAAAGTACTAGCGAAGTTGCACTAGGCAGAAATTAAAGTTAGAGGGAGAAAGGAGGTTCTCTCCTGTGACTGCACAATGGGTTGATTGATACAGACACTACTACTGCTTGTGCTAGGTACATTTCACATTTCTGGCTCCTGGTATTTCATTAAGTCTTAGATTTTAGTCATTCTGTCCATTATGTATGGTATATTAAGTCATAGGTTTTAGAGTATGAATCACCCTTTTGTTTCAAAGGTATAATGGTGAATAATAACCATTTCTTGGCCAGTAAAGCTGGTGCATGAAGGCAGATGTGACCATTTAGGACAGTGGGAGAGGGAGAGATTTTTCAGCCGCAGTTATAATGCATGAAAATGCATCTCCATTGGAAATTAATGGAAATTGCTGGTTGTACAACTAGTGCATCACTGTGTTCATTTGAAGCAGCCCAACGACTTTGCAATATATTGATGTTATTTCCAGCAATTTAAAGGGATACTGTCATGGGAAAAATTTTTTTTTTCCAAACGAATCAGTTAATAGTGCTGCTCCAGCAGAATTCTGCACTGAAATTCATTTCTCAAAAGAGCAAACAGATTTTTTTATATTCAATTTGGAAATCTGACATGGGGCTAGACATTTTGTCAAATCCATTGGAAATTAATGGAAATTGCTGGTTGTACAACTAGTGCATCACTTTGTTCATTTGAAGCAGCCCAACTACTTTGCGATATATTGATGTTATTTCCAGCAATTTAAAGGAATTGTTCAGTGTAAAAATAAAAATGGGCTAAATAGATAGGCTATGCAAAATAAAACATGTTTCTAATATAGTTAGTTAATCAAAAATGTAATGTATAACGGCTGGAGTGATTTGATGTGTAACATGTCAGTCTGAACACTACTTCCTGCTTTTCAGCTCTCTTGGTTTACACTGACTGGTTACCCTGGCTACCAGGCAGTAACCAATCATAGACTTGAGGGGGGGGCACATGGGTCATTTCTGTTGCTTTTGAATCTGAGCTGAATGCTGAGGATCAATTGCAAACTCACTGAACAGAAATGTACCATGTCAGCGACTTGAAGGGGGGCCAAGTCGCTGACTAGCTCAGAGTTATAGAGCTGAAAAGCAGGAAGTTGGAGTCTGGTTGTTTTATTAGACATCTGTTCACTCCAGCCTTTATATATTACATATTTGGCTAACTAACTATATTAGAAACATTTTTTATTTTGTACAGCCTATCTATTTACAGAGTTTTTATTTTCACACTGAACTGTTCCTTTAAAGGGATACTGTCATGGGAAATTTTTTTTTTTCCAAACGAAACAGTTAATAGTGCTGCTCCAGCAGAATTCTGCACTGAAATTAATTTCTCAAAAGAGCAAACAGATTTTTTTTATATTCAATTTGGAAATCTGACATGGGGCTAGACATTTTGTCAATTTCCCAGCTGCCCCTGGTCATGTGACTTGTGCCTGCACTTTAGGAGAGGAATGCTTTTTAGCAGGCTGCTTTTTTTCCTTCTTAATGTAACTGAATGTGTCTTAGTGGGACATGGGTTTTTACTATTGAGTGTTGTTCTTAGATCTACCAGGCAGCTGTTATCTTGTGTTAGGGAGCTGCTATCTGGTTACCTTCCCATTGTTATTTTGTTTGACTGCTGGGGGGAAAAAAGGGAGGGGGGAGATATCACTCCAACTTGCAGTACAGCAGTAAAGAGTGATTGAAGTTTATCAGAGCACAAGTCACATGACTTGGGGCAGCTGGGAAATTGACAATATGTCTAGCCCCATATCAGATTTCAAAATTGAATATAAAAAAATCTGTTTGCTATTTTGAGAAATGGATTTCAGTGCAGAATTCTTTTGGAGCAGCACTTTTAACTGGTTCATTTTGAAAAAATAATTTTTTCCCATGACAATATCCCTTTAATTATATCCAATGGAGACACATTTTCTGGAGATCTGTAGTGCAGAAATAATTACAGCGACAAATCTCCCTGTCGGCCACTGCGCTTAGAGTCATTGGCAAAGAAGTAGATCACTGACCAATTTGGACACACGCAGCTGTCAAAATAAACAAGTTACTCAGAACTAAAAATAATTTACCTAGTAACCCAGTCATCAATAAAATAGACTTACCAACAGGTTCAAAAATAGATAATCCAGAACATTTGCAGATTTCAGGAAAGATTGCTTCCAATTTGCCAGATTAGCTAAATTCCTCTTCCCTTTTGTAGCTGGAATAAACCTAAACCTTATCTATACTAATCGATATGCAGTTAGTGAATAGGATATAGACTGGATCATATATTTAGCTATTGTAGATGTTATACCTACATACTGATAGGCCTGTTGAGCTAGGCAATTGCACTAAGAAGTGATAACTAGTTAGATCTAACTAGGCAGATAGAAAAGCATTCAGCATAATGCTTTAAATAATGATCTATGTGATTTAATGCTAGTAATATAATTTAAACATAACATAACTGTAAGAATTCAAACATGTTTATTGTAACTTGTTGTTCATTCATGAATACAGTATATAGCACTTAACTTTGCAAAATATAAGCAATATATGCAAATATTATGTGTTCACTTTAGACCCATTTGTCTGTTTACAAACTGAGCAGAGTGACTTGACTATTAAAAACATTTTTCTAATGGCCACTTCATTTGAATGTTTACTTTTCAGGTGTCCTTACACCTTTTCCCTTGTTCATTTGACTGGGTTTTGTAGCACAACGCTTTGAAAGCTGAGCTTATACAGATGCAAGCATGCGCCAGGCTTATTGTAAAGGCATGACATTCCTTTAGAATGCTTTGTTTGTACTACATTTGTGTTGCTATCTATAGCACTTTGAAATGTTTAATTTACATGCAAAAAAAGTTTATCCAATGTGTCATATATCACTGAAGATTGAAAACAAAGCAGGCTTAATTAAGTAACTGGCGCTTAACTTGTATTTACAACAATGTGTATTTAGTTACCTAAGCACACTGAGAAATTCTGTAAGTATTTGAAGTGCCTACTCTATGTTAACAGGGGTGTTCATAACTGCAAATTGTCAATCATTTTTAAATTTACTGTTCAACCATTATGCTATGGTAGCATGTGAATGCTCTGCAATACTATTTATCAAAAGTTGAATTTCGAAGTTAGGTGAATTTTTTTTTACCTCTAATAAATCCGAATGTACTCACAACTCGAATGGGAGGTTATTTATGAAAAAACCTGAACATCTAACATTCGATTGAAGAGGAACGACCCAAAAATGTGAATCAAGTTCGAATCAAATTTGAGTTTTTCTGCAAAAATAAAACCTCAAATGCCAGGAAGGCTATTGACATCTTCCAATGGTTCAACTGACCTCTGCCATTTACTTCTGCATGAACTCGGCCGTTATAATCAAATTAGAACTGTTTCCATGGATGAGTTGTGATAAATCTCACATTTGAATTCCAATTGGTGTTTCTAGCTTAGTCTTTTGCCTACCCCTAGTCTGAGTTTCCATGCTCCCTGTTCCACTCTCACTTTCCTCCTCTCTGTCACTTTCCCCTTCCTTTCCTCTGCCGTTCTCTTCTCTGTTAAGGTGTATGTGCTCACACATTCACATGAATGCAGGGGGATGGGGGTAGCATGGTGGCCAGATCAGGGCGACAGATCAGCTTGGCTCGGCCATGGTAACATATATCTTACACTGATGTGTTGTTGAAATACTGGTAAAATCCTACTACAAAAGCGTCATGACCTGTATAATTAATATATGCAATGAGAATGACTTTTTCAATTCTCCATGTTGCTTCTTTTGTGGAACTACAACAATATTTCCCTGCTGCAGATGACCCACTAAATTCAAGGGGGGGTGATATACAGTAGAATATACATTTCATACTATTTCTGGCTCCTGGTGTTTCATTAAGGAATTGTTGAATCTTAATTAGTCTGAGGCCTATATAACCTCTAAACTCTGGTGCATTTTGATACCATTTTCTATTTCTAAAGCATATGTCAGGTCAAGCTGAAAATATTTTTTTCCTTTTTTCCCTGCAGCTTGGATATTTTGCTTATGTATGCAGAAAGAAACATGATTGTACAGGAACATAACAAGTTTCAAGGCTAGCTGTTAGATAAGGTGGAAGATGGTTCTATAAACAATATGTTATGCCACAGTCTTGGGCTTCGAGGTTACTTAGAATAAGAGCTAAATAATATTGAAAAAAAGGTAATCACGCCTTTATGCTGAATGTAACCAATCATGTATGACTAATATTTTCTACGCTGATGTGATATTATAAAAATATATGTAACAGTCAGTTTGGTAGAGAATTCTACCGAGCTACTGAATGCTTTTGTATTCTGTGCTGGAATAATTTCCATCTCTTGAAACTTTGAACGGCAATGGCTGTATCATTGGAAAAGACACTCACACCGAGGTCCAGACCCAACAGTATGTAACAATGGGGTTCAGTGGGTTTGGCTGAAAGCAAAGGGTCAATTGAAGAGTTCCCTTGTCATAAATTTACACGTTTGAATTGAAGTTTCAACTGGAATATTTTTGGATAGTTTCTAAAGAGTAACAGTTTACATAGAACCTTTTCCTTTTTTTGTTCATTTTCCTGCAGAGTTAATTGTTGAAGTGTTTTGCAAGAGGCATATGAAGGTTCATTGAGTGCAATTTATATGATTTTTAACCTCCTTTTACAATAACGAACTGTATCAGATCCATTAGAGATAAACATGAGGGGGTTATTTACTAAACTATTTTTTTATTTTAAATATTGTTTTAAAGGGTAAAAACACAAATTTTGTCCTGATTTATTAAACCATGATGCTGTTAACAGTCCAAATAACAAAGTACTCCATCTAAAAGGTGCAGAGGTCATGCAGAAGTCAATGGCAGATGTCCCGTTTACAACTGGAAGATATCATGGTTAGCGTTGGGTTTCATACAATAATCCGAAGAATTTGTGGTTTTTGTACAATTCAGATTTTTTCATAATTTTTCCTTCACCAGATTTTCTCAAGTAAATTTATTGATATTGATCCGAGTGCCATCCCGCAGTCAATTCACATTCTAGCTGGCGGGAAGGCATTTTGGGGAGATTAGTCCCCCAAAGAAGAGAAGCTGGGCAACAAATCTCTCCGGAATGCTATGTGTGCCACCAGCCTTATGCTGCACTGGTAAAACTGTTGTGTTTGCCTCAGAAACACTACTATAGTTTATATAAACAAGCTGTTGTGTAATCATGGGGACAGCCATCCAAGCACAGGATACACAGCATATAAATTCAGAAGAATCCCATTGCATACTACAGAGATTATCGGTTATCAGCTTTGAATCCTTTGCCTTTTCTCCTTTTTCAACTTCCCCCATGGACACACAGCAGTTTATTTATATAATCTATAAAAGAGTTTCTGAAGCAAACACATCAGTTGTACCAGTGCAACACAACATTTTTTGGTGTCACTGTTACTTTAAGCCCCATCCAACATTGAGTTAGCTCTATGGGTAAATGCTTTGGCTTCCATGTTTTGCTTTATAAGGTAGTGGCAAAAAGAGAAATAAATATGAGGTTTAGTTGTAAATCATGCATGTCCAAAGTGCGGCCCAGGAGCCAATTGCGGCACTTTTTCAAATTTACACCGGTTCTCAGCCTCCATCATGAAATTAATAATAATGAAGCCCCCCAGCACAGTGCGATCAGGAATCCCATAGCAGTAAAATTAAGGCACATTAGTGAAATGATCTGCCACTTGGTCTATACTGTTGCCTGTGTGCTGAAGGTGTTAGCAATAGACACGTACTGGCACGTAGAGACGTGCGGTTTTCGCATACTTCTTTATGGCTGAAGGTGTCAATAGATGTACTGACCTGCCAGTACAGTAAACTAAAGAAGTATGGCGTCACTGCGTTCCAGTACGTGTCTATTACTAACACCTTCAGCACACAGGCAGCAGTATAGACCAAGTGGCAGATCATTTCACTAATGTGCCCAAATTTTACTGCTACGATTACTCGATTCCTGTAATTTAATGTTAATGGTTCAAAGAATGTCGGGCTAAATGGTCGGCCCCCGGATATTTTCACCTTAACAAATCTGGCCCTTGTTGCAAAAGCTTGGGCACCCCTGTTGTAGGGGATTGTGAAATAATATAGCTAGAATACCTTTACCCTGACCCTTTATAGAGTTGGTGGGAGACAGCCTACACGAGGATTTCATTGTGCTCCCATTTACAGTAACTGTATACTTTGCTGGAGGGCTGGGGACATATGTAAACAATGGTGGTAGTGGTGGTGGTAGAAAAATATTGCCACAGGGTGCAGGAGACTTTGTGCATTATGTACTGTACAGACAAACCTCTTTTATATCACTGTATATAGACACTGTTATTTTATTCAAATACTGTTTTTGTGTATCACACAACATAAATGTACAAATATGCATGTGCCCCACAAATTTGGTACAATAGATCACAGAATTGGTGATGTCATTTGTTTTCATTACTTATTGATGTTCAATGTTTTACATTGTTAAAGGGAAAACGTGTTTTTTTTCAAAACCCATCAGTTAATATTGCTGATCCAGCAGAATTCTGCACTGAAATTGTTTTTTCAAAAGAGTGAACAGATTGTTTTATATTTAATCTTGAAATCTGATATAGGTTTAGTTAGACATATTGTCAGTTTCGCAGGTACCCCAGTGATGTGACTTGTGCTCTAATAATCTTCAGTCACTCTTCTCTGCTGCACTGCAAGTTGGAGTGATATCATTCCCATCCCTTTCCTCCCTGGCAGCCTAACAATGGAATAATGGGAAGGAAACCAGATAACAGATCCCTGACACAAGATTACAGCTTCTTGGTAGATATGAGAACAGCACTAAATAGTATAAATCCTAGTCCCACTGCAATTCCTCCAGTTACAGAAACAATATCCTGCCTGAAAGCAGTTCCATCATGAAATGCTGGTTCTTTCTGAAAGCACAGGGTCAGGCAAAATGACCTGATATGGCTGCCTAAACACCAATATTGCAAGTAAAAAATACACTTGTTGGTTCAGGAATAACATTTTATATGGTAGAATTAATTATTTGCAATGTAAATAATGTAAATTAGAAATAAAAAACTACACCATAAAAATTATGACAGTATCCGTTTACCCTCTCACCTACTATTATGTCACTCTGTCTTTTGTTGGTATTGCATTCATATATACACATATGGAAAACTATTTGGCAGATACTTGCGATTTACCATATACAGGTATGTATTAAAGCTTTAATAAATACATATTGCAAAAAAAAATTGGTACAATACAATGGCAGGTTAAAGAAAGAACAAATATGCCCAAAAGCTGATACCTGGGCCACAGGGAGAACTTCTTGACATTTTGGAACAAATGTCTTTTTAAAAGAAACTCTTAAAAGTAAATGTATCTGTGTTTACCTTTTGCTAACTATATAAATGAATCTGTGATCAAATATTATACAACCAAAGCATAAATGTTCTGTAAGTAAAATACCTGGGTCGCGGCGGCGTGGACGGCCGCCACGCCGCCGCGCTCCTTCTCCGTCGGCTTTCGGGTCGGCTTCTGGGTCCTAGTGCGCGCGCGGCGCGCATGCGCATTATTTAAAGGCGCAGGCGCGCTGGCGTAATGACGTCAGCGCGCAATGGCGCGAATTTCAAACTGTATATAAACCCATTCATTGGTACTGCTGGTTGCCCGTGATAGAATTTATCCTGTGGTTTTTGCCTGAAGCCTTGTGCTGTTTATTCTGCTTGTTATCCAGTTTTGATCCCAGCCTGTTTCCTGACGACGCTCCCATCTGAATCCTGACCTGTGCCTGTTACCCGACTACTCTATTGCCTGTACCCCTTCTGCTTGATACCCGGTTTTGACCCTTGCCTGCCTGACGATTCTTGCTATCTGCCTGCCTCGACCCAGCCTGTCTGACTATCCTCTCTGCCTCATCCTTGCCTGTAACCGTGATCCTCGGCCCAAAAGACTCAGATACCTGCCGTGCCCCATTGCCTGCCAGAACTCTAGCCTTGCCCACTCATAAGTCCAGGTGGCACCCCAGTAGGCGGAGGGCCTTCCCGAAGCCCAAAAGTGGTCACACATACTGGTGAAGAGAGCTCTGACCACGGTGCTTGGCTCTAGTTCTGGTATTGGGTGCCGGCCGTGACATTATCACGGGCCATGGAGGACGACGATCACATTGAAGCTGCTGCTGCTGCTGCTCCTCTCCCAACATCCACTGATCTGTTGCTTACTACTTTGCTGCAACGAATGGAGGACCAAGAGCGAAAGCAAAATTATCTGCTCCAGGGGTTCCATAATCTAACCCGCCAGCTGGGACCCTCGCAGCAGCCAGCTAGTTCTGTTCCTACACCCTCTGGGGGTTCCCCGCCTGATAGGGGTTCTACATTCAGACCCCAGGAACCCAAGATCGCATTTCCTGCCAAGTTCGGTGGGGACAGAACCCAGTTTTTTGTTTTTCAAGAGGCCTGTAAGCTGTACCTCAGCTTTTTTCCCCACTCTTTTCCCTCTGATGAGGAAAAGGTCAGATTCGTTATGACCCTATTAGTGGGTGACCCCCAAATCTGGGCACTCAGACTGCCAGCCACCGATCCTGCCCGTTTTTCTTTAAACCATTTCTTCCGTTCTATGGCCATTCTATACGATGACCCGGATCGCGCCTCTTCGGCCGACTCCGCGATTCGTAAATTACGCCAAGGTAAACGGGAGGTGGAAACTTATTGTACTGAGTTTCGTAGATGGGCGGTGGAAACTGGGTGGAACGATACGGCTTTACGGAGTCAGTTTCGCATTGGTCTGACCAAATCTGTCAAAGACAGCCTTGTGAACTATCCCCTATCTTCTAGTCTGGATGACCTTATGTCTTTGGCCATACAGATAGATAGGAGACAAAGGGAGAATAGGGATGAACAGGATACTTCTGTTGGGTATAAACATGTTCATAGTGCTAAGTTGTCAAACCCCTCTGTGTCTCATCCTCAGGAGGAGCCTATGCAGCTAGGCATCTCACACCTTACTCCTGAGGAAAAGGCACGCAGGCGGTCCCTTGGGCTGTGTATTTATTGTGGGGAGAAGGGTCACTTTCTCAAGCAATGCACCAAGAGGCCGGGAAACGCCCAAGCCTAAATGGAGAAGGGGAGCTCCATTTGGGTGCAGGCGTTTCCTCCCCCCAATCTGCCTCCAAGGTCCTATTACCAGTTAAGCTGACCTGGCCTACAGGCACTATCGAAGTGTCGGCTTTCATTGATTCTGGGGCAGAGGGTAATTTCTTGGACGCGGCTTTTGCTGCAAAATTCAAAATTCCACTGGTTGCCCTTAATCCGCCCATGAGAATCCTTGCTGTAGACAAAAGACCCTTAGGGTCTGGGGTGGTTTCCCAAAAGACCATCAACCTGTCCTTATGTATAAGTAATCTGCATTCTGAAGAAATAGCTCTGTACCTCATTGAGGGAGCTTCCTGTCCTCTCATTCTGGGTCTACCCTGGCTCCAGAGGCATAACCCTCTGATAGATTGGGTTTCTAGGGAGGTTATTCAATGGGGTTCTGGTTGTAGTGGGGTGTGTACTCCTTCTGTAGTGGGTAATACCATCCTTGAGGGCTTACCTTCTGCCTACACTGCCTATTCTGATGTATTTTCCAAAAAGGCAGCTGAGGTACTACCCCCACATCGGCAGTATGACTGCCCTATTGATCTGCTTCCTGGATCCTCTCCCCCTCGAGGCAGAACCTTTCCCCTTTCATTGCCTGAGGCCCAGGCAATGAAAGAGTATATTCAAGACAACCTTGCTAGGGGGTTTATTAGGCCTTCCAGTTCCCCTGCGGGGGCGGGGTTTTTCTTTGTAGACAAGAAAGACGGTGGTTTACGCCCCTGTATTGATTATAGGGGCTTGAACAAAATCACTGTAAAAAATCGCTATCCCTTACCCCTTATCTCTGAATTGTTTGACCAGGTCAAAGATGCTAAGATCTTCTCCAAATTAGACCTGAGGGGAGCTTACAATCTCATACGGATCAGGGAGGGGGATGAGTGGAAAACTGCTTTCAATACCAGGGATGGCCACTATGAGTACCTCGTAATGCCCTTTGGTCTATGTAACGCCCCAGCAGTGTTTCAGGAATTTGTCAATGACATCTTCCGGGACCTGTTGGGGGTATATGTTGTGGTTTACCTTGACGACATACTCATTTTTTCTGCAAACCCTTTCGAACATCGCATTCATGTCTGTGAGGTATTACGTAGGTTAAGGGTGAATTGTCTGTATGCTAAGTTAGAGAAATGCATATTCGAGGTAACCTCTGTCCAATTTCTGGGGTTCAACATTTCTTTTAAGGGTCTTGAAATGGATCCGGGCAAGGTGAGAGCTGTCCTGGATTGGACTCAACCCCTTTCACTGCGTGCAACCCAGAGATTCTTGGGGTTCGCAAATTATTACAGGCAATTCATCAAAAACTTTTCTGTCATAGTGGCGCCCATCACTAATTTAACCAAAAAGGGTGCTGATCCCAGCATGTGGCCCCCTGAAGCTATTCAAGCTTTTGAGACTCTCAAGAGGGAATTCAGTTCCGCCCCAATTCTACGCCATCCTGATACTGCTTTACCTTTCAATGTGGAGGTAGATGCTTCTGAGGTAGGAGCAGGGGCGGTTCTTTCCCAAAGGCACCCGACTACCAACAAGTTGCATCCCTGTGCATTCTTCTCTAGGAAGTTTCTGCCCGCTGAGGTAAACTATGATATAGGGAATCGTGAATTGTTGGCAGTTAAGTGGGCCTTTGAGGAATGGCGGCACTTACTGGAAGGGGCTAAACACCAGATTACGGTCTATACTGACCATAAGAATTTGCTCTATATTGAGTCAGCTAAGAGACTAAACTCTAGACAGGCTAGGTGGGCCCTGTTCTTCACCAGGTTTAATTTTTCTTTGACCTTTAGACCTGGTACAAAGAACATCAAGGCAGATGCTCTCTCTAGGAGCTTCGACTCAATCTGTTCTGACTCAGATGATAAACCTTCTATTATCCCAGGTGAATGTATTGTAGCCACATTGGAATCTGACCTCTCTTCCTTATTGTCCTCTGTTCAAACGGATGCTCCCTCCAACACTCCTGAAGGGAGGCTTTTTGTTCCTGAAAATCTCAGAGAACAGGTGTTAAGAGAGGTTCATGATTCCAAAATGGCAGGACACCCCGGTGTAAGTAAAACTACATCTTTGTTGTCCAGAAGTGTGTGGTGGCCAACTTTCAAGCAAGATGTGAAATCGTTTGTAGACTCTTGCCCTGTTTGCCAACGCTCTAAATCTTCTAAAACTTTATCCCAGGGATTACTCATTCCCCTGCCTATTCCTGAGAGACCGTGGACCCATCTTTCGATGGATTTTATAGTAGACTTACCATCGTCCCAGGGGAAAACAGTAATTTGGGTGGTTGTGGACAGATTTAGCAAAATGGGTCATTTTGTCGCACTTCCACATCTCCCTTCCGCTAAAACCTTGTCTGAGCTTTTTATTCAGCACATATTTAAGTTACATGGTTTTCCTGTTAATATTGTTTCTGACAGAGGGGTTCAGTTTGTCTCCAAGTTTTGGCGAGCATTTTGCTCTTTAGTGGGGATTAATCTTTCTTTTTCTACTGCTTATCATCCTCAAACCAACGGGCAAACTGAAAGGGTAAATCAGACTCTAGAACAATTTTTAAGGTGTTATGTATCTGAGAATCAGTCTTCTTGGGCAGAATTGTTACCCTGGGCAGAATTTGCCTACAATAATGCTTCGCACTCCTCCACTGGGGAGTCTCCGTTTTTTGTTGTTAACGGTTTGCACCCCAAGGCATTTTCTTTTTCAGGGTCTGGTTCCTCTGTTCCATCTGCCAACTCCTCTGTCGAACAGTTTTCTAAAGTCTGGTCACGAGTTCACAACTCTCTTAAGACGGCGACATCCTCTCAGAAGAGGGCTGCCGATAGGAAACGTAGGGAGGCACCCCAATATAAGGTGGGAGACTTGGTGTGGCTCTCCACCAAGAACATTAAATTGAAAATTCCTTCCCTAAAATTGGGTCCCCGTTTCATTGGTCCATATCCCATCACTTCTATTATCAACCCTTCTTCTGTTCGTCTTAAGTTACCTGTTAATTTCAAAATTTCTGATTCCTTTCATGTTTCGCTACTTAAGCCTGCTTCTAACACCCGCCTTGTTTCTGTTCCTCCTCCAGTGCAAGTTGACGGTCAGCCTGAATTTGAGATCCAGGAGTTCCTTGATTCCCGTTTGGTACGTAACAAACTCCAGTACCTCACTAGATGGAAGGGATTCGGTCCTGAGGAAAACTCCTGGGTCTCAGTTGATGACATCAAGGCTGACCGCCTCAGGAGGCAATTTCACATTAAGTTTCCTGGGAAGCCTGGGGGTCCAGTGGCCCCCCCTAGAGAGGGGGGTAATGTAAGTAAAATACCTGGGTCGCGGCGGCGTGGACGGCCGCCACGCCGCCGCGCTCCTTCTCCGTCGGCTTTCGGGTCGGCTTCTGGGTCCTAGTGCGCGCGCGGCGCGCATGCGCATTATTTAAAGGCGCAGGCGCGCTGGCGTAATGACGTCAGCGCGCAATGGCGCGAATTTCAAACTGTATATAAACCCATTCATTGGTACTGCTGGTTGCCCGTGATAGAATTTATCCTGTGGTTTTTGCCTGAAGCCTTGTGCTGTTTATTCTGCTTGTTATCCAGTTTTGATCCCAGCCTGTTTCCTGACGACGCTCCCATCTGAATCCTGACCTGTGCCTGTTACCCGACTACTCTATTGCCTGTACCCCTTCTGCTTGATACCCGGTTTTGACCCTTGCCTGCCTGACGATTCTTGCTATCTGCCTGCCTCGACCCAGCCTGTCTGACTATCCTCTCTGCCTCATCCTTGCCTGTAACCGTGATCCTCGGCCCAAAAGACTCAGATACCTGCCGTGCCCCATTGCCTGCCAGAACTCTAGCCTTGCCCACTCATAAGTCCAGGTGGCACCCCAGTAGGCGGAGGGCCTTCCCGAAGCCCAAAAGTGGTCACACATACTGGTGAAGAGAGCTCTGACCACGGTGCTTGGCTCTAGTTCTGGTATTGGGTGCCGGCCGTGACATGTTCATTACCAGAATAAAGCACTAAAATGCATGTTGTTTTTTCTGGTAAACAGCATGATGCTGTATTATCAAATTTACCTGGATGAAACGGATCAGCAGACTCTATTAATATTTTATAATATTTTATTAGTATACTGTATATAGGAACTGTGGAGTGTAGAGTGAGTAATGTGGAGTGAGTAATGTCTGAACCATAATACTTTCTGGTGGGCAGTGTCCAGTAATATATGAAAACCCTTTATATATAAGTTTTGAATATAAATTATGAAAATTTAAGGCATTGGGCTATCTTGTCATGGTCTAAACGTCTGTGGCTCATCTGGAATGCTTATAGCTTGTATCTCTTTTTTAGGTCTTAAAATGGGAGACTTTTATGCTTTTATATAGTGAATAAACCAATGGGTGTGCGTTTAAACAGTTGATATTTACAGTATTTTTCAATTGTATACCTCAAATGTGCTAGGCAACCATCCTCCCTGGGTACACCAAGTAAAGACTCATGTTATTTTTAATGTACAACCAAAGTTTCAGGTCTTTTGGAAAGTCAGAAAACCTCTCCCCCCCTACCCCCTGTAGGCCCCCCTCCCTCCTCCCCCCTGGCCTACCTCCCCCCAGGCAAATGCCCCTAACTTGTTAGTCACCCCTCCATTCAGGTCCTCTCTTGCCGAGTTCACGGGCGCCATCTTGGTCTGAGTGCTCTTCTTCCTGTTCTGATCGGCATTTGACGGCGCATGTGCAGTAGGAGGGATTTGCAGGTTGAATCTACTGCGTTCAAAGTCACAAAGTTTCCAAAAAAAGAAATAGGAAACTTTGTGAAATACGGGCGCATGCACAGTAGATCCAACCGGCAAATGCCTCCTACTGCACCGCCAAACGCAGATCAGAACAGGAAGAAGAGCACTCAGACCAAGATGGCACCCGTGAACTCGGCAAGAGAGGACCTGAACGAAGGGGTGACTAACAAGTTAGGGGCATTTGTGCCCGGGGGGGTAGGCCAGGAGGGAGGGGGGTCTATGGGGGAGGGGTTTTGCGTGAAAGCGTTTCCTTCCCCTTTAAGTAACTCTTCCTCAGCCGCCTTAAAATGAAACTCAACTCCTATCTCTCAGAGTACCACAACAGTATTTGGGTCATCTTTGGCACTTATAGTCTAATCACCTATAGGGATGTAGCGAACTGCCGATTTGGTGTTCGCGAACGCCGTTCGCGAACACCGGCAAAAAATGCGAACGTTCGCGAACAGTTCGCGAACTTCGAACACCCGCTAAAATCGTTCGATTCAAACGATCGAAGGATTTTAATCATTCGATCGAAGGATTTTCGTTTGATCGAAGGATTTTCATTCAAATCGAACGATCGAAACCATTAGATCGAATGCTTTTCATTAGATCGAATGCTTACAATCGTTCAAACGAATTTTTAGCGGTCGAAGGAATTCGAATGGTCGAATGGTCGAACGAATCGAACGCGAACCCAAATTGGCGAACGTCGCGCGACGTTCGCGAACATTCGGCGGACGCGAACGGTCGAAGTTCGCCGGCGAACAGTTTGCTACATCCCTAATCACCTAATGATTATTAATGACAGCATGTCACCATCATATTCACTGTAAGTTACCCACCCACTTATTTGTCAGATTTGTCAGAAAAAGAAGATTTCTTCTTCATCCTGCATCTGTTACACTATGGCACTAAGGGGCATGTTTACTAACATTGGAGATGGAGTGTATTTTCTAAATATAGTGCTATCTAACACTTCCAAACATTGAGGGCTGCCAATTATGAGGTACCAGTCCAGTGATTCCAGCCACTAACTTTAAATCCTGGGTGGAGGAGTCTGTTATGTAGCATTATATAAGGGTGAAGACACACTGAGCTACTAGTAACAGTTACTTGTTGTGGCTACAAAATTCCCAAAACACACCCTGCTATAGACACACATAGAGTCACACAAATTATTAAACTAAAAAATTGCGATTTCCCCCCCCCATAAATTCACGAAAAATTTGTGGTTTTCTTATTTTTCTTAAAAACTCCAAAAATGTGAGATTTATAAAGTGTAAAAACCACGAAAACCTGTAAACCAAGTTGTCGAGGTGCTATAGAAGTTCATGGGAGTAGCTCTGATCTTACTGGACCGCTTTAAATCAGTTCCGAATTTTAGAGGTTTTTAGATTTTTTTCACTAGGGATTGTCAGAAGGATTTCAAGGTATTTGTATTTCTTAAGTGCATTGTTCAGTGCTTTTTTCTGTACTTGTTATTTTTGGATCTTTTAATAATTTAATTCAATGACATTCATGGTTTAAGAGTTTGTGAGTTAAGTCAGGGTTTCAGAAACCTCCATGACTGTATATGTGTAAATGCTCGCTCGCAGGTATAGTCTGTCTCCCCCCAAAGGTAACATTTTCTTTTTTTCACTTAGGATAGGACTGACGCATGGACACTGCCTTGACGGGTGTATCAGCTTATGCATACTTTGTACAAACTAAAAGTGTCTTTTTTAAGAAAGTTACAGTTCAGTTATGCAAGAATATTTTTTCAGGGGGTTATATATTGAGAGTGCTGGGGCTACCTTGTTTAGTATGTAAATTAAGCCTTGCCCACGTGCACCCAATAAGAAAGGTGAGGAGCGGCATTTCAGCTTGTTTCGCTTAAAACAAAAAAAAAAATATATATATATATATATATATATATATATATATATATATATAACCAAAGGAATGGTGCACTCCGTAGACAAAATTAATACCTGGGTGCCAGCATGGGAAATAAGCAGTGAAAAAGGACTCACAGGGTTTTAGTGAAAAAACAAAAAATGTTTTATTATTAAGCCTCAACGTTTCGATCCCCCACAGGGATCTTCGTCAGGAGCAAAAACAAACATCCAGCACCCACAACCCCCCAGAGGTAATAAAGCCTTGAAATGGCGCCAAAATCTGTTGCTAGGCAATCATACAGGTGTCAGTGAAAGTGCTCAAATCTATTAGCCAGTGATATAATCTAAAAGGCACATGGGGAAAGATATAACAGCAGGGTGAAATGCACAAAAAAAGATTAAGAGAAAAAGAAAACAAAAAGAAAACAAGAGCGCAGTACTGTGAGTGCACAGTGTCAGTATGTAGGCCACTCCCCCAACTCCTGTTCTAACTGTCAGTGCGTGTCAAAGGCGGGCCTGGCGACCTATCACTGAGCAGCGGTGGGCAGGCCCGGACGGGCAATCTGTAAACTCGGGCAATTGCCCGTGGGGCCGCTCTATTTCTTGTTCAAGTGGGCCTCTCTTGAACAGAGTTGTGTGTTTCCCCCTCCCGTCGCCTTGAATGTAGGCAAGAAAAAAAAGAAACGGCACACCAATAGGGCAGGAGAGAGAGACTCTGCTGCTGTGCTCTGTGACAGCACGCCCCCTCCCCTCCCCGCAGCTTCGCTGGCCTGGCTGGGCTGTGTACTTGAATAGGAGACGTCACAGCTCGTCATGTGACTCGTCTCGTCTAGACCTGCCTCTCTGCATTGTGATCCGTCGGCATGTCAGCTCCTAGTAAGAGGTACTGCTCAGTAGGGGAGGTTAAAGCTATAGACACGGGAAGGGAGCCTGGGAGAGGGATCACTGACTGTTTATTGCTTAAAATATTTTGTGCTGCGCAGGTACTAGCCACAATCTGATACAATCTGGACTGTTGAGGGGGGAGGGAGTTCTAGTTCAACAAGTGCTTTGTTTTTTAGTTTAACTGTTTATTGCTAAGAATGTTTAGTGCTGCGCAGGTACCAGCCACAATCTGGACTGTTGGGGAGGGAGGGGGGACTTGGTGAGTTCTAGTTCAGCGAGTGCTTTCTTTTTCGGTTTAATAATCATTAAACCAAAAAACAAAGCACTCGTTGTACTAGAACTCCCCAACCTCCCCCCCAACAGTCCAGATTGTGTCTGGTACCTGCGCAGCATGAAACATTCTTAGCAATAAACAGTTAAACTAAAAAACAAAGCACTTGTTGAACTAGAACTCCCCAAACCACCCCCCCAACAGTCCAGATTGTATCACTTGCATATCACATATCACTTGCATATTATAAGAAGCAATATACCCCATACTATAATGGTGAACTATTGAATCCTTGTAATTTTCAAATAAAATGTTCAAGGCTTATAATAAATGGCAAATCAACAAAGTGGTTAATATAGACACACTAGATTTATGTAGTGCCATTAAATAATATTTTACTGTATTATAATGTAATAATAATAATTAATAACTGTAAAATTTTACATTAATTACAGTTAAGCGAGAAAGGCAGCCCTTTATGCACATCACCTATAACCAATTTTGCAGTTTTACCCCAATATACTGTATGTGTGAATGAGTACAAAACATAGTGTCTTTACATGTGGGCTGCTTTGATTATTTTGCCCGGGCTGCTTTTTACTTCCAGTCCGGCCCTGGCGGTGGGTGTATACTATGCTTCTACCGGGTCTCTGTACTTCTGCATTATCAGTGAGCATACAGTAATTAAGACACGACCGCTGTCCAAGCGGTTCTGCGTGTCACTTATCCAGCCCAGCCATGGAGTGTGTGGTATTCAGGACACAATCGCTGTCAAAGCGGTTCTCAGTGTCGCTGCACAAAAGTTTAAAGAACTAAAGGGGCTGTCATCGGGGTAAAGGATTACTGTTGGTACATATCAGTACTCCCACTTGCGGTGGGGGATGGTATGCCCGGCGCTGCACCACTCCGGCAAGGAGTGGGCGGCTATCAGATACACAGAGTACTTTGACCACAACCCACACTACTGTGTTGCTAGGACCCGTCACGTATGGAAACACATAGAAGTCTATTGGCTACTGGTCCGTCCGGTGCCCCAGTACTGCGTAGGGAAAGTGTTTCGTCCATGGCGATAATTGGCCAATTTTTTTGCACACACTTCTTTAGGTCATTGGACAGATGTGAGTATGTGGTGGTGAAAATTAACTGTGTATTCTCTGATTTAGTAACATGTGGTTTTTCACTTATCAAGTCCTCCTGAGTATGTGTTAGGGCCCTCTGCAGTTGCTGGTGTAAAAGATCCTCATTATAGCCCCTGTCTAGAAAATGTGTAAATGTCTCTTGAAGTTGTAACAGTGTCTTTTGAGGATTACTGTTGTTGCGTATAGTCCGTAAGAATTGTGAGTATGGGTTGGCTCTGGAGGTGGCTGGTGGGTGGTCGCTGCTAGCATGCAAGATCGTATTATGATCCGTTGGTTTCCTATACAGACTGGTACCTAAGCCCCGTTCTGTCTTAAATATCAATAGGTCCAGGAAGTCAATTCTGTGGTTATCAAAATTCAGTGTCAGTCTGATAGGGGTGTCAAGTGTATTGAGTTTTTCCACAAAGTTTAGCAAGGACACAGAGTTGCCCTTCCAAATAAACAGCAAATCGTCAATTTAGCGTAAGTATAAAATGATATTGTCCCCAGTCCAAGTGGCAATGTTTTCTTGTTCATATTGTAACATAAATAAATTAGTGTAGGAAGGAGCTAGGGCACTTCCCATTGCTGTCCCAGATACCTGTAAATAAAAGGTATTTTCGAATCTAAAGTAGTTCCTAGTTAGTGTTAATTCTAACAACTGTAATGGGAATTCTGTCGGTACAGTTTTGTCTGTGCGTGTCTCAAGTGCTATCCTGCAGGCATGAATGCCTAGGTCATGGGGTATAACAGTGTATAAACTTTTTACATCCATTGTCGCTAGTAAGTAGTTATCTGATAATTCCCCCAGTGCTTTAAGGGTTCTGATTACGTGTGTCGTGTCACGGGTATAAGATGGCATTTCAGTGACAAGTGATTGTAAGAAATAGTCAATAAATTCTGCCACAGGTTGGAACAGGGAGCCCTTAGCCGAGATGATGGGCCGTCCTGGGGGTGCAGACTGGGATTTGTGTATTTTTGGGAGCGTATTTATAATGGGAATGTGAGGGAAGTCTGAGCATAAAAACTTATGTGTGTCAGGGTCTATCCAACCTGTGGAAAGGGCTAACTGCAGCAAACTGTCCAGTTCACGTTTAAAAGTTGCCGTGGGATCCCCTGGTAAGGTACGGTAAGTCGAAGTGTCAGCCAGCTGGCTTAGTAATTCTTGTTTATAATAGTCATAGCTCATTAGTACAATCCCGCCTCCCTTGTCCGCTGGGCGAATGACCAGGTCATTGTCATGTGTTAATGTGCCGATGGCTTGTCTCTCTAAGGGCGATAAGTTCTGGTGTGGTCTGGAATGCAATATTATTTGAGACATCTCTTTAGACAACATGTTGCTGAATGTGCGTATAGAGGCAGGGGTATTTGGAGGGGCAAATTTACTGGCTATTTTAAAGATCGGGGCAGTGGTTCTAGATTTGTGCCTGAAGTGCTCCCGAAGTTTCAATTTCCGCTGAAATCTATGGATGTCCCCCAGGATGTCAATTGGTTCAGGCGTTTTACAGGGTATGAATGAAAGGCCTTTGTTGAGGAGAGAGAATTCACCAGGGGTGAGGATATGTTGACTTAAATTGAATATCACATTCGTTTCCCCGTGGGGGTTTCCCTCTTGGGTTTGTACCACCCCCTTCTGGTGTGTCCTCTCTTCCTCTTTCTTTGTCCAACCGGGATCTTGTGGTGACCCCTAAAAAAGCACTTTGTCCAGACTGGGTGGAAAGTCCTGAGTCAGAGTCCATAGATTGATCTGAGCTATCTACAGTCTGTATTGTCCTGGGTTTACGTCTGCGTCTAATATTGGTATAACGGTCAGTTTTAATACCCATTAACCATCCATGGGTGCTGGATGTTTGTTTGTTTTTGCTCCTGACGAAGATCCCTGTGGGGGATCGAAACGTTGAGGCTTAGTAAGAAAACATTTTTTGTTTTTTCACTAAAACCCTGTGAGTGTCGCAATCCTTTTTCACTATATATACAGTATATATATATATATATATATATATATATATATATATATATATATATATTAGGGATGCACCGAATCCACTATTTTGGATTCGGCCGAACCCCCGAATCCATTGTGAAAGATTCGGCCGAATACCGAACCGAATCCGACCCCTAATTTGCATATGCAAATTAGGGGTGGGAAGGGGAAAACATATTTTACTTCCTCGTTTTCTGACAAAAAGTCACGTGATTTCATATGCAAATTAGGGTTCGGATTCGGTTCGGCCAGGCAGAAGGATTCGGCCGAATCCGAATCCTGCTGAAAAAGGCCGAATCCTGGCCGAACCCCGAACCGAATCCTGGATTCGGTGCATCCCTAATATATATTCATTCCCCACAATCACATCACTCACGTTTAAAGATTTCTTCTTGGCCTGGGTGCGTGTATCCAGTGTAGTCTGTAATTCTCCAAAGTGTTGCGGGGCTGTAACACCCGCAACACTGAGCCGCAGTCACTGAGGAAGAGGCACGGCTCTTTAGTTGACACGGCTACATATTGATACACAGTTTAGGCAGGACTCACGTGGTGGTTACAATGTTGCGGGTGTTACAGCCAGAATTATCGCGGCACACTGCTTTTTACAGAGAGAAGAAAAAACAATATGGGAGGTGAGTTACAGTTGCACAATATCTAGAATACGCATTTGCGTCAGTGAAAGGACCGGGTGTCTTGACACTGTCAAGATCACAAGAGGGTGCTGAATCTGATAAATATGATGATTTGTGATAATAGCAAAATATGCCTTAGAATATAAGTGCACAGTGAATAAATGTAGATTAAGGATGCGGGTGGGTCCAATAGGAGCGGGTTACGTCACTATGTGACCTGGAGTTGTAATTTCGCCCCTTTTTACCATGTATATAAAGGTGGTTTATATGTATATGTGTGACTTTGACAAAGGCTGGGACGCAGCTGAAACGTATAAAACACTTTATATTTCCATTAGTCCTGTGAATGTGGTCTCTGCTTTGGAAGATTATATATATATATATATATATATATATATATATATATATATACATATACATACACATACATATTGACTGTATATAGAAATACATGGTGTTTCCCTTTGTTCTGTAAACAAGAGGGCAATGCATGAATGCTGTAAAGTACATTTGGTCAACACCTACTTTTATGCTTCTGCATTAGGCCAAATCCTGTGAAGTCTTCCCCTGTGGACAAACACATAGGGAAACTACAAGGCTGTTTATTAGCCTGTCTGTCAATCTCCAGGTAGAAGGCAGATGTGCTGGGATATGAACAGAGCACTAGCAGCAAAGAGCTGTTTGAGTGTTTGCAGCCAAGTTTTTTTAAATGCCTTTATCTTATATATTAATCAGAACTCTGATCAGTTTTCTTTGAAGCAAATGTGGGGAATGTAAAAGTGTAGTTTCAAAACAGTTTTGGAATTAATGATTTAGAGAGTACATTGTTAAGAAAACAAGCAAATAAATGTTTTGAAGTGATTCAAATATAAAACAAGAGCAAAAAGATTGTTAAACCAAGGAAAAAATATGGATTGTATGGGAAGTTCCCAGTGCTAGTTAGCATTCTGCACCTTTTGAAACCTTTGTAAACCTTTCTGGCATTGCATCGACCAACTCTAGCTACAGCAAAATGCAATCTACCTACCTGCATTAAAATCATGACGATTTCAGTATAGTGCTTGGTCCTTTAATAGTTTGCAACTTGGCCAGGATTTAGGACATTTTAATAGCACAGATAACAGCAGGGAGAATGCTCATCACGTTGCAGAGAGAATGTAGAAGGTCCTGGCAGTAGGGGTGTATTCTAGTTTGCCTACAACATTTCTTTCTAGAAAATTATACAGTGGCTCTGTGTATTGTATTACAAGGCAGGATAAAACCTTATTTTGGGATCACTGCTTCAGCCCATAATAATGTATAAATGAGGCAAATGTAGTAAAGATTGTCCAGTTAGAGGCACTCTGTATGTAAAGACCTTTATAAGCATGACATATTATTTGTGCTATTGCCTGTTAAATGATCTGTCACTCAAGACACTGCATTTGTGATTTCCTTCCACTTTATTGAAGCCAATGATTAAGCTGAAGCGGCATATGCAGTGTTAATTAAATATTCAAAACAATCGACTCAAAGCTCTTTTTAACATAAAACTTGTTTTGAAAATGACACTAAATACGCAATGAAAAAGGTTAACCATTTTAGAGCTTTAACCTTAGAAAATCAAGAGACTGTAGGACATTGAGAAAATTAGCAGACAGTGAATTGATTCTAGTTGCATCTCCAAATACATGAGCAGAAAAGGCAACTGATATGTTAATGCATAGTGTGATTAGAAGATAACAGAACAGCTCTTTTTATGTTCAAAACATATATTTACACAATCTTCTACACAGAATATTCTAATATTGCAAGCCCTGCCCTGTAGGGTTTACTGCCATTTCCATGTTTATTGTTCCTTAATGAAAGTTTTCAAACTCTGTCCCATTCCGATTCACTGAAAAATTCGCAAAAATTCACGAAATGCATTGAAGTCAATGGGTGTCAAAATAACTGTGACGCACTGCAATTTTGATGCGCTTGACAATTTTTACACGTGCAACTTTTTTGTCCAAATGCATTAAAGTCAACGAGCATCAAAATTATTTTAAAGCACAAATTTTTTATGTGCTCTACAATTTTTACACATGCAAATTTTTTGTCCAAATGCATTAAAGTCAATGGGCGTCAAAATAATTTTGATGCGCAACAATTTTTGCACAACTGACTTTTTTGTTGCAGCAAATTTTTTCACCAGCGAATTTTCACAGGAGGCGAAAAGTGGAAATTCGCCGCAAATCCATGCCTGGTGAATACATTTGCCCATCACAACTAAAAATCATTTTTAGATTTTAAAAGTATGTGGACCCTAAGATCAGACAATGAGTGCATAGTGATCCCCTAATTATGGCCTACTGAGCCCAAAACATATAGAAAGTGTGAATCCTTTAGGGGGATCATTGTCAAGAGTCCAGATGACAAGGCAGCTGACCATTTTGGAACTTGTTAATACCGTATATCATGATGTTTTTACAAGAGAGACTCTCTAACAACAATTAACTCAGGGGTGCTATAACTACCTTTAAAAAAATATTATTTTGAGTCTATTAAAAAAGTACTATACAAAATATATCCATGACCCATAAAAAGAGAATGGGAGGGTATATCATTGGTGCTGAAAGGTTGACATTGAGTGCAAGATAAATGTTTCAGTTGTGTATTAGGATTAAAAAATGCAAAAAGTTTGCTGAATAATTTTTACCAAAAGGCAAGTTGCGATTGCGTTTAAGGGATTTATGACTGTATGCAACAAATTTTGCCTTTACACTGTATGCTTCTGCATGAATTGTTTCAGAAAACTTGTTTTCTACTGGTAATTGCATAGACAACAGTTTCTATGCCATCAAGCAACAAAGGGATGTTAGATATTCACAACACTTTAGGATTGCTTTATTATTATTATCTAACACTTTACACAGTATAAAAATACCCAATAACAGAGACATCAGATTTTTAAGAGGCAGAGTGTATGTGAATTTTCATGCACAGAGCCCATTGGGGAAATTAATGTCAGAGGCCTATTCTCTATTACATCCTGTCATTACATCTCTCTACCTCTGTCTGTCTTCTCTTCTCTCAAGCAAAGTAAATGCATAAAATTGCCTTTTCCCTCTGAAACTTGTTTCAGCTTCATTAGTTGGTTACGGTTAACATACTCTTTCTTTCTATCTGGGCTCAGGCTCTACAGAATCACTGTCCATACCTCCAGGCTACTTAGGAGAACAATGTTAACAGAGTATTTCTAGGCAACTTAAGCTCCTTAAAAGTGATGCGGTTTCCCAATTCTTCTCTTATGAGCTCAACAACTTGAAAAATATCAATCTTTACCAATACCACTTACAAAACCAATGTCACAGAAGACTCTCTGTGTGGATTCAAATACTTACCACTTAGGTTTCTGATTAGATCTACAATAGCTCTACTTTATTTTTATAATAGTTGTTATTGATTGGAACCTCTAGGCCTATTTTTTTTTTCTTTCGTTCTCTTTTTCTTCCAGTGAAGCAGTAGAAATGGTTTTATTGATCATTACAGCTTGCAAAAATCTTAGTGGTGCCTGTGGTTTTTTAATGAAATCAACACTGTCCTAATGCACTTAAAACAAATAAATAAGGCACACAAAGGGGTATTTTTAATACTCCAAATGTACAGATGTATTTTATTTATTGCAGTATTACAATAAAATCATACCTGAATACATTTTGCATGACTGTTTATTTGTGAATGTCAGTTTTTCCTGAGACTAAAGTAAGTTTCTCACCTAAAAGTATATGCCTGCTGAGTAATTTGTGTAATTAAAACTACTCAATGTTTGGTCTTTACAAGGTAGATAAATAGATTTACAGAGCCCAGATAATCCCCCTCCACCATCAAATTATCTACTTATATGGAGGAGCTTCAGTTCCCATTTCCCTTGTTTAGCCCTATTTATTTCACTCAAGTTAAACAAGGGGTATGCTGCCCCATCTTAAGTGGAGAATGTTCTCTGTCTCCTTATTTGTACCTTTGGTATGTTTTCTCTTATGTCTTCTTCTCCTTCCATATTGTTACTTGACGTTCCTAAACCTGACTTTTTTTACCAACCTGACTGTCCTTTCTTAACTGGTTAGTTAGAGTTTCTAATACTAACAGACTACTGCTGCACAAATATGGCAGCTCCCTCTTAGAGGAACATGGAGGTAAGAAAGGTAATGTAAAAGCATCAGGCAAATAATTTTATGGCAAAATTATAAATAGCATTTAAAGGCAATGTTATGATAGATATAAACAAGGTTATTTTTTGGTGTCAGGATTCTTTAAGTCTTTATATAACCTGCCTAACTGCTAGTTGATCCAGAGGAAGGCAAAAAAAAAACATTTGAAGTGTCTCCAATTTGCCTCAGAGGGGAAAAAATTCCTTCCTGACTCCAATATGTACTTGTGCTATGAGCTATCTTCCTTAACCCTGTATTCCCTCACTTGCTAAAAAGCCACCCAACCCCTTCTTAAATCTAAAGTATCAACCAGTACAACTGATTCAGGGGGAGAATTCCACATCTTCACAGCTGTCATTGTAAATAACCCCTTCCAAATATTTACACTAAAACCCCCTTTCTTCTAATTGGAATGGGTTTCCTCTTGTCAGCTGGAAGGACCTACTGGTAAATAAAGCATTAGAGAGGTTATTGTATGATCCCCTTATATATTTATACATAATTATCATATCACCCCTTTAGTTCCTCTTCTTTAGTGTGAACATCCCCAATTTGGCCATTCTTTCCTGATAGCTAAGATTTTCCATACCTTTTACCAGCTTAGTTGCCCTTCTCTGGACCCTCTCTAATACAATAATGTCCTGTTTAAGCACAAGAGAATATAATGTACAGCATATTCTAGATGGGCCCTTGACTCTATGCCCCTTTTAATACAGCTCTTGTTTGCCTTTGATGCCGCTGACTGGAATTTCTTGCTACAGCAAAGTTTTTTTAAGGATTCTTAGGTCCTTTTCCATTATGGATTTGTGGCTTGCATATTTTCACATTCCAGGTGTATGAGTTTACATTAGGGATGCACCGAATCCACTTTTTTGGATTCGGCCAAACCCCGAACCCTTTGCGAAAGATTCGGAAAATACCGAACCAAATCCAGTGGGAAGGGGAAAACATTTTTTTACTTCCTTATTTTGTGACAAAAAGTCACGTGATTTCCCTCCCCACCCCTAATTTACATATGTAAATTAGGATCCGGATTCGGTTTGGCCAGGCAGAAGGATTCGGCCAAATCCGAATGCTGCTGAAAATGGCCGAATCCTGGCCGAATCCCGAACTGAAACCTGGATTCGGTGAATCCCTTCTTTACATTTATCAACATTGAATCTAATCAGCCACTCAGCTGCCCAGATTGCCAGTTTGTCAAGATCCTGTTGCAAGGATGCCACATCCTGGATGGAATTAATTAGTCTGCATAGTTCTGTGTCATCTGCAAACACTGATACATTACTTACAATACCCTCCCCTAAGTCATTAATGAACAAGTTAAATAAAATGCAATGCAGAGCCCTGAGGGACCCCAATAAGAACCTTACACCAAGTAGAAAATGTACATTTAGGGCTTATTTATCAAAATCCAAATTTTTCCAAGTCTTACCAAACTAGAATCCGTGATTGGAGCTTATTCATTATAAAAAAAAAACCCCACAATTTAATCGGGGACAAACAAGAGAAAATTGAGCGAAAATTCGAATTGTATGATTTTGTTTGGAATTTTTTCCCAAATCGCTTGACTTTTTTTCAGGCTTTTTCCCAAAAAAGCCTGAATTGTTCAGATTTTTGCCCAAGCAAAACCACTGAAAATTCCAAATAGGATAGGGACTGCTCCCATTCACTTATATACAACCTTGGTAGGTCTGAGATGCTGGATTTTTGGATTCTGAGTTTTTCCATCCTCAGAGAATAATGAATCTTAACAAATTTGAGTTTTTTTCCATTAAAATTTGGACTTTATATTAAAAAAATTATTTTTAGAGTTTTTGGCATTCGGACTTTAATAAAAAAAAAAACCTTAATGTATAATCAACAACCACCATCTTTCTATTATTTCAGTCACATATTCCTAAATTTATTTTTGAAATTGAGAACTGCACAACTGAGGCAAAAACAAACAACCCAATCAGTTGCATTTAGCCACTTGAACCAGTATGGCTTAGCAGAAAAGGAGTAGTAAATGTAGCTGACGGTTCCAGTCCAAAGTACTAAGCATGTAGCTAAACATGCTGAGACTAACAACATATCATTTGATTTGCTCTCTCCTTTATTTAAATATGTATTTCATCAGCATGTGGTTATGTGTTGCTATATTAGATCAGGGATAAAATATATTTAGTTGACGTTGAATCACAAAATACTAGCAAGTGTATCTATGTTTGGAGTGAAAGCATCTCAGAGCTGTTAAGGTTTATTGTACATTTCCTCATCTAATATTCCGAGTTCAGTTTATGTACTCCTTGTGGGCAATAAACACTGCAAGCTCTTTAAAGCTACTCTAGAAAAGCTGTTTGATAGATTCTGATTATAAATTCAACAACATAACCCTCACTGAACCGTTTATCTTATGTGCTTATTTTACCAACATCCAGACTGACAAGTCTAACTATCTCTAGTGTTCCTTTTCATACTTTAATGTATGCTTTTTTCAGATAACGCTCAGACATCACCAAACTTTACATCGTTTTTTGATATGCAACATAAACTAAAGGGCAGATTTACAGCATATGTCCTCAGACATTCAATTTTTCTGAATCTTTGAAGAAGACTTCAAAACCTTGGAAAATATAACCCAAATACAGACTTGCTTTGCCGTCTGTACAAACATGTTAAAATGCTATATGTCAAGAAAAAAAATTCCTAGCAAGCTTAATTGAAACTCTAACTATATTCTGTGGTAGTAAAAAAAAAAAGCGATATAAGCATTTTGTAATCTGTGGGGAAGAAATGCATTAAGAAAGATGAATGTTACAAATAAGGGAAGAAGGAGTAACTGCACAAGGACATGTTCTAATTCTGGGTAATACTTTGATACTATTGTGCTGCAATAAAAATGTTTCTGACAGCTCTTGTTTATTTGGTAGTTTTATCTATCAAACCTATATTGTCTAGGCAATTGTACGTATTGAATTATATTGACTTATTGAATTATCTTAAATATCTACCATTTTGTTTGATGTAGCTGCAATCCTGTTTATGCTCCTAAATGGCCCCCTCTTGATCTTGAGTGCATGAGTTATCTTCATAAAGCTTAATTTTTGCATTATATATTATAAATCACTATAATCTTGTGTTAATGCGCACATCTTTCAAACACTGTCACTTCTAGGGGCAGATTTATCAAGGGTCGAATTTCGAGGGTTAAAAAAACCCTCAAAGTAAAATCTATTGAATTCGAATATCGAATTCAAAGGATTTTAGCGCAAAGCTTCGATCGAACGATTCAAACAATTTTAATCGATCGATCAAAGGATTTTTATTCGATCAAAAAAAATTAGAAAAGTGCTGGGGAAGGTCCCCATAGGCTAACATTGCACCTCGGTAGGTTTAAAGTGACGAAGTATGAAGTCGAAGCATTTTTTAAAGAGACAGTACTTTGATTATCGAATGTTCGAATACTTGAACGATTTTTACTTTGAATCGTTAGAATCATTCGATTCGATCGAATTAGATCGAATTTGACAAATTCGATGGTCGAAGTACCCAAAAAAATACTTTGAAAATTCGAATTTTTTTTCCATTCAAATTATTCACTCGAGCTTAGTAAATCTGCCCCTTAGTATAGTATTGTATGTATATTTCTATGTACATCTGAGCTCTTCTTTGTTATTGGAGTTGTCTGAACAAGTATGGGACCTGTTATCCAGAATGCCCGGAGCCTGGGTTTTCCCAGATAATGGATATTTCTGTAATTTGGAACTTCATACCACTAAAAATTCTGTAAACATTAAATCAACCAAGAACACTGATTTTACTTCCAATAAGGAATAATTATATATTAGTTTGGATCAAATACAGTGTGCTGTTTGATTATTACAGAGAAAAAGGAAATACATTTTAAAAAAACTGGATAATTTGGTTATAATGGAGTCGATGGGAGACAGTCTTTCTGTAATTTGGAGCTTTATGGATAATGAGTTTCCAGATAACAGGTCCCATACCTGTACTACTGTATTGCTTAGCCTGCACCTAGCAGCAAGCAAAGTACAATTACAGTGGAATTATGGAAAAAACATGAAAAATGTATCTGATTTGTTTTTGCACCAAACACATCATCCCCTCCAGTAAATGTAGTGCACACTGAGGATTGTTGCTAGAAGCCTTTTCATGCTATAGGTTTCTTTTCTGTCCTGGATTGCTTTATGTATATTTACAGTATGCTATTTTAGTTCATGCTGTCTGTCTACTAAAACCCCTTGGCATGGCTGATGTTTTTGTTATGACCAAATTCCTATTCTACCTGTTATACAGTCTCAGATTCCCTTTAAAAGGACAAATGTGGGCCATTTATCTCTACACAACAGTTGTAGGGTATCAGAGAATCTTAAACAATAAAGAATGTTTTGTTAACAATGGTGTTAAGTGGTGCGTAATTATGGAACAGTTTCCAATATAAGGCAGAGGTCAAGCACAGTCAGAAATAGATAAGGGATCTGTAATCATGATGGCCCCAAATTTTTCACATGGAATCAATGATGCCATTGAAAATACCATAACATCAGCACCCACGCCTGATGCACCAAGACCAGTGCATCCTGACATTAGTCTATTTGTATGTATTTTTAAAGCACTGTTAAGGAGCCGCAGTGCCGTACAATGCATACAAGTACAATATAAATAAAAGTACAATATATAAAAGTAAGCAAGTAATACAATAAATATACACAGTACACAGAGCCCATATAAGGACACAGAGCTTAAGTGCTATGTGGTAAGAGACAAAGTGGGTGTCTGCAGGTCTGCTAGGTCATACCTGTGCATAAATCATTTAAGTGTATAAATTCACTAAAACATATTAAAACAAAAAAATCTTCTAGTAAAGCAAAACATAGCTGTGAAGATTATCAGCTTAATATTTCAGTATAAAGGATAAATTGGTCGCTTATTCTGTTTTGCAGTTTGTGAAGAATAATGTTATGTATCTATTGTAATTATTGTATTGTTTGATTAGTTAGTTAAGTCATCTTTAAAGTTTCTACAGTATAGCACAAATTATTTTCCAAACAGACTTTAACTTTTTATAAATATACCTTCTAAATTCAAAAAAAAAAAATTCAAACCGCTTGTAGAAAAGAAATCCATTTATAAATGATTATCACTACTCTGCTAAATATTTTGGAAAAGTAAAATACATACAAGGTCGTGCAGAAGTCTTGGGCACAAATTAAACAATTTATAACATTTTTGTAATTATTTTTGAGCATGTAAACTAGTTATAATATTTTCCAATTTTTTTAATAAATAAGGTAACATTTGAGTTTTTTTGAAAATGTGAGTAAAATAAAAAACTCTAAAATGACACTAATTCGAATTTTGATAAATAGGCCTTTAAATTTACAGAGACAGACATGTATGTAAGGGACATCATGTTCTAATATAAATGTGCACCTATCTCTACATCTATCCATCTATGTTCTAGACAATTTTAATATCTATTTGTAGTAAACAATAACAAAACTTTTTATATCTTTCCAAATAATCATAATGTTCACAATTTTACTGCAAATTACTTGCAATGTTCCAGGACCACCAAACTTCATTGTGTTTAGACAATATCCTGTCTACAAGCGTTCTTTCTAACAATGTAGAATATACAACAGATTTGTTTTTAGGCATTATTGAAACAGTGGTAGATTTACTTCTTTTAAAGTTATATGAAATATAAAATAGTATAAAATCAGTAGATCTCAAGACACTGTCAATAAACATATTTAATAACATTACCCTCCTGTTTAATTGGTTTCATAAAGATATATGTATGACAGTTTATTTATTAAGATTACATGATAAATAGTTGTTTGTTAAATATAACAATACACATTTGCTCATTAATCAATATATTTACCTTATTGTTTTCATGGAACAGACTGCTAACAATGCTTTTATTAGTGTAGATCATAATGGCACTACATCACTAAAAGTAGACCTCGCATTAGTATGGGCACTCCTGTTTTACAAGTTACCTTACTTGTAAAACAGGAGTTTTACAAGTTTTAAAAAAAAGCATAATATTATTTGAGTAATGAACTTACAATAATGATGTTTAGACTGTTGCCATCCCAGAATCTTTCTTTGTGTTCAAACCCCATGAAATTGGTGGTATAACTAGAGCCACAGGGGTAGAGATGCAAAACGTTCCCTCCATACTACACTGCCACAGCGCCTGCACCATGGCACCCTGACAGTAAAATTGTCATGAACCATGAAGGTGCAGGTCCACAACTTGAAATATGTATTAAAACTATTTAGAGAGCAAAAAATTGATTTAAAAATTGATTAAGGAATACCTTCAGATCAAACATTTCATCACAACATTACAGCAGACCCAAATCAGGCTAACCCCATTCTAAAAAATATTAGGAAGTGACTTTCCGCATAAGGGACTTATATCCCAGCTGTACTATATACTGAACTCCTTAAAGGAAGAGCCGTTCCCAAAATATACATATATGCAACATTGGGAATCAGTCTTGGGAAAAGTATGAATGGAAAGTTATATGGAAAAACACATGTAAAATGGTAGTATGCACCCAACAAAAAGAAAGTGCATACAAAGTAATGATGAGGTGGTACCTCACCCCTGATAGATTATTGAAGATGTACCCACAAAGCAGCCCTATGTGCTGAAGAGGGTATCACCATAAAGGTACATTACATCATATTCTATCGGTTAGAAGTGATTAACTTAATAAAGACAGTGGTTAAAGTGTCCTGAACTATAGAAATACCCCACCTCCTCCTGGCACTGCCGATACCGAAACTCAATAACTTGAACTACTACATGACAACTTTAACCTCAGCATCTCAAACACTCAAAAGAGCAGACAGTGAAAAGCAAATAGCAGGGTTGAATTCACCACAGACAAGTTAACTATGTGTAATTACTCAACCATATCTGTCCATTGAGTGGTTTTCCATCCTGTGTATTTTCCTGTTTATTTTGTTGGTATCTTACTTAATTTCTTTGTGTTACCTCTTATTCTTGTATGTTGAACTTAAATGGCAATATGGTATGAATAATGCAAATTCATAAAATGTACAATATTTACTTTATTGTGAAAATCAATAAAATATGTAACAGAAAAAAAATTGATTAATATATGTGTACAGCTCATTGTAGAGAGAAGTGAAGTCTTTCGAAAGTTAGTGCAGCGCTTCTTCAGAAGATTTGAATTGGCTAAATATCTGCATCTAAACATCAGTTTGGTGTTGCAGAATGTGGGGGCAGATTTATCAAAGGTCGAATTTCGAAGTGAAATATACTTCGAAATTCGACCATCGAATGGCTATACTTCGACTTCGAATATCGAAGTCGAGTTTTTTTTTACAGAATTTGACCATTTTGCGGTCGAAGTAAAATCGTTCCATCAAACAATTAAATTGTTCAAATCGAACGATTTGAATGATTTCAGTGATCGATCGAACGATTTTACTTTGACTACAAAAAACTTTGGCAGGTTTAATTTGGCGAACTATTAAAGTCGAAGTTTTTTTAAAGAGACAGTACTTCGATTATCGAATATTCAAACTATTTTACTTTGAATCAAATTTGAAGTAAATTCGAAGTCGTTGTGTCCTATTCAATGGTTGAAGTATCCAAAAAATAACTTTGAATTTCAAATTGTTTTACTTCGAAAATTCCCTAGAATTCAATTCTGTCCTTTATAAATCTGCCCCATGTTGTTGAAATAATTTATGCAACTACAGGAATTCATTCATAAATAATTAAACGTGTACCAACCAACTGCGGTCTAAAAAAATCAGACAACAGCAAGTTGTCCAGTCATTACTGTGTATACGTCATTATAAAACTGTACCTCGGTACTTTGTCAGGTTGCTGGAATATTATTATTGCAAAACTTGTGTATACATAAATACATGTTTACATTTTGCTGCATTTGCAAAAATTGCTTTGTGCACCTATTAGATTGCGAAAGTCTACTTATATAAAATATGAGCCCATGCAAACACCACAATGAGGGCCAAAGATAAGTCTAAATGCAAACTTTTACGCTTTGTTGTGGCATAATGAGATACTTCTCTTACATTTTCAAAGGAAAAAGACCACAGAAATGCTTAGAACCATCTAGGTGGAACAACCAAAATATAATAATCAAATAAATAATTTTGAGTATCTATACAACAACCATGATCCTTTCATCTGTGCAGAACGTTTGGTTTGGAAATAAGAATGCAACATGTCTTCTCTGAATCTCATAAGGGGGTTTGATTTTTTTTTAAAATAAAGGATTACCAAAGAATATTTCTGAGAAAATAAAATACATTAGGGATCCAAAAACAAGATTCCAGGTGCTTAAGGAAAAGATATACAAAATGTCTGATCTCTCATATTAGCTTGGCTTATTGTGATTTTGGGGGGCTGCCTATTTAAAATCTTTGTATTAACTTACAATGAAGCTGTGATATTTATAAAACGAATCTGAAATGCAATTACCAAGCACACAGTATTGCCTATAGAGTAAAACATTTATTACACGCTCCAGAAGGTTTTGAAAACGTATGGATATACATTTTATGTGTTATTGTCTTTATTACTTTTGGACCCAACATGCATATGGAGTCATTTTCTTTTGGAATAACTAATATGTGCCAAATCTTGTGGTCTGAGCACTCAATAGCCTTCATCTTAATCCAGGACCATTCGTCCAAACACTTATACTGCCATCAATAGATTTAAGCTGTTTTTAATACCTTCCTTGAACTTGCCTTGTCTCTTGTCAGCCAGCCAGAAGCTTTTTTTTATCAAGAGCGTAGATTCAAAGGCTCTGCCCTGCAGCCATCCCAGAGTGCATTTCTTTGTCAGAATGCTGAGGACGATTTATATACATAAGAGACAATCTCCAGCTGGAAATCTGAAAAGCTTCTGGGTGTATATACAGTTCTCTGACCTAGACCTAGTTCTGTATTTTGATCATGGAGAGCAAGTCTCCAAACTTTCAGGTTTCTAATGTGATTCCTGCAGGGAAAAAGTGACTGCTTACACAGTAGTATCTGAACATAAGATGCTTTGGAAGGCCAAACAAAGTAGAAAATTAGCTATAGTACCAGCCCTAGAGATTAGCATCTTCACTTTACAAAATAGTTTCTTTGTCACAGGGCATAAATCTTTCAGGGATATAAACAACTAAATGAAGGGGTTTATTTTGTGGGAGTCAAAATCGTATTCTTATAAAAAGAAAGCTGTTTTAATAATGTGTAAATAAACTGTCCATTTTTAAAAGGGATAATTTACAATGCAGGGTAAGGGGTGGAGAAAGGTGAAAACATTATTTACCCATGTGCATAATGCTCCACATAGGTTTGCACTGGTGGCCCATATGTGTAAGCTTTTGTCTTCACAGAAAGGAGCACAAGTTTTGCTCCTGTTTATGTTTACATGGAAAAACATTCCAGCACTGGAAATACACGCAGGCACAATATGACACTTGTTTATGTGCCATCTTCACAGACACCCTTTAGTTGCTAGCTCTAGGCTATAGGTCTTGGTCGGTAATCGTGGGCAGCTTGGATTGTACACCTGCTAATGTGTACTGCACCTACTGTATATACACCAAGACAATCGGTTACACTAGCAAAAATGTCCTCAGCACTCAACCCATTATCAATATATTTAAGACAGAGACATTTTGTGCATACTTCTACTGAAAAATGCCTTACCCTTTAAACAAAACAGAGATTGTTTGTCCATATATTGCAATATATTTAAGCTGGCCAACTACGTCAAAGTCATCCCATAGGCCAGTCCTACACTCAATTTTCATCTGATTCATTAAGAATTCTATTGCTTCATTATACATTTTTACAAATTGTCTATGTACTTTGTGGTCACAGCCTCATTGCACCCCCGCTTAATGGTTTTAAAAATTAGTGGTGAGCACAACTTTCCCTTGTTTGTTATTGTTTTATATATATATATATATACCGTATATATATATATATATATATATATATATATATATATATATATAGATATATATATATATCTTCAGTCTGAATAAAGAAATGGCACTTTGGATCCAATTGTAATGCAAAGACATTGTGGCCAAAACGTAGCAGATGTGATGTGATTTTTCTAATACACTTTTTGCCACTGGATCCCAAGTGCCGCTTCTTTATTCACACTGACTTTTTATACAAATATGGGGGTGATGTGGCATCCCTAATGAGGCATTGTATATACAAATATACCATATATATATATATATATATATATATATATATGTCAGATTACTCACCAAAGCACTCACGGCATATACAATGATAAATTGATTGAATTTCAAAAGAAATCGACTCATTTTCGATCGACCTGGGACTGTCGTTAGGATGTGAAACAAGAAGTGAAAACGCAACTTAAATAGCCTACACACATTATTGTTTCACACAGCCAATAATTGGTTAATTAAAATGCATTGTGCTAAATATAAATTAGTTATAGCACTTCTTAAATACATGTGTGTGTCAAAAGAAGCTAGCACACGCAGGACTTATGGTTTTTACTTTAACAGAAAAAAACTAACGTTTTGGCTAGGTCCCTAGCCTTTCTCATTACATCTATAATTTATATATGTGTATAATTTATAAATGCAAATTTTCTATGCTTAAGGTTTAAGATTTTTTACATGTAATGGTGGTATTGTCATGTCGTTTGGATCATAATATAGCATACAGATTGCTGGAAGAAGTGAGAGGATCAGATAATGAGAAAAGGAGAACTGATAAATCTGGATTAACAACACCATAGTAAGGATCAGATCTTGTCAATGAACTGACACTTCACTTCTTTTTCCATTGTCTAATTATCACAAGAGTAATGCAACAGCAACATGAACGATCACATGAAGGCGGTTAAACACTACGTTAAGACTTCAAGGACAAAGCCTATTCTTATAATGCTCTCTGCTCTCCCTCAAATCCAGACATTAGAATAGAAGGAATGAGGGGGAAAAAAGAGCTCACTCATGGGCATCTTACCAAGGATACTGCTAAAGATTATGCTAATCTTCAATTCATTGTCCTCTGCAAAATGTTTTCATACCATGGCTTTTATCTGTATAGAAGGGATGCGCAACCTCTCAACTCTGTGACAGGGAGCACTTTCTGTGTGGTTTCTGCGTAATTAACACCAGCACTAGACCTATTCTTTTTCTTTATTTCTCAAGCTTATAGCCTTTTAAAGGTACCCACAGGGGAGTGTTCATCGTCCTTTGCTTGTGGCCTAACAGATCACCACAGCTTATACTCAGTTACATGTCCCATCTGTTAGTTGCAGAGGGATCAAACCCTTTTTAAGCGGCACTGTCTTAGAGACCCTAATGAGACATTGATTCTGAACAGGTGGATTCAAACACAGTGTTCAACACTAGAAAATATACCCCAGTCTGTACATTTAACTGGCAAAGAAAAAAAGATTTAATTCTATAAATTACTGATGTAGGGTGTTTTGTATAGCATGCATACATATCATAGTTATTATAACGAATGATTGTGATAATCACATTTTCCTATTTTGTTTGACCCTTTTTTTCTTCTACATATTTAAAAAACCATGTTATTGTTTTATGTAAAACAACCCAAATGTGGACGATGCTTAACTATACCAATCCACTTGTTGTAGCGTTGGGTGCAAGCTGCTAGTCCCCCTGTAGCACTCCGAAGCATATGTTCTTTGGTGTTTTATGTAAAAGAGACATTTCTATTCAAAAATATACATTTTGTTAATGTACTGGAGGTTTGAGGATTCTGCTTTTATTACACTTCCTTATGTCTTATCTTTTTTCCCTAATTCCAATAAGAACTTGAAATGCTTCAATGGTATCTGAAATATAATAAAATAGCTGCAAAATCTCTTATTAAATTACCTTCTCAGGTGATAGTTGTGGGTTAGTTATGGGACTCATAGTTGTAGACCTTTGGTAGGAACCTTCAAAACCTTAGCTAAGACAAAGCACGCTATATACCATTGCCCATTGTCCAACATCAATCCAGAGAAAAATTCCAGTTGCAAGAGAGGAATATTTTTCCCTATCCTAAAGGACAGCTGGGAATAGCTACTGAGTCAGTCAGTTAATTGTAGATTTTAATTGGGTGGACAAATGTATTCTGCCAACCCCTATATCAATAGTATATAACCATGTCATATTTGTATTCTACTGTATTCTTACACACTATATTCTTATACATTTTCAGCTATTTTATTAGGTTGCATGCTGTTTTTATTAGATTAACCATGGAGTTTTATTATAATGTTCTCTGGAAGTTTTAGGAAAACCACATTTTGTGTCTCATGATAAATAATCCATCAAGATGTAGATTTAAAAAAGTTGAAACGTATAGAAGTTTGTGAAAAATCAGAATGCCGTAGTTTGTTATTGACCTTTTCCATGGCATTTTCCATTTAACACCAGTGAGAGATGCAGAACAGACTGAAACCAAAAGGCAAATTAAATATGTACTGGAGAAATTATTTTAACAGTTAATGGTGATTGAACATTTAGCTGGGCTTTCATTCTTTACAGCAATTGTTTCTCAATAAACAGAACTATATAAGGACCCAATTTAGTGCCAGAGTGCAAAGCATTTAGCACCACCCATATCGTAGCCCAGAGTGGAGTGAGAGTGACCTGTTTACTTCATATGGCAAGTTGTACCATCATGTGCTCCTACTAGCATGTTATTAATGTCTATTTTAAATGGCAGATGTATATTGCACCTTAAAACATGCAATTTGTTGCCAGTTGCAGCTATTTATGGTTTATTAAGGTGAATTAAGTGAATAAGGTGGGGCAATGTGGATGGTGGGCAAATTGTGATTGACCCAGTTTTCTGCATTTAGCTAGCTGTTACTTTATTAATGAGTGCTACTTGCTCCCCTCTACCTGTAGAAGTAAAATAAACTAATGTTATACTCTGACTGGACACTTGGTGGACCTGCAGAACCCAGAACTTCTCTCTGCGGGTCTCCCTGAGACCCTGGGCACTGCTCCCTGACCTCCCCCACTGGCCCTGATCGCATCCACAAAAAGAAAAAACATAGGGTACATGGGTGGGGGGCTGACAGAAGGGGGGTTGTGCTGGGCAGTGGGCCAGGGGAGGGGGTTGTGGCTGGGGCAGGAGGTCAGGAAGGTTTAGGGGCCCCTGAGGTGGCAACCCTGTGGACCCAGACCCCCAGTCCAATGCTGGCATTACTGACAGGGTAGTACATACTGAATATCTAATTAATGTATATGTGCCAGCCCCAGGAACCAATATGCTGGAGATGGCACAAGGGGTGGATGGTATAAATCAGTGTGGGCAGGCTTACAATAAATTGCTTCCTTTGGGTGGACTTATAACAGTAATTAATGTATGACAGTCAGTTACATTATCCTTTGCTTATGAGTAGGGTTGCCACCTTTTCTGGAAAGAAATACCGGCCTTCCGATATATTTATCTTTTCTCCCTATTAATAACATTGAGAGCAACCATCATTTTTACCGGCCAGGCCGGTACTTATGAGTAGCACTTTGGTTAGTCCATTTCACTATATTTTTGAAGCTGCAGCAGCTGGAAAATATTGCTCCATTTCTCAAAGAAAAGCATCATAAGTCAAGATGATGCTTCTTATTGCTTTCATGCAGCAATCTAATTCCTTATAGTAAATTTACACAGATATTCTAAATGCAATACATGCACAAAATGCAAAATAAGCACCAGGTATGAAAAAGGTTAGTACTTTAGTTTTAGTCCTCTCCTGATGGTCCTAGTTCAGTCTCTCAACTGTAGAATGCTTCATATAAGGAAAAATGGATCAGCGCCTTTGGCGACGGAGTCGAACTCACCAGAAACAAATAAAAGCAAAGAAAAAAAAAAAAGGGAGAGAAAATCGACATATAGTGTAGTATTCTTAGATATATTCGTTTTACACCAAGTGCTCATGTGAAGAATTTCTATTTTGTTGTGTTTTGTTCCCCTTTTTTCCAGGAATTCTTTTTCTTTTGTTTTGTTTTATTTTAGTCCTCCATTTCGGGGGCTGTGCCTAATATTTAATTCTCAGCATGCATGTTGTAGGCATTTCAGCCGCTTTTTGGTGTAAATCACAAAAAAGGTTGCCGTACAGGGAAAGGGAAACACTATTTTTTTTTTTTTTCTTTGCTTTTATTTGTTTCTGGTGAATTCAACTCCATCGCCAAAGGCGCTGATCCATTTTTCCTTATATAATTCCTTATAGTGCTCCATGAGAACTGGGGTCTTTCATTTTCATGAAAGATTCATCCGAATCCCGAAACCAAATCAACCATATGCAAATTGGGGTCAGAAAGGGGTTAAAGAAAAAAGCGTCTGACAGTAACCTGCTGATAAAGGCCAAATCCGGCTCAATCGTGAGCCAAATCCTGGATTCTGTCCATCCCGAATTGTGACATCATTTAAATATATCCACAAGACTGATATTTGTTAGACTACTTCATTTTCTAATCTAGAAAGTAGTCATGAAATGAAAAACTGTAGTATGAAGAAAAATAGATTCCAGCAGACTCATGGATGAAGATGAACATTGGAAAAGTTAAGAATCAGTTCTTTGAAAACTATTTCTTTTAAAGCAATAATGAATGAATAATATTTGCCTAGTTAACATTTGCAACAAACAGAAGTTGTATGCGATTGACCTGTAATAAAACTTTCATTTTCATTTCATTTGTTTTAAATGAAGATTTTTAATTTTCTAGAGATTAGAATACTGCGACAATAAAAACCTTAAGGTTAAAAGAAAAGAACTGCCGCTGATTGAAAACATTCGAAAGTGTGAAATTGGCATTTCCTTATCGCACAAAGTTTTGTTCCTATTTACGGTAGATCACATGGAACAAGCAATGCCCAGTTAGATCTTTACAAATTTCATGAAATCTTTTTCGGATATCCCGAAAATCCTTAACTGCTTGAATCTTTTGTGTTCCAGTACTGGGGACTGACCCATAATCTCTTTCCCAGCTAGTGTATCAAATCTGAAGAATACCATGTCATCGACTCCAACAGCAGCCTAAATTCACTAGGGGGATACCAGAAAGTTTAAAAAAAAAAAAGCAAATAACATGACCACAGTGCTTGTTTTAATGCCTGGGGGCACATAAATAGAGGTCAGAGATGAAGAAAAGATATAGTTTTGTACAAGGAGATCAGTAGTGTTGAATCTTCTTGATGAAAATCTCACATCTGTTTCTTCATGATGCAAACAACATTACTTCATTTAAAAAAAAACTCTTTTTGGATCAGACTACAACACAAACCAAAAGCCTTCTTCATTTGTTCTTGTCACGAGTACTTTGTCTTACATAGTCTGCATTACTCTTGTAAACAGTGGCAACATCAAAGTGAGAGCAGATAAAGTCACATCAGTGGATTAAAGCCTTCTGCATGATAAAGTAGCTACCTAGGGTGGGATCAACTTAATAAGTGAAAGAATGTTATTGAGGGGGAATAATGTACCAAAACTCTGTCAGCCTGCGCGTAATGTCCTAATCTAATGCCTGACACCAAGGCCTTAGGCCAGTGTTAATCAATGAAATACCCATCTGTGTTCCCTACCCTTAAAGTTAGCCTAAACTCAATTATTGTCCCTTAGAGACCAAGATGGGATATTAGGTTGAGTGAAAAGGATTGTATCCCACAAAGAAATCCCAGGTGTCAACATTGCTTGCTAAATTTCAGTTAAAGAGAGATTAAATGCCTGTCCCTCTGATGTGAAAAAGTTGTATAGATTCAATCTAGAGAAAGGAAGAAACTATTTATAAAAAGGACATGGTATATTGAAAGGAATGTAATGAAGTCATAGGGGTAAATTTACTAAAGGGTGAAGTGACTAACGCTGGAGAAAATTCGCCAGTGTGACGATATTTCGGAACTTCAGATTTACTAACAGTTGCTTCACTAGCGTAAGAGATAGACTCTATCGGTACTTTGCTCCCTAACGCCAGGCGAATTTGCCCTCTGGCGAATGGACATAACTATGCAAATTCACTAATTCACCAGGATTTTACTGAACTTACCTCTTGTGCCAGACTTGCCTTTGCCACTTCAGACCAGGCGAAGTGCAATACAGTAGATAGGAATTCCTAAAAAAATGGTTGAAAATTTTTCTAAGTCCCAAAAAACGATGGCGACTTTTCCTTTTTTCACGGTGATAGACTGGGGTAAATGGCTTCCCCCCTACATTTCCTTACATATGACACATAAACTATACACTGGGCTCATGGGTAAGGGAAATATAACAACTCTATTTTCTTTTATTAAGTTTTCCCAGGCTTGTGTAGTGTAATGTATTTGCTGCAACATATACATCCATTGAACTTTAACTTCGCTTCGCATGGTGCAGTAACGATAGCGCAACTTCACCAGTGTTTGGCACCCTGGATGCAACTTCGGATTTAAGTGAATTAACGTTGTCCTGGCGAATCTACGCCGGGGGAAGTGTTGTGCTGTGAGCGAAGCCGTCGCTGGCGAATTTTTGGAGGTTAGTGAATTTGCCCCATAGTGTTAATTTTGCTTCATGGTTATTATTTGAGCTTCAGGGGAAAGGTACACTGAGTAAAAAGTGTGTTAAAGAAATAAATGAAGGTGTTAACTGACTGCACTGAATGATACCCATAGCAGAAAATGTAATGGTTGTCTGTAGAATAAGGAATTTTTCATCAGGGTAAGCTGCAGGTCTCATAATTCAGACAGGCTTTAGTCATCATTATGAATAGTATAGTGCTTCTGACAAGAGAGATTTATATCACATCCCAAAGATTGTCAATATATATATATATGCTGTTGTTTTTTTTACTGTCGAGGAAAATGTAAGGATTTTTTTTTTCGTCAACATAGACTCAATTTTTTTTTGCCCAATAAAACTATTCCTAACGCTAATAAAATTTAGGAACTTTCCCGAATTTCAAGTGTAATTTATCCTTTGTGTTGCCTATATTGTGAAAGTTGCGTAAATGGATCAAATCCTTAGTCACCACCAGTGGACAGAAAAGCAAATCTTAAATGATTCCAACAAATATAAAGTGTTATTAAGTGAAATGACTTTTGAGCGTGTTTTTTTCTGAGAATTGTGCTTACCAAGTAACTGGTGTTAATAACAATTCTGCACATCAGCAGTAAAAATAGAAAATAGAAACATATATGAACAATATGAAATAGCACTTGGTGCAATAAAGAATATACCTAATTACTGGATATTTTAATGCAAATTTAACAGTTAAGATATCGGAGGGACCAATAGCACAGTCCTGGGTGCAAGCTCAAGAGCACTAAGGGGGTGCAAAATTGTGCCCTTTATGTGCAGTTCACTAATCTGGTGTGCCTGGGGCAGTGACTTGTACATGTGGAGCCAGGTGCAGACTACAGCACATTCAGACAATGTCACAAGTTGCAGGGATTTAATGGGATACCGATAGACAGCCCCCAGTGCTCCAGAATGCAGTGCTGCAAAATGCAGGCAGTGCTGTATCCATGGGAAAGGTCCTTATGGAGGGCAAACCTACTTCTTTAGCCTGTACCTCCAGTTGGGGAAACCAATAGCAACTATCACCAATGAACTTATATTCTACGAGTCTACTACAAGTTAGAAAGCAAAATTCAATATTTTATTGATTGCTATGGGAGCAGCACTGGTGCAATGTAGCCCTTTTGTTAGTATATTATCACAAGAGCACAACATTTGAGGACTCATTTACTAACCTTATGCAATGGACAAAACATCGGTACACTCCCCTATGTATTATTATTATGCAGAATGCAACATTATTTCCCAGTATTCCATTGTAATTCCTGGCACTGCAAAATTTGTACTACTACTATTTCTCATATGTTGATACGGTGTGTTTTGTCTGTTTTTAAACAAGGCACAGTTTTTAAATTAAAGTGGTGAAACAAGGAGCACCTATAGGCAAGTTACTCAAAGGGAGCCCAGTACCTTCTATGGCTCATTTATGACAGCAAGCGCAGTCTACAAAGTGCAATTTCATACCCAAATCACCATGTTTTTGAAACCACGATGCAGCATTTTACTACTACAGCATCATTATATGTATCTGATGTGGCAAAAGCAATTGTGGGTGCATATTTTGACAAGCTTGACACAATTGCATCCAAATGTCATTAGAGTTGTGATTGCATCATTTCTAGCAGTTGCTATTATTAAGATACAATTGTGTTTGAAAGGTATTCACTTCCAAACAGGCACAAAACTAGTGATGGGCGAATATATTCACCAGGCGCGTATTCACATTGAATTCCCGTGATTCAACACCGGCGAACAAATTCGATAAACCACCGTGAAAATTCACCAGTGAAATTTGCTGATGTAAAAGAAAATGGACGCCGGCGCAATTTCGGCAAAAACGGACGTCGGTGTCAGAAACGGATGCCGGCATCAAAAGCGAGATGCCAGCATTGTTTCGCAATTTTTTTTCGAATTTTTCCGCGAATCGAAATGCCCCAAATTAGCCCATCACTACACAAAACCATTTTATTTAGATGATAATGTTTTTTGTTTTTTTTATTTTAAAAAATTCTCCAGTCCCTTGTCAGCAGTCAGAATCCATGAAGTATATGGATATCCCATTAATTTTCTTCAAAATATAGTATTTTGTCTATAATAAAGAGAAATAAAGAGTGAAGTTAGAAAGCAAATCTTACTAAAAATAAAATGGGAAAGAGGTCAGTTAGTCTGGGAGACAGCTTCTCAGAGTTCAAAGCTTTATGGATAGCAAGTTTCTGGATAAGGGGTCCATTACCTGTATTGAAGGGCATGTCAGACAGAAGGTGTGTAAGCATGTACAGTAAAAGAGCCAAGAAATTTTTGGTCAACCGCACACCGACACCACCCTTCCTGCAATGATCACCTGGTGCACAACGATAGAGGCATCGGCCACCTCACAATGTCATAGAAAAGAATTTCGCCGGCACACAGGATTTTAGGCTGCAGGCCAAGCCCTTGCAATTTTTTAATGCAGTGCAGGTGCAACATTTCGGGGTCACGCCCCTTTGTCAAGTATGTAAAAGGCAGAGCTACAGAGAGTTCTATGTAATAGAATAATATTGCAAGTTAGATGCCTTGGCCACTCCCTCAACAAAAAACATACAACGGAATTTGTTACTGATCTATATCAGATTAAAACCTAATCAGGTACAGTGATTAACGGGAAAAAGGTGTCCAGCCCAGAGGTATTGTCACATGCTTTTAATTCACCCACTACTTAAAGTCAACTGGAGTCCTAGTTAGAATGCACCACTTTCTACTAGGCACTAAGCAACCATAGTGTTAGTCTTAACCCTATCAAACAAATTTTAGCTTATCATGGCCCATTGCCAACATAATGAGGAGAAAGGTTTTTTTGTTAGTCCCCAATTTTTGGCTAAAATTTTGATCAGCTCTCCTAGACCCTAATGGATATGGTTATAGGAAAAGCATACATTTCTCTACCTCAGCCTGATATAGTTTCATGGCTAGACTAAACTGCAAATAAAACATTTGTAAATCTAACTGGACCAATCTTAAGACTGCCCCACCACTACATTGGATACCTTAGATACATATACTAACCTTATTTCTCATCTCTCCTTTCCTCTTTGATGGTTTCACCAACTCAACGGCAGACGCAGCATATATCTCATTATAGATCACTGCATTATATGTTATTTCTATAATTCATTTTGTCTGTACCATTAGTATGGCTGGTATATAAGTTATGGAACTTGATTGAAAAGTATATATTACTGTATTTTATTACTATGTGCACTGGAAACACATAAGATTCACTTGGAATTTTGCATTTTCTATTGATGAAAATATAGGAAACCAAACCATACAATTGCTGTCCCCCATAATTCAGAAATTAGATTGCAAGTCTAGTGATGGGCGAATTTATTCGCCCGGCACGAATTCACGGCAAATTTCCGCGTTTCGCCACTGGCTAATAAATTTGCGACATTGCTGCAAAAATTCACCAGCGTCAAAATATATTTGACACTGACGATAATTCCGACGCCGGTCGACAATTGTAAGCGCCCGTTGACTTTAATGGGCGTCAGAATTGTCGCCAGCGTCAAAAATATTTGGATGACGACGGCATAATTCGCATTTCGTGACAAACTCGCCCATCACTATGTAAGTCAAACTAATGCCACTATAACAAATATATCACAAGCCTTTAGAATTATATTATTATGTTTTGTAGAATTATACACAGTCTCCAAGAAAGGACAAAAATAATAAGATAACTATTTGCAATCATAGATTTTGTCATATTGATTTCTCAATACTAAGGTTAGTAAATATGTGATAGCATCTTTACAGCAATGGTAATGCAAATTTAGATCTATTCATCACAGTAATATGTGTCTGTCTATAAACAAAACTCTGTGTAGGACAGTTCAATTAACAGTCGACAGAGTTAATGCTTGTTTTTGAGCTGAAAAACATGAAAGACTTTTTAACCAATTTTGCCTACAAAGGAAACTTCAAGAGGGGGGAATTAGTTGCCAGGCAGATCTCATTCTTTGGAGAGAAAATAACTTTGAGACTTGGATTTGCTGCAGCATTGGACCATTCATTGGACCAGGCTGAGCCTACTGAGATCTCTGCATCAGTTTTGATTTAGGCCCTAGCAGTTGTTTATGATGTAATATAGAGTGCAAGGCAGTTGCTGGATGTACTCAATTCTACTTCCAAGGAGGGGGAAGAAAGTATGAAAGACGTCATGCTCAGATACATTAGATCCCTACCTTGTGATGAGCTCCAACCAGGTGCTTTAATACATGATAAAATTTAATTGATATAAAGCAGACACTGGGTCTTCTCACTTGTTTAAGATCTTGGTTCAGAGGGATGGTTGCTAATACTTGTTGAAAGCATCTGGGGATTGATGGAAGGAATTGTCTGAAAGAATGGAAGGAATGGAATACTAACTGTGTTTCCTCCTCAAAGAAATATTGTTTCTTTATTATATTAATCGAAAAAAGTAAGGACAAATGTAATACAATTAATTAATGCAAGGAATTCTCAAGGAAAAAAAAACATTATTTTGCATATTGTGTGAATTTAATATAGGCTTTGCAAAACCTGAAAATATTTAGCGACATCTTCTGCCAAGGAGGAGAAAGAATGCATGTTATAGATCTGCAGAAAGCTCTGACGAAAAATAGCAATTGCCAATTACCAAGTGCCACAATTTCACACAAAAGATAAATCTAGCAAACATTTTATGAAACGTTCTTATCATAGTTAGAAATTAGCTCATGGATCCTGTTAAATATATAGCACTAAAAATTATACTTCTTTCATAGTAATTCTCTGATATCAGTCTGGCAGCAGTATGTTCTCCAACAAATGAGTCTCCCTGCAGATAATCTAGGAGTGTACCACTTTAGTCAGTGTGATGCTCTCTTGTCTGCTAAACCAGCTAGGGTTCACAATCCTATAGCTACAAGTCTCAAGATGGTGCACAGATGATTTATTGATAAACTGAAAAGGTCACTTTTTACATCAATCTTGTAGGAGCAGCACCATCACAAATGTATCCTCTGTTGCTCTCTTTCTATTTTGTGAAACCTAACCCAGCAGAGCAGTGGCTTGGATTACTAACTCTCTTCTCTAGCAGAAGCCTCTAAACAATCCCTATTTTCATTTTTGACAGGTTGCTAAAGCAACACACTGTGTGGAAACATGAAGTACAGGCAACTCAATGTCCCCAATCTCCTACTAGTGAAAGCCCCAGCTGTTCTCTTAGGACCATTCTCAGTTATCATTGATCTGTCCCGCTCACATGACAAACTCCTGTGAAATGCCTGCAGAGAAACATAATTTAGGAGTTCAGTTCATATGCTGATAACCTAATAAAAGAATTGGGAAGGAATATGTTTGGAATGAAGAAGGCAGAAACCTTTGCTTGATCCCCTGTCTAGGATTTAGAGAAGATCCCTGATGTCTCAAAGCATGTGATCAATATTCCAGGCTTGAAGGCAAGTTTCAATTGCATAAAAACTATGTGTACTGCCAAGTAGAGCCTCCCATAGGCTGCCAGTCCTCATAGGAGCTACCAAATAGGCAATCACAGCCCTTATTGTTCAAACCCCATTCACTTTTTTCAAGCTTGTGTTACTCCCTACTCTTTTTACATTTGAACAGTTACAAAACTGATTATCTATCACTATGCTGTAGTTGAACATTTATCACAGCCAGCACATCACATCACATCACAACACTGGCCAAATTTGCAGCTGAGAATTAACCTAAAACTGACTGAAATAAGCTAATCACTAATGGGTTCTGTAGGTTACTGTTCTGATGAAAATTTGCCCACTGTTAGTAAGAGAGTCTGGAGTTACTACAATGAGAAAAAAAAGTTGTAGAATCCCAAAGCAAAGTAGCTTATGATGGTTAAGGAGAGCTAATACCCCCCCCCCCACCAAAAGCCCCTCTAAACTTGCAGGCATTGTCCCCCTCTCCTCTCCCTTCCACAATGTGATTAAGTGTAAAAAAAACTCTGACCCTTAAACGCAGAGAAGAGCAGCGGAGCTCCCAGTCGCCATCTTCCAGCTCTTTGATTAGTCTTTGGGTCTCTTTGCTACCATGAAGCCTGCCGGCACATGCGCAGCTGGTCCAAGTCAGGAATCGGCTTCAACTGCTCATGCACAAATTGGCGTTGAGACCCGAGAACTATACAAAGAGCAGGAAAATGCCAACTGGAAGCTCCGCTGCACTTGGTCATAATCTGCTGCATTTAAGGGTCATAATTTTTTAAAGGGTTTTTTTCCACTACAGCATATCATGGGGAGGGAGAGGGGCAATGCTTTAAGGTAAGGGGTTTAAGTTTAAAGGGGGGCTTTTGGTAGGGGGTTAAGTTCTCCTTTAAAGTTTATCTTATGTATATGTTTGTATATCATTTGTTATGTGTATGCAATGACTTGCCTCTAAAACATCCCTCACTCTCTGACTCAATATTTTCATTTAAGCAAAACATAACTTATTTGCATTAATTATGAAAAACAGAGACTTAACGATCAATCATCAAGGTACATCAAAGGTGAAAACTGTGACATGAGATGACATTCAGAAAAGTCCAAAACTGCCAGCAAAGAGAAGGAGAGAAGCTGCTTGTAACAGAGAACAAATTATACAATGATGATTTTACTTTGAAAGATTTACTCCATTTGATGAGCCCATTATTAACTCAAGTCTATTTATCATCGCTAGCATGTTCATGTTTTTTAATATTGTTTTTCAACTTTATGTTTTTCAATAGCAAGGAGGTCCAAATTATATTCTACCGGAATATAAATCAAACTCTCAGGCACACTTTTGTGACACAATAACTATGCCTCCTGCAGAAATCACTCTTGGGCTATAATTTCATTCCAATAAAAATGATGAAGTAGAAGATTTTTTTCCCCTCGTTGGATGCTCATACGCAAATAGTATTTACAAGTTCAATAATTCAAAACCGTTCTTTTCTGTGTATGCTGATGTAATGAAAAAACATTTTTGCAGATATTGCATGTCAGATGTTGTTCTAGAATGATACACACCTTATGTCTGGGTGAGACAGAGTTCACATCAAACCATCTTCACAGAAAAGTCAGTTCCCTAGGGGCAAAAAGGTTAATTTTCCTGAAGAAAATCTTTAGTTTGGAGGAATACGTAACTCTATTTATTGTAGATGTAGACTTTTTTTCTTGCTGTTGTTGCTCAAAACTTAGCCAGTAATTACAGCTGGTTAATAAGTTAACAAACATTTTCATAAAATATACATGTATAGATATGGGATCTATTACCCAGAATGCTGAGGACCTGGGGGTATCTTTCCATAATTTAAATCTCCATACTTTGTCTGCTAAAAAATTGTTTAAACATTTGGGGGCCGATTCACTCAGCTCGAGTGAAGGGTTCGAATGAAAAATACTTCGAATTTCGAAGTATTTTTTGGGTACTTCGACCATCGAATGGGCTACTTCGACCTTCGACTACGACCTTCGACTTCGATTCGAACGATTCGAAGTAAAAATCGTTCGACTATTCGACCATTCGATAGTCGAAGTACTTGCCCTTTAAAAAAAACTTCGACCCCCTACTTCGGCAGATAAAACCTACCGAAGTCAATGTTAGCCTATGGGGAAGGTCCCCATAGGCTTGCTAACCTTTTTTTGATCGAAGGATTTTCCTTCGATCGTTTGATTAAAATCCTTCGAATCGTTCGATTCGAAGGATTTAATCGTTCGATCGAACGAAAAATCCTTCGATCGTTCGATCGCAGGATTTGCGCTAAATCCTTCGACTTCGATATTCGAAGTCGAAGGATTTCAATTCGAGGGTCGAATTTCGAAGTATTTTTAACTTCGAAATTCGACCCAAAGTGAATCTGCCCCTTGATGAACCCAATAGGATTGTTTAAACTACAATAAGGATTAATTATATTGTAGTTAGGAACAAGTGCAAGAACTGCACACTAGTACAGTTATTAGATCTGATTAGCTTTGATAAATTGGGCATTTACGCCAATATATCTTGTGTGTGGTGTATGGCAGATGCAATTGCCCTAATTTGGAAAATATATTGACTTGCCTGTGTGCTGGAAACAAATAATGTAATAGTCCAGTGAAGTACAGCTCTCAACAACTATATATATATATATATATATATATATATATATATATATGAATAACAAACCAAGAATAAAACCGCACTCCAAGGCCATGAGAAAAGTGAAAAAGTGAGAAATTTATTTCAACGTTTCAGCACACCAAGACGACCCAAGTAGGTGTGCCGAAACATTGAAATTAATTTTTTACTTTTTCACTTTTCTCAAGGCCTTGGAGTGCGGTTTTATTCTTGGTTTGTTATCTCAAGGCCTTGGAGTGCGGTTTTATTCTTGGTTTGTTATGCTATGCTATAACCAGCACTCAGGCAGTTGCCTATATCGCGAGTGCACCACTATAGACTTTATATATATATATATATATATCTTCAAAACTGGAGCACTTTTGTAATCAGAGAGCAGCTGCCTGGGTGCAGGATTCAAAAAATTATGTAAACCAACATTGTACAAAAACCGCACTCCCAGGACTTGTTAAAGGTGCAAAAAAATATTTGTTTATTTCGACGTTTCGGCTCCTGTACTGGAGCCTTCCTCTTTAACAAGTCCTGTGAGTGCGGTTTTTGTACAGTGTTTGGTGTGTATATATATATATATATATATATATATATATATATATATATCTATAAGAGAACTAGTTGCTGGTGCACACAGTGAAATGCATTTGTGCCTTTGTGCAAGATCAAAAAAAAAACATATAAATTTCAACTCAAAGAACCGCACCATCCAGGACTTTCAATGTTCAATTAAGTGAAAAATTCATCCTGAAGACGGCTCAAGAGACAGAGCCAAAACGTTGATAATAAATTTTTCACTTTATTGAACATTGAAAGTCCTGGATGGTGCAGTTCTTTGAGTTGAAATTTATATATATAAATAAATAAATAAATATAAATATATATATATATATATATATATATATATATATATATACCAAAAAATGAAGGAAGCACTCACGGCATGTTTTTCTTGAAAAAACTTTTTACTGGATCATGCAAACATCAACGCGTTTCGGTACCTCAAGGGACCGTCATCAGGATGTGATATATATATATATATATATATATATATATATATATAAACGGTGCCGGCGCAAATTCGCTGACAAATTCGCCTCGAATTCGTGCCTGGTGAATAAATTCATCCATCAGTAATCACTACTGTTAACAGTTTATTCTGGTTTCAGAAGAATTAACTTTCATTTGTTTGCTTGCAAATTTGTTTTACTGAGAAAAATTATAACGTGCCCTGTAGAAAATCCTGCTCTGAATAAAACACAGGCCACAAACTTAAGAAAACATTTTGTTGCATTTTTTTTATAAATAAATTTACGTCAGTATTTTCCTGTCAGTATTGTCAGGTGGGTAAAAAGGACGTGCTTCTAAGGCTTTCAAGTTAGCTGAGACAGCCGAAATGTTTATCAGGTACAAGGAGGCCAATGACATTACTTCATGTCTTGCTCAAAAGAGGATCTGGCAAGGATAATTTTTATTTTTTGTGCATTGTACCTATGTCTTTTTGTTCCTTTGATTATGCTCAAAAAGAGAAGGCTAATTTTAAGTAACAAAAAGTTACAGTACCCATGGATATCATATATCAGTCAGAAATGAATGTTTACAAGTATGGACACATTTTTAATTTACCACCTTAAACCGTTGAATGTGAAAAAGCTAATATTTTTCTCTAGCTCAACATTTCTGTATGAACCAGGTACATGTATTTTTTTTATTTATTATCCTTTATTTATATAGTGCTAACATGTACTGTACATATCTCTTTGCAGGTTTTGTTCACCATTCATATTAGTTAATTTTTGAGCTAGAAAAAATTCAAATAATAATTGGATATAACTAGAATATACAGTATATATATTTATACACTTTACGCCTCCTGGTCCTAGGGAGAGGTGATTGTTGCTGAATGTTTTTAACTCAGACCACAGACGTTGGGCTGGAGGCCCGCTGATGTTTTTAACCCCACACCTGGCCACAATGTATTTTATTTCACTCGGGTAAAATGATTTTAAAACTGGGGATTATATGAAACACTTTGTTGTATGATGGATACTCATGTTGTCAATGTTAAGAAACTCAGACCACGCCCACCAAGTATGTCACTCAACCCTTTTGTCACTCAGCGCCATTTTGGAGAGGGTTTAAATAGGTATGTTTGTTATGCACAATTTTCTAGTCCTGAAGACGGCTCAAGTAAGGAGCCGAAACACTGAATACATTTTTTTTTCTTTTTTTTTAAGACTTGATTGGTGCGTTCTTTTCATTGTGGTATATATATGGTATGTATTGTGGTATATATATATATAGATATATATATATATATATATAAATATATATATAGATATATATATAAATATACACAATATATATCTAAATCCAAATTCATGTGCAGAATGAATGCACATTTTTCATCATCATCATACAAGTGATTATTGTCTTTTATGTAGTGATTGGCAGGAAGACATACTCTATATTTGCAATGTTGTTCTGTGAAGCATTGGTTCGTGGGGGTCATGTGACTTGACACAACAAGTCATTACTGGGGTTTTGTAATACATGTGAAAGGCGCTACATTTGCCAAGGAGCGGTAACCCATAGCAGAAAGCATTTACTGGTCACATGTTTGAATGAAAATATCTCATTGGTTGCTATAGGTTTCTGCTCCTGGAAAAAAATATGGAGGTCGGATTTTAGTGGTTTTAGAGGTTCTAACCCCACACACTCTAAAACCACGATTGTCATTGAATTTATTAAAAGCTCCAAATATAAAAAGTGTGAATAAAAAAAAAAACGAGCTGAACAATACAGTAAAAAAAACCTCGGAAAAACTCTAAAAAATTTCTAGAGAAGAAAAAATCTGAAATTTTCTAAAAGTCTGAATTGATTTAAAGTGCTCCAACAGGATTAGCACAGCTTCCATTGACTTCTATAGCTCCTCGACAATTTTTACTTGGCAAAATTTTGCCTTCATTTTTACACTCAATAAATCTCAAAATTTTGCCTTAATTTTTACACTCAAAAATTTTAGAGCTTTTTAGAAACATGAGAAAACCATGAGAATTGATCTGCTGCTGCTTCATAAAATTGCTGAGAAACCCACAGAGTTGCACAGGACTAATACTCGTGCCATACCTGACCCATTACTTCCCACTGATTACCTAGAAAACATTTCCATTTATGCAGTCCAAGTGGTCTGATGTATTGAATTTGTACCATTAATCATGGGTAAAAATCTTTAGATGTTTTACTTTTGAAGTGGTAAGAAGTAGTAAAGTTTCCCTGTGGTTCAAATATCCATTATAAGCAAAAACATATAAAAAGTTTCTTTAAGTCCATTTTGTGTTTGGAACGTGTGCCCTTTGCCAATTTCTCTTGTCAATCTATATATTTTGTTTTTAGTGCATTTTCTATGTATCTTGTAGTGCTGAAACAATCCAATTGCTCCTTCTCTTTCATCTCTATTGGATATTCATTCCATACATAATAATTATATCAAAGCAGATAGAAAGAGAATGATAGAAGTCTAAGTGGTAAGCACTTACACATTTGCATCTGTTTCCCTTGATCCTACTCTAAAAGACTGATCTAACATTATGTTCCCTGTACACACTAACAAATAATGAGTTTACAATCTCTTCCAATTAAAGCTATCCATTGTCTCTGACTGTTTGTAGTCAACTTGTGTGTCTTTAAAAGGACTATATCTACCAGAATCCCTATTTGACCGGAGAACCTGGTTAATAAATAAAAAAAAAAAAATACTCGACAGATTCACAATCACACGTATGGCCAGATAATCATCTGTTACCATTTGTTCCTCATTTACACTTTCTTCTTTAGATCTAAAATTTAAACGAGAGACCTCCTGGAGCATTACTTAGAGTTTGAGCATGCCTCCCGTGCTGTCTATTCATTACAGAAAGAAATTCTATTGATTTCTGACATGAGCTAGCATAAAAACATTTAAATATGTAGCTAAAAATGATGCATCTACGTGTACTTTTTAGCAAAAGAGGAAATGGGGAAAGAATACAATATTCCTTATTTTTTTTGTCTATAATGGCTATTTGTCTTTTACCGTAGAGAAACTTTACAATTACTTAACACTACAAAAGTAACAAGCCTAATGATTCTCTCTACGGTTAATGATAAAACTCAACACGTCAGATGACCAAGCGCACAGGGAAGTGCTCACATATATTTGAAATTTAATTAAAAGTCAAAGGACCATAGCAATGACAACTCAGCAGAAAGCCATTTATTTTTAAAATCTAATATACTCTTGATGACTAAAGGCTAAAGCACATGCTGGCTTTTACAGTTACCTCTAACTGATACAAGATATTTGATGATTTTTTGCACACGAGGAGGTTTTCAACTTGCAATGGAGTAAATTGGAATATTTTAATACAGTACTTTTTTAACACTGCAAAAATCCTCATTAAAACTATGTGATGGGCTATGTACTTTTTCATTATAAAGTAGCCTAACAGCTGATAAATGAGATACAATTATAGATTTATATAAATCTCCTATTGTCAAATTAGTCCAGAAAAGCTGGAGAGTTGTCTAATTTTAACTCAGTAATTCTTTCCCCTAGCACTTTTTTGTTTTAATGAGAATGTAGCCAAATGTCTTACTCTCTTAATGGAAAAGTTTGCTATGACATTTTAGGCCTTTAATGCAATGGAGACATTGCTTTTTTGTTCTTAACTTGTTGTTGCAAGAAGCCCTGTTTTTCACATGTTCGATTCTCTTTGAATTTTCCTGTTAACAGCTAAGTGATGGATAACACCATAAAATATGTCATTTTAGAAAACACAACAAAAACGGCCAGAGGAAACACAGTTTTAGTGAAAACTGAATTAAATGCAGGCAAAATGTAATTTTTATGATTACTGGAAATGTCCCTGAAATAGTATAGCTCAACATTAGCTCATGTATTTATACAGTACATCATCACGATGATCCATTGCACACAGAACAGAACAAAAAGCATATGATATATGGATGCAAGTACGACAGAAAATAAGGATACATTCTCAACTTCTTTCAGATCACAACATTTAAAAATCAAGGGATAAAAGAGCCATAACAATGTAAGACACCCCATCCTCCAAAGAGAAAATGGTAACAAAGGTAACATTAATTTTTACGTACCAATTTCAAGTTTAGAGCCTTTGTGCTGACTATACATATATACAATTAGACCCATTTGTGTTACAAAATTGTGTATTTTGGTGTCTCTACTATATCACAAAAAATAGCAAAGGAAAAGAATGAGAGCATATCTACAAGTAATGTGCAGTCAACAAAAAGCCGTACCCTTCTGTTTATAGACCCACACCCAACCCACATGATGTCATTAAAGGGGGCAACACAGTAAGGTCGTGACTTCTACAAACAGTGTGCAGAAGTCTATCCATAGCCGTCCAACCCGGCAGTATAAATTCAACCCACACACGCACACCAATAATATCTACAATGTAATCTCACAGTACCTGCAGGTACTGTGGGAACCCTCTCTGGGAACTCTGGTGCTATGGCTTGGTTCAGAGGTGGTGGTAGTTTCATGGCTCAGTCTCTTTCTAGACTCCACCATAGCAAGTAGCACCACATGAGCAGTTCTGTGCTCCACTAAGGAGAAAAGGTGATGTTAGTATCCCCCAGAGGACACCTGCAAGAGGATGGACTTAAGTGTGGTAGGGCTCAGGGCAGAGTACATTCTGTTTGTTTGTAAATTTAACATGGAACCCAAATCCTTTTTTTTTTTCATTAAAGCATCTTATACTTGTTATAAAGGTGTTTAAATATCTGAGCGGACCATCAAATATTACTTGCCCCCCCCCCTATATGCCTCAGGAATAGAAGTGGGGCAGTCAATTACTTTCACTTTCCATTCAGCATTTCCTACATATCACTGCCCTCCCCACATTTCCCCTCCCTCCTAACACTCTATAATTGTGTAAGGCACTTTGTATAGGCATCAGGTTCCCCATTCTGCTGCATAGTTGTATACACAAGATTTTGAGGTGACATACAATTTGTCTTAATGACAGTGTCCACAAAATGGCTCCTGCCTGCTTGCTGTGATTGTGTAATTCCAAAACTGAAGGAAACAACATGTAAATAATACATGTAGGGGCACATTTACTTAGGGTCGAATATCGAGGGTTAATTAACCCTCGATATTAGACTGTCAAAGTAAAATCCTTCGACTTCGAATATCGAAGTCAAAGGATTTTGCGCTATTCCTACGATCGAACAGTCGAAGGAATAGCGATTAAACGATTAAATTCAAAGGATTTTTATCCAATGATTGAAGGATATTCCTTCGATCAGAAAATTGTTAGGAAGCCTATGGGGACCTTCCCCATAGGCTAACATTGGCCCCGGTAGGTTTTAGGTGGCGAACTAGGGGGTCGAAGAATTTTTTAAAGAGAGAGTACTTCAACTATCGAATGGTCGAATAGTCGAACGATTTTTAGTAGTCGTAGTCGAAGGTCGAAGTAGCCCATTCGATGGTCGAAGTAGCCTGTATTCCTTCACTCGAACTAAGTAAATGGGCCCCGTAGTGTAAGTAAATTTTATTGTGCTCAACTAACATGATAGAAAACAATTTGGAATTATTTACTAGGGTGACAGGTCCCCTTTAATAAAATAAGCTATTAGCACACAAAACACCACTAACTTGTTTAAAAATAACATTCCAAAACTGTACTGGATTACGCCCCTCAGATGGCCAGATCAGTTGATGGTGGGGGGGGTAGGATAAAACTAATTAGGGTGAGATTTGCTATGAACACTAATCTGCTGTCCTATTCTTTAAACCCCAACAGGATTACTGATGAAACAGGTCTGTTTTCTTTAGTAACCTTATTAGTAGGTAAATACTGCAAAAACAAATGAGACTTCAATCTGAAAAAGTAGAAAAAGTGTTCATTTTAGTAAAAATATGTAATATAATATTTATATCACTAAATATTTCCTTTGCATAGTTAGGGATATTATATATAAGATAAAATATCTCTCTTGACCATAAAATTTAGGTTAAAAGATAATCAGAAAGTAAAAATACGTTTTCCCTTTTTGATTCAGATTTGGATAGTCAGACATTTCCCTAAAACCTTTTCATTTACTCTTTTTACAAGGTAACAGCCCTCCACAATGCAGAATCTATATTTCTGGGTTGAAGATTACGCTACAGGAAAAGCATGTTGCCTGATAATGCATTTTAATCTGAGAAAATACTGTCAGGAAAAGGGTTAAATGAGCAATATAATAGCTTCCTAAGTATGGAAATGTTTTTGTTGCTGTCTTTTTCAGAAACTATTTTTCTTTCATTGACCTACTGAGGCTAGGATTGGCTGATCACCCTTAACACAGCCAACCAGATTGCACAGGAGCTCATCATTCTTTTCTTCCAGTTTACCTTAATTGTGAGAGAATAAATGAAGCAAGACAATTGTATCTCCTTTTTTTCTCCCTCTGTAAATACTGGAAAGCTGAACGCACTAAATAAGTGTGGTCGCACCTCTTTAGAAATGCAAATTAATAATTCTATACTCTATAAAATAAAAGTACTGTTGATTTTTCTCTTTCTTTTTTTTTAGGAGGGTGCAAATTAAATATGTGACCTCAGGCTTTTTCTATCCCATAAGAATAGTGTGTCACAGAATGTAATCATAACACCAGGCGCTGGAAAGAGAGGAAATTGGAGTCTCAGTCACTTGGGTTGGAACCTAATCTCAACAAGGCGCATTGTGAGGGGACTATTGTTAAGGAAGCAAAGACATCTGCACACTACAGTGGGTATATTAATGGTTATTCCAAAATTTCCACTGGCAACTGTAACTTCTAACAAGGTCAGGCATATTTAAAATTCTATTGTTAAATAGCGCATTTACTTGTTTTTAAGCCTTTTAAATACAAACCTAAATGCAAGAGAGATATTTGTTAGCATTTCCTATGCATTTAAATAATAGAGATAGCTATGCAGCAACAAGGCATTACATAGGAGAATGCATTTGTGTGACTTGGTCTCTATAAAGCAGTCTGTTAAAGTGGGCCTTGGATTGGCATGCCTACAGTTGGCAAGTGTAGATGAAAGGTGAATGAGCGACATTCCCGAGTGGAAGAAGTGGAAGAAGGATAAGCTCAAGCGGAACAAATAATAATGATTCTTTGAAGAATTTTTCAAGTCAAAGAAATAGATATTGCTTACTGTGTTCCTGAAAACAATCCTAATAAATAAACAAATTAATAGTCGCGCCCCAGCTCCATATGAATATACATATGAATTTCAAAAAATGGAGAACGCTTGATGTCCTTGAAACTATTATCATTGTTATATTTATCTCACAATTATAATGATGAACAAGGCTTTTTATATGGGGTTTCACTTTTAACTGTTATTTGACCTAGTCGAAGCATTAAAAAAATGCAAAATTTCTAACACCTTATATAATGTAGGAAAGGCATCCTGTTTTTTGTTAATATGCACTTATGTGGAGAGGAACAATTGTTTTGCTCTGCAACTGTACCAGAGATGAAAAGAGTACTTTACTAATTTATACTGTACTATGGAAAAGGGACTGTGAAAAGACTCTACGGAAGGATTTGGTCTTTCAGCCTTTTAATATCTCACAAGAGATTTTTCTGCCCTGATTCATTTAAATTAGTGGACACAGCAGTGTGGCTCATTGATTGTGGACAAAACTTCTGAAGGGCCTGGTGTGCACTCCTGTTAAAACGTGGGAAGAGAGTAAAGTTGGAACGTGAATTAATTTGATTCTGTACATAATTCTTTTTCAATGGGATTCAGTGTCGCATTGCAAAGGCATGAAAAAGTAGATACCGAGTTTGATTGCTCAATATTCATCTACATTTTCCTCTCTATGGGCACAATATGCTTGGCTTAATTAACTTTTCTCAAAGGTGAAGTAGTGCGCACCATCTGCTGTGAGACAATCACATTTGTATGCCTCTTGGAGTAATCCCCTCACTACTGAAATGCACTGATAAAGTAGCAAAAATATAAACTTTCCAAAGTTTATTATTTGGTAAACAAACACAAGCCATCCTGCTATGGTTACATTCATAAACAAGTTTTCTTGTCCCAAGGTTCAGCATCCAATGATTTTTTGTCTTTTTTTGCTCTTCTTTGTCCCTTTTAAATGGGATGGAGAAATCTTCCTTTTCACGCCATATAAAGCCAAGCCTAAGAACAAGCACACAGCAGGAGCATCATCCTATTCACCTACAGTACATCTATGTTTGAAACCAGGATAAGATAAATGAAAAAGCACTTTTGAAAAAGACACATCGAGTCAATCAAAAACCAAATGCAAAATATTGAAGCAAAGTTTTGCCATTTAATTTTTTTAAGGAAGTCTCAAGGACCACACAGTGATATCAAGGGCCTGCTGAACTTGCTCTAAAGCTGGATCGTTATTTGATCTTTGTCATTGGTAATCTGATTATCTCATTGTGGAGGTAAACTTCAGACCCAATCTTGTTAGCAGCTGGCTAGGCTGGATTACTACAGTTACTGAGCTGGAAAATGAACTGAGCAGTCCGACTTTGGCCTTGCTCTCTTTGAGCCTGATATTGCCTGCTTTATTGAGCCTACTTTCTGTGAATGACTTAACAGCATTTTCTAAAAGATTCTCTCAAGCCTCTCCTGTGACTATGCCAGCATAAACATTGCCTTGGAAAACTGATCGATAGTACTATTCATAAAAAATAGAAAAGCAACATATAGGTAGAAAAGGTAATAAATATGAAAAATTGTATTTCTTTACTTCTGTAGACAGATTTCGCTTCCGTGCTAAAATATGCAAATTCTAGATAGAGTTGTGTGGTCCCTGCTTAAAATACTCAAAGTTTTGCTAATGGCCTTATTGCGGCATTGAGTGCTTTTACAGTGAATGAACACTGCAGTGAAAGCACATAAAGTCTTGAAAAATAGCTTGAAAAGGTTCAAAGAATCTAAAAGACAAAAAGGGCTAAGCTAGGATTTTTACGTACATTGAAAAGAAGAATAAAATATAAGTTCTCTAATGTAGGATCTTATGGCAGTGGTAACCGTATCAAAGCATTATGTTGCATTGGGAGAGCGGCAACAATTTTCATGCTCACTATATGCAAAGGAGGAGAAGGGGCAATTTAAGTTACGGGAGCTCTGCTACATGGACCATTCAGTGCTCTGCTGTCACTTATTATTCTGCAAGTGAGAAATGCAGAGCTGGTATTTTGGCTCATAAATTGTGCAATACTATAAACAGATTTTAATTGCATGGTTACATTGTGAATTAGCAAATGGTTCATAGGTAATGAACATTATTTAAATGCCACTGGCACTCGCTTTAAATTAACTGGTGTCAGTCAAATAGTACTGAAGTTATGATTTCACAAAAGGCCTCCGTTATTTTAGCTTCTTTTCAGCCTCTCAAGATACATGAGCTTCATGTGCAATTAGCAGGTATCAAAGGATGCTTAAATGCTTCAAAAGTATTATAAGAGAAGCAGTTTCGATGCAGTGTTTTCACATATCAGTAGTACTTGTAACAAAATGTATAAATAATTTAACTTTTCCCCTTCAAGTTTAAAAAAAAATCAAATGAAAGAGGTTGTTCACCTTTAAATAAACTTTAAGTATGATATACTTAAAGGGATACTGTCATGGGAAAAAAAATGTTTTTCAAAATGAATCAGTTTACTTGGGGCAGCTGGGAAATTGACAAAATGTCTAGCCCAATGTCAGATTTCAAAATTGAATATAAAAAAATCTGTTTGCTCTTTTGAGAAATGGATTTCAGTGCAGAATTCTGCTGGAGTAGCACTATTAACTGATTCATTTTGAAAAAAAAATTTTTTCCCATGACAGTATCCCTTTAAGAGACTAATTTAAAGGGCAAGACCAAATTTTTGTAGGATTAAAATGGCCATGCTTGGTGTAGCTTTTGTATTCAATAAAATGTGATCTGCCCAAGAGGAAATCTGCTTTTCTAACAAAGACTCTTTTTTATGCACCGTAAAATTTGGTAAAGGCATGCAAACAATAAAAACATAAATACAGTACAGTGAAAATTCAAGTATTAGCAATTAATATATTTCAGTGCATTGCTAATGCCATTTTATGACATAATTCTGCAGAGAAAGAGCAGCCCTTTCTTCATTGAACCCTTTTGTCAATCCTGAAAAGTTCAATGTGCTCAACAAAATTGTTCTGCTTTTTTTAAAGTAGCTGTCAAGTTGAACATCTGTAAATAACACATTTCCCATGCAGTATGAACAAAAGGTTGGAAAGAAGCACATTTTAATTAACATTACAATATTTTGATCTTTAAAAGTAGTATAGCGGCATTTTTAGAGCCTAAATTGCTTATGTACACAATGTAAAGTTGACTTTAAAATGCATTTATTGGGATAGAAAACCCCAGCCAAATAACACAGAACCTACAAATAACCATTATGAGTGCAGGGGTACCCAGTTCTGCTGAACAAACTGTTAACAGGCCACTATAAAGTACATTATTTCTCTTTCACTATGGTTATGACTAAGGTATATCGATCCTTACATTGGTTCTGGAGTTTTATGGTATCTCTACCAAGTTGACTTAGTGGGTTGTTCCAGTTCCATCTCTGCCAGTCCAAAACGTTAATCAGGCCTAAATTTGTGGAAAGGCCACCTAGGCCTGGGCCTTGGGCGGCAGGATTTTAGGTGGCAGCATTCTGCGAAACCACACCCACATTGGTTCAAAAACACTGGGGATGCGCTGGAGATACAATAATTTTTTAGAATTTCCTGTGCACCAATCCCCATTGCTCCAGTCCTGATGATGAAAATTTTCACGAATAAAGGGGAGGAGACACGGGTGATGAAAGGCAGTGGGCCTAAGGGCACCCACTATGTAAATCTGGCCCTGCCATTAATGCCTGCATCCTATGACCATGGCTAGCTATACCACTGGTTGCTAGGCAGGTTTTGTTTGAGAGAGCTATGGAAGGTGATAGAAAGCATGGTAAGACATTAAGATGCACGAAAGGGAAATAGTTTGAGAAACAGTAATACATTCATAAAAGTCTGGTAAAACAAGAGCAAAACAATTATGCATTCCTCTCTATAAGACAGGTATAAAGGCATATATAAAATGAAGGTATGGCAAATCTTTACAAATTAAAATAAGCTTTACACCCATTCTTGTGTATCATGAAAGAAGAAGGTAAAACTGTAATTATTTTACTCTGGAGGCAATAGGTACATCACATTGTGAAATGTGATGTAATACATATTGCTGGTAGGTGTAATTTATCCGTCATCTTCATTGTCAACTGTGTTCATCAAAAGAATAACATTAAAAACTGTAAAATAAAAATCCTAACTTTATAAAGCCCTTGGCAGTCCAGGTTTGCAGAGATGGGTGTGCACTTTATATAATGCACAGGGCTTCCCAGCAACATTCTAAAAGAAGTGAGGTCTGAGACACAAAAAGTGCAAAGTGGTAAAATGATTAGATTACAGGTCCAAGACGTTGCAGAGTTGGATATTTTATCTCAAATGACAACACATAATAGTATAGAATTAGTGGGGAGGGGGGTAGGGCAGAGTGAAAGTAATTAAGAAGTAGGCATATATTGAACTGGAAACAGTCTGTAGAAGGGGAGGCCAGTGTTTTACAGTAGGTGAAGTATACTATTTTAAGTTAGGGCATTATAATTTGTATCTTGCTTTTTTTTTTTTTAGATAATGAAGGTATGTTTTCAGGGGTCATGGGTCATGTCTGAATTGTAACTCATATTCATCCATTGGGCGCTGACGATTTTTTTTATCTTTTTTATTATTATTTTATTCTTTAAAAATTTAAATGTTAGCCATACCATGCTTTTACTTCATAACGATCTCCAACAAATGAAGCATATTAAGGATGAAACCCACAGGGTAGAGTAGGGTTCTCTTTTTCCCTCTTTCTCAAAATAAAATTGCATTTAATAAGATCAAAGAGATTAAACTGTGTGTTGATGCACAAAAATATCAAACCAACCTAGGTATGGGATCCGTTATCCGGAAACCCATTATCCAGAAAACTCTGAATTATGGAAAAGCCATCTCCCATAGACCCCATTTATAGAAATAATCCGAATTTTTATAAATGATTTCCTTTATCTCTGGAATAGTAAAACAGTACCTTGTACTTGATACTGACTGAGAAATAATTAATAGAAATAGAATAGAATATTGGATGCAAAACCAATAGTGTTTATATGATTTTCTAGTAGACTAAGGGAGTTATTTACTAAAATCCAAAAATGTCTCATTATTTTCTTAAAACAATTTTGACCAAACTCCCATCCATAAAAAAATCTGGTGCGGGAAAGACTCGATAACATCGGGGACAAATCCGAATTGTGCAATATTTCCGAATTTGATGTCCGTAAATTCTTTGGGTTATTGTACAAAATCGAGCACAGCATATCTTCCAATTGTAAATAGGACATCTTCCATTGACTTCTATGTGACCTCTGCAGGTTTTAGACGGAGTAGTTTTTTATTCGGACATTTAGCAGCATTGGGGGGTTTTTCTCTAAAAGAATGGAGTTTTTCCCTTTAAAACTCTGACCAGAAAAAAATTGGACTTTAAAAAATAACCCCCTTAAAGGGATACTGTCATGGGAAAATATTTTTTTTCAAAATGAATCAGTTAATAGTGCTGCTCCAGCAGAATTGTGCACTGAAATCCATTTCTCAAAAGAGAACAGATTTTTTTATATTCAATTTTGAAATCTGACATGGGGCTAGACATGTTGTCAATTTCACAGCTGCCCCAAGTCATGTGACTTGTGCTCTGATTAACTTCAATCACTCTTTACTGCTGTACTGCAAGTTGGAGTGATATCACCCCCCTCCCTTTTCCCCCCTAGCAGCCAAACAAAAGAACAATGTGAAGGTAACCAGATAACAGCTCCCTAACACAAGATAACAGCTGCCTGGTAGATCTAAGAACAACACTCAACAGTAAAAACCCATGTCTCACTGAGACTGCCAGAAAAGCATGTCTCTCCTAAAGTGCAGGCACAAGTCACATGACCAGGGGCAGCTGGGAAATTGACAAAATGTCTAGCCTCATGTCAAATTTCAAAATTGAATTAAAAAAAATCTGTTTGTTCTTTTGAGAAATGGATTTCAGTGCAGAATTCTGCTGTAGTAGCACTATTAACTGTTGTGTTTTAAAAAAAAAACATGTTTTCCGATGACAGGATCCCTTTAAGGTATGAAGATCCAAATTAAAGAGCCATTAGCTGGAAAATCAAAGTTATGGATCTTTCAGATCTATTACCCCAGGACCCGAGCGTTCTGGATAAAAGGTCCCATACCTGTATAATGTACCTATAATAATTACCTGTATAATGTAATAAAATACATACAATGTAAACTTTCTTTTCATACATCAAATCCATATAATGAATATACAAAACAGCTTGAAATTAATAAAATGAAAAAGATACCCGTTTACCAAGACATGAATTGTATCTTATATGGTATTCTTCTAAAGCAGTAGGACACACTTCAATGATTGCTTACTTTCCAGGTAGTCAAAAAGTTAGTTAGGATTCTGTGTTTTAAAACAGATGCCTTGACTAGTATTTATTTCATATGTTCCTGGGTATTTGCATAGGTTTATCTTGTGTTTGTGTTTTACTTAAGCAGTTTTAATTCTACAATTTGTCATGCAATTTTGCAACAATTTTCTGCTGGGATTTTTAAACCATCTGCTGTGTTTTTTTACCCAACATCATGTTATGCTTTAATGATGAGATACTGAAATATTATCTGTGTATAAACCATTGATTTGTTAGTTTTCTATTTATTTAGGAAACACGCTTGAAGTGGGGGGGGTAAAGTGTCCCAGTGCTGCATTGACTGACAATACTTTTAAAGCATCATTTTCACAAGGTGAGATGCTACTTGTATTCAAAGCGTGACTGTACATGATTGAGTATGAAACTCTGTAGAACAGATTAATCATTCCCTGTCATTACTATTTACATGCAAATACTACTCACATATAGAAACGCTCCTGGTACAAATATTATTAAAATAGTTCAGTCACAGTCAGGACCCAGGGCTTATTTTAATAGAAAGTTACCATAGAAAGGCAAGGTTAAATTGATGCTTTTTTTGCAGTCCTTCACAAAAATACACCCATTGATTCTTATTAGTGATGGGCGAATTTATTCGCCAGGCACGAATTTGCGGCGAATTTACGCGGCAAAAATTCACGGGTGTCAAAAAAAATTTGCCGAAAAAACGGACGCCGGCGTCAAAAACGAGCGCTGGCATCAAAAAAACAGGCGCCGGCGTAAAAAATAAAACGCCGGCGCCGTTTTGCAAATTTTTTGCCGTTTCGCGAAATTTGCTAATGCCGCAAATTCGCCCATCACTAATTCTTATGCATTTGGTGAAATTTCCCAATATTGGAAATCTTTAACACAACAAACAAGTCCTTTTACTCTATAGTGGGCACTTTTTGGAATACCTCCCCCACAACTAAAACTCACATATTCTGAGAGACACCTAGCAGATTATTAACAGCTGCGACCAGGAAAACCATCCTCCATCACTGGCTTTCCTCATCTCACCACTCTCACTAGTTAAACAGAAACCCCTACATTTTTCACATGGATTGGTTGGAATCTACCACAAATAAAGAACAATACACAGAAAAGTTCTTCTCAACCTGGATGAGTTACATATCCTCACTCCCTACACATATCAGACATCTCGGTATCTCGGTATCTATGCATTCAGACACACCTTTTGGTACAACACGGAATTACTATCCAACAACATCATAGTACAAGAAGCAGCCCTATATATTCAAAACCTCCACCAACCACAAGAACAGAGCCCACAATTACCCCCCAGGAGTCACCAAATTAATCAGATGTTGTCTACAAGTTTTTTATAATTAGCATTAGAGATGGCGCGAACTGTTCGCCGGCGAACTTGTTCGCGCGAACATCGGGTGTTCGCGCTCGCCGGAAGTTCGCGAACGTCGCGCGACGTTCACCATTTTGGGTTCGCCATTGTTGGCGCTTTTTTTTGCCCTCTCACCCCAGACCAGCAGGTACATGGCAGCCAATCAGGAAGCTCTCCCCTGGACCACTCCCCTTCCCTATAAAAACCGAAGCCCTGCAGCGTTTTTTTCACTCTGCCTGTGTGTGCTGAAGAGATAGTGTAGGGAGAGAGCTGCTGCCTGTTAGTGATTTCAGGGACAGTTGAAAGTTTGCTGGCTAGTAATCGTTTTGATACTGCTCTGTTATTGGAGGGACAGAAGTCTGCAGGGGTTTGAGGGACATTTAAGCTTAGGTAGCTTTGCTGGCTAGTAATCTACCTTCTACTGCAGTGCTCTGTATGTAGCTGCAGTGGGCAGCTGTCCTGCTTCTGATCTCATCTGCTGACTGCTGCAATAACAGTAGTCCTTGTAAGGACTGCTTTTATTTATTTTTTTGTTGTTTTACTACTACTACTACTACTACTACTACTACTACTACTATAAGAGCCCAGTGCTATTAGTCTAGCAGTGTTGGGGAGTGGGACTGGTGTGCTAATCTGCTGCTCCTAGTAGTACACTATCTCTTCCAAGCACACCCAGGCAGATTTTTCAGATACATTTTTGCCCTTGATCCCCCTCTGGCATGCCACTGTCCAGGTCGTTGCACCCTTTAAACAACTTTAAAATCATTTTTCTGGCCAGAAATGTCTTTTTTAGATGTTAAAGTTCGCCTTCCCATTGAAGTCTATGGGGTTCGCGAACCGTTCGCGAACCGCTCGCATTTTTGCGCAAGTTCGCGAATATGTTCGCAAACTTTTTTTCCGACGTTCGCTACATCCCTAATTAGCATTTCTAAGCCTTGGATGTGGGAAATATTGATGTGCACATAACTGTTCTATTAGTGACAGCTAAGTTGAATTCATAATTTTGATTATTATTAGTAACTGCTAAGATTTTACGGACAATGGAATTTACTTCATGTACCTCCAATGTCCTTTATGACTGTTCATTTTATATTGTTATGGAAAATAAAATAAAAACATATATTTTAAACAAACAAACAGGACAGTTTCGCTTATTGCTACCTAAAAACAGTACCATAAGCTGGCAGCAGTGAAGTAATGTAAGAATCATATAATACAGAGCTTCTTATCTGTCCTTGACCTGGAATATAAAGTATTTGCAGCAGTGATGGAGAGTGACAATAAGTAATTCTTCTTTTACATGGTTTAGCATAAAAAATGATTATGTTTAAGCAAATTGCATTAGACTAAACTAACTGCATGTTAAATAGAACCTTTTATATAATATAAAAATGCCCCTTCTACAATAATATTTAGGAATGTTCCCAAAAATAAAATCTTTACATTTTTAAATTTTCAATCTATAGAAATATAAATTCCCAGCCTTGCGTTCCTAAGCAGGTTTATACCTGTAATGACCCATTTTCCAACACCTGTCACACATTGCATGATTATGGCTCTTAATTTCGCTGATGTTCTACATTCTAGAGACTCTAGCTTACGTGATAAGTGTTTGTGTTTGTCATATTGCTTTCCCAGTTATTTACTGGTGTAGCTGAATTTAGCCTGCAGGACTAGTAAGAGGTGATAACAACTCCATTCATAAAGTGTTAAACCTTCCTACTAAATCTTCGGTCTGGGGCACTTTTCAAACACATTTCAAATTAAAACTCTAACAGTAATTTTAAACGTATATAGCTAATTATCATCTTGTGGAATTTGCCATTATTTTTTTATACTGATATATATTTGTGTGTACAAGTAAAAACATTATACCATTACTGTATTGATGCATAAGATACATGGATTTAGATTGTTTCACAGTAACTTGATGGACATACAGTATGTTTGTAAATTGCAGGGGAGATTCGGGCCCCTAGCCACCCAGTTCCTGTGATGCGGTCCCCGCCCTTCCACACCACTCTTACCATCTTCCATTGCAGCAGGTCTGGGGGCCACATTGCTAGTAGACAGAGCGCTATTGCTCTCTCATGCACTTTGCACTCTGATTTAAACCCCAGAAATTTGTCTCTTAAAGTCACCAGGAGTGGCTTTTTGTCGCTCCTGGTAACTTGCAGGGAAATGCCGTCTGCAGAATGTTTTTTATCTTGCCTCATGGCTGGTGCGCCCCTGGAAAATTGTTTCCCAATCCAAACTGTATTGAAGTAGAAATATTATACAAAAATAATAAAAAAATAGAATTAGAAAAAAAAAAGCCTGGTTAAATGGTTAAATTAACTTTTCTTGTGGTATAACAAGGCAGTTTTTCATACAGACAACAGTACTGTGTAAAATAAATCCCATGATTTGCTCCACTAACTTTCCAGGTTCCAGTACCACTGCCCTCCTTCTTATCTATTTTCAGGCTATTTAGCAAACACCCTGAACCATAGGGTACCCCACAAAACGGCCTAGCCTGTGTCTCTAGTCATAAACTCCAAGTGGGTCAGCATGCTGGATGAACTCCTAGGGCAGTGGTTTCCAAACTGACACTTCAAGGGGCATGCTTACCATAAATAAATATTTTTATACTAGTATACAGTGGTTTCCAAACTGGATGTGGGTGAGTTTGTAGCTTATTTTCCTAAGTAGTAACATTCAAAATATGCCAGAAGCCACGGTCATTAACCTGGCCAAACATATCCTACCTATACCAATCATAGATGTGGACATGTATGCTAGGAGGGGGTGCCATTTCAAGAATTTATTAAATAGCACTTGACCAGACACGTTTGGAAATTCCTAATGTTAATCAATAGGTACACCAGACTTGTACAAAAAAAGATAGACATGGTACACATATTCTATATGAGTGTTATTGACACACTCATACAGAACATGGAACTTCAGAACGTGATGATTATACACATAAAAACACAAAATATTTGCATAGCCAGTAAAATAACTTCCTGCACGTCCTCTTGACCCATAACTTTTTAACATTTACTTACTCCAGAAGAGTATCATTATGGAATTGTGGTTTGTACTTTAATATGCATATGTATTTATGGCTAAATTGAAGGATGGCAACATATTATTCTACATGTAAAACCAATTATACTGTATATTTTGGCTACATAGATCATATACTAATAGTCTGTACAGCTGTTGAGGATGCTCTACTAAACTTTATTTCTGACTTGAATACTATCCACATTAAAAACAACTACATTCAAGCATCCATATAATGCAGATAGTTTCCAACCCAAAAATTCAAAAAACTCCATACCTTATAAGCAAGTCATTAGTTATATACCTTACCTGTTCTGCAGCTACAGAAATTAAAGAACATGTAACAACACTCAGGCACATTTTCTTTACCACAGCCTCAGCCCCAAAATATTAGATAAAAAATAGTAAACCTGCTTGTGGTTTTCTTTTTACAGACTTATTCTTGTTTTCTAACAAATGGCTTAAATAGGCATAAACGTTATGCGCACTTATGAAGTATAATCTCCAGACAACAAGTTTATAAATATCCTATGGTCCAATTTTTAGCTAAGAAAACCATATTATGGAACACAGACACTTCATGCTTGTATCAAATGGACATTTCACATTTGCCTACATAAATCAGTTAGCCAATATACAAAATCATATTACCATAAATAAATATTTTCATACCACTGATTGATGCAAAGGTCATTGGGAAGGCTATTGTCTCCATACTTATCGTGTCAGTGTCCCTTGCATTAACCAGGCTTTTAAAAATTACCTACTGCCAAGCTATTAAGAAACAGTTGTATTAGTAGTAGGGTAAGCTATGCACATTTTTTTTAGAAATTCCATCACAGAGAGTGAAAGGCTTTTGGCCATTAGGGTTTTTATATGTAGGTTGACATTGCTGAAAAGCATGTCTGCAATGATTTTTTTTTGACTACACATTCAAAAACCTCCAACAGATTTCTAGTCTTGAAGTTTTACAAACACTATCCTCTGGTGTTTCTGTAGAGTACATCTGTGGTTAGCTGCCTGTTCGGCTTCAGACAAATTAACTGTACTGACCTGGTCCACTTTTCTTGTGTATATATAAGCCCTATCTAGACCCTTGTCTAGAAATATAGCTTTGTTGTCTTCCACTTGTGCTTAATTTCATCTACACACATCTTGCTACTGCTTGCTGAAGCTGGTGGCACCTATTACCCAATTAAACCAAGAAACAAGGTGCAAATACTAATGGTAGTGGAGACTAGACATATGTATTCCTTTTCGGCGTTATTGATTTCTTTTGTCCCTTACTAGAAACGCCATATTCATGAGTCCCACTCACCAGTACGGTTGCTTGCTCCACGTTTGCTCAGTCAACTACCAGGTCAAAGTCAAAGTAAACTTTATTGTCATCTCAGCAGTATACGAATACACAGTGAGAAGAGACGACGTGGCTCCAGCTAGTACAGATATCAGAGTGTCTCTGAGGTAGTCCAGGTGTGTAAAGAAAAGTTCAGTTAACAGTTCAGGTGTGTCTGGAATGTAGTGGGAGGGCAGGCAGTGAGTTGAGCAGGTTATGGGTATGAGCTGCATCTCATACGGGGGGATATCCATATTGTCCTACACTCTGGACTTTTAAAAGTGGCCATAGACTCACAGATAATATCGTACAAAACAAGATTTTATCCGATATTCGTTGCGTGTATGGTGGAAAAAGAGCTGGCCGATATTGCCAGAAGACTTGGATATCGGTCGATCGGGCGGGACGGATAATTTTGATCGGGTGCCTTTGATGGGACCCAAACATCGGCCATTGTTAGTGCTGAATTGTCAGATACAGGTAGAATTCTATTGTTTCTTCCCGTTTATCTACCTGTATATCTGACGATTCAGCTCTACACGTGTGTATTGAAACGAATGATCTTATCGTAATTGTTACGTCTATGGCCACCTTAAGAGTACTAAACTCTACGGAAAACCTTAGTGCCTTCTAAAATCTAGGGACTTATATATATGTGTGCTCTCCTTATCATCTAACAAATGATCATTGTAAAAGTTCTAGCAATTAGATTCCTATCTTCTTACCAAGTGTTTGCTATCATTACACTTACCGACTATCATGCCAATTAGCCTCCAGAGAAGAAGAGAGTAAACTCTCACGAGCAGGAAAAGATACATTCTCTGGGTCATTTCTAATCTCTTACATTTCAGTAGATGTGATCTCTTGCTAATTGCCTGCTCAATAGCTTCACTATGTAACATATCTCTCAGTACCCTTTATATGTCATTTGTACCATTTCTATGTGACTCGTTAAGACTTCAGAGATAAAGAAATGAAAAAGTGCTATCTGCTAATTATAACTATAATTTATGTTGCACTGTGAGTGTTTTTTGTAAGTGTTGTCACTTACCTTTTAAATGTCCCGAATTGGACATAAGAATTTGATTTCTATTTAAGATTTATTGCCTTTCTTACACAACCATTTTCTTATTGCAACAATAGCTTTCCAAAAAAAAATACTTAATTAATAGTGCTGTGTATAAATAAATAAGCTTAGCACAGTGGTGAGTCGTTCTGCTAACATCCCCTTCCCCTCCCATGTATCTGCTAATAGAACTTACTCAGGTGTTATTTAATGCAGTTGTCATGTTTCGTTATTAAAAAATGTATTTTGTCAGACTCGCATTTAATAAGCAAATGTCTACCAAACTGTTATTCTTTTGGAAATCACAAAGATTCAAGCAAGAAAGCATTGCAGTCAGCCTGTATAAACAAACATCTAAGAATTTCAAACAGACTAGGTTTGTAGGGGAAAAAAACTTTTTGCCTTTGATATCTGTTAGAAGGATAAAATGAAAGGGACAGTGATACATATTTTAAGTCGTATGAATTCACAATGGGACTTTAGAATAAAGAGATAAAACCTTTGAACTAAACTATGGTCCATCACTGTGTACTCCTCTCTCACTAGACCTTATAAAGGAAACTGTGAAAGACAGGGGCACCAGCTGGCTTTTGCCACTACATTTCCACTGACACAATTCAGCAGAATCATTCCCAGGCTGTACCACTGTATACTGTATAGCATGTCATTGACTCCTCTTGGACCAAATCTCTTATCTTGTAGAGTTGTTTTTCTGTCAAATGCACTGTGAAAGCATCCACTCATGAGCTTACATCTTAGTGTCTCTTTGTACTCTCTCAAAGCCTATAGACTGGAAGGCTGCATTAAGTTGATTAAAGTAGTATCGTACACAGCTACTTAGGCTCTTATTGTGCCCTTAGATTAAAGAAAAAAAAACCTTCTCTTAAGATTTTTTTTGTAAAACCGAAACTTTGAAAGGGGTCAGCACAAGACAAAGGCTCCAATAGAGGAGAAAAAAAAGGCTTTTACAACAAATTATTTCTAATTACCGCTTTGTTCCAAAAAGGCAGCAGTTGCATTGACCGGAGAGCGCAATTGCCATTTCTCTATAAAAAGCTTTTGTAACTCTAACCCATCCACTAGTAATTTTCAGATATACTTATTTAAAAAATTGCTCTCTTGATATGGAATTATGCTAGATTGCAAAAGTGGAGTTGAACTGATCCAATTGATTTTGTTATTTTTCTGTCTTCACTAGTAATAAAAGAAAATTGGTGTGTATCCCAGTAATAACAGGGAAACGCTTGGGTTTTTAACTCATTCAGTATCACTATTTTGATATTTAATTTTTTGGGATGCACAGCTCTTCCAAGAGAGATGTGTTGATTGGAAACAACTAGTCTGAGCTATTTGTCTTTACTAGGCTACTTAGTTTTTATATAAATGTAACCATTGAAGTAACAAGATATATAAATATACATGGGCACTCCTCTGTGTAGGAGCATGAATATGCATACAATGCTAAAAAGATTTATAAATATTATTTTCCCTGGGCTGTACTATCACTATATTCCGTATTGGGAACTCTAGTGGCAATGTAACTGAGATGAAGGAACTAATGTGACAAATATGGTGGCACTGTGGTCAGCTTTGCTCTTTGCAGTGCTGGCATTGATCTGACTCATACGCCATTTGCATGGAGTTTATGTGGGTTTCCACCCACAATAATATACTAGTAGGCTGTGTAAGGTGACCCTAGTGAATTGGTGCCTGTGGTAGAGAAATTACACTGAAATCTCCTCTGGGGTAAAGATTATTCTCTGTGAAATATCTCAGCACTGCACTATTAGAAAGGATAATAAATTATATTAGCAGGTTTTATAATCACAGTATGTTAACTGAACACTACTATGTAATTGTTAAATACATATATAAAACTGTAGGGCTAATTTGCGGCCACTTAATACTGCTGAGGCTACACAAAGTTTCCCACTGTTGTTGCCAGAATAAACAACATTCTTTAACAGTTCTTGAGCATAAAGCTGCTCCCTGCACTATTGCATAGTTATACTGGGTGCCCTCAATTATGATGGAATTTTGAGGGGAAGGCTGAATTTTGCACTTGAAATTTTACTGCACATTGCATTGAGCATGTTTGGGTACAGGTAGGAGACTTATTATCCAGAATGCTTGGAACCTGGAGTTTTCCAGATAATGGATCTTCCTGTCATTTGGATCTCCATATCTTAAGTCTACTAGAAAATCATTTTAAAGAGAACTAAACCCTAAATATAATATGGATAAAAATTCCATATTTTATATAATAAATATTGATGGGCAAATTTCTCCCATTTCTCCTATCTGAAATATTTGTGCATTTGCCGCAAATTTAGAGAAACAGCAAAACTGAAATAATGGCGCCTTCATAAATTTTGACGCCTGCATCAATTCGCATCAATTTTGATGCCGGTGTTAAAGTCAATGGGCGTCCAAATAGTGTTGATGTGTGACGGTTTTGCCCTGGCCAAATTTTTTTGACGCTGGCGAATTTTCACGGGAGTTTCGCACATTTATTCACCAGCGGTGAACGCCCATCACTAATACTGAACTTATTGTACCAGCCTAAGTTTCAGCTTCTCAAAAGCAGCAATGATCCAGAACTTCAAACTTGTCACAGGGGGTCACCATCTTGGAAAGTGTCTGTGACACTCACATGCTCTGTGGGCTCTGAGCAGCTGTTGAGAAGCTAAGCTTAGGGGTCTACACAAATTATCAAGCAGAAAATTAAGTTGGCCTGTATTATAAGCTGATGCTACAGGTCTGATTATTAAAGTCTGATGCTAGTTGCACTGGTTTTTGTGCTGCCATGTACTAATTATCTATATTAATTACTAATCAGTCTTATATTGTGACATTTATGTCTTGGTGACATTCTATGTGTACTGTATATTTTGAGTCAATCCTTAAGGTGGCCATACACTATAAGATCCGCTTGTTTGGCAAGGTCGACAAATGAGTGTCCCACTAACGGCTGGACGATATCGGATGAATCCGAACAGTTGGCCCTGGAGCCGAACGATCAGATTACGATACTATGAATGGGCTCCGACGGGTCGCAGGACCGCATCAGCTAGCCGATGCGGTCCTGGATCGTACAAAACAATCAAACTTGACTGATCGATATCTGGCTGATTTTTGGAGACACAGATCTTTACTGCTAAAGGACTGTGGTTGCCTTGGGCTGGTACAGAAACCCAAAACATAATGTACCACATTTCTAGACTAATTATTTAGTAAAGCTTTAGTTCTCCTTTAAACATTAAATAAACCCAATAAGCTGCTTTTGCTTCCGATGAGGATATATTATTGTTTATCTTAATTTTTGATCAAGTTCAAGGTATTATTTTTATTATTACAGAGAAAAATTAAATATTTTTTTTAAATCTGGATTAAATTGTTAATTGAAGGCTGGATAGAAGCAGAATGGAATGGATAATTCATAAACAATACAAACTAAATAATGAAAGTCAATATAGGACCAACTGAAGAGTTGCTTGTAATGAGTCTGGCCAAAACATACCAAAACACAACTTGCAAATCTTAATAGGACAAGTTTCACTGTTTCTAAACAGAAAACCCTACTTTGCATAGTAACCAAATTAAGGTTTCACACAAGCTATATCCACAGAAACCTGTGCAGGCTTTGCATATTCAATGCGTATTCAATATGAAGTTCAACTCCAGCACAGGTACTTTTTCTAGACTACATTTAGTGGCTGGTCAGTACAGTCAATAGCATAATCTATAACCAACATCGGACAGCAGCCTCAGGGCCCCCCCCCCCCACGCCAGACAAAAACCCTCTGGTCCCTCTCCCTCTCCTGCCCTCCACGCCTACCTTTTCTTAAAGCCGTGCTGGGAGCCAGGGTGGGAGGAAGAGGCTTCCATGCGGCAGGGTCCAAGGGTTTTTTCCCATTGTCCCGCCAGCCCAGTCCGACATTGTCTATAACTATAATTATTAATTACTGCAGTGACAGACCATGTGTCCAGGTGTAAAGGCATCAGGGTACAACCTAAAACCATATATATATATATATACTGTATATATAACAAAATGGCAAATATTGGAAATAGCTTCTCAACTCAGGTTGGCCACACATAAAATCCACATTCTAACTGGTTTATTATTGATTTGGGTACAAACTGCATGGCTGCATAGTCCTCATCAAGCATCAAAAAATATGGATTTAATGTGTGTCTGGTTTTAAGGAAAGAAACACCGCCTGGTTCTTGCAGACACCTACTCATGAAGCTAAAGTTGGGAAAACAAAGTTGTCTTATAATAGCTATTTACCCTGGCAACTAATTTGTATATTTCCAATTGAATTAAAATTTCTGAAAGACTGGCCTGTTCCTCAACATACAGTAAATAATGCATAATTAAATACAGTATCATGAAGCCTGGAGGATTTTTTCCCGATTTTTATATCTTATTCTGATGACAAATGCATTCCATTAGAATTCACTAATCGGCCATTTGACATTACAATTAACTCTGAAATCATAATAATAATCTATGAGTGCCTGTGTGTCTGGTTCTAAACAGCTAAAATATATATATATCCCAACTTTAGCTTCATGAGTAGGTGCCTGCAAGAACCAGGTGGTGTTTATTCAGATGAGCGAGCCTGTTACAATGTGTTCTTCCTTTTGGATAAAACATTAGTGTATGAGATGTGACAAATCAGATGTTCATCTTCCGCACCCCTGCATTATTTTACATTGAGAATTAGATGATTGCCGGCTTTCCGTTCTTTTAGATTTATTCTTTATGAAAGATCTAGGTACAAACTGAACAATTGGTACAATCATGTTAAAAATGTAAAAACGGGATGTCACATGGTTGAACCACAGACTTATTATAAATGAATTACAACTATTTGAGTGGGTTTAATTGTTTGATGGACTTAAATGGTCACTAACTAGAATTTATTAAAACAAAGATGTCTTGAATAGAAGTCTATGGGCAGAATGGGACCACAAAACACCTGGTCCAGGTCTGTCTAAGCCATGTTAGCTTGCATAATAACTTACATAGGACAGAAACCAATTAAATATATGCTTGCCGACAACAGTTGTTATTCAGTCATTATAACTCGAATTAATGGTAATAAAGGAAAAGGTATTATACAGTGGACATGCTAAGACATGACTGAAAGAGTCTGAAAAGGGTATTCCATGACCTGGAAAGATTATGAAGATACAAACAATGCCATGTTTGCATATATGTAAAAATGTCTAATGGGGAGACAACTCCTTATGGGTGTAAACACAAATAATTGTTAAAAAACCCTACACCAAACACTTAAGGACTGATAGGAGTGAGTAGTGAGGAGCAAATTGGTCCCATTTATCTTTGCTGAAAATTTGAGAAACGGATTTAAGTCAAAAGGCAGGAAAAATGTTTTTTCAATGGCTATTTTTCTTGTGACGACTATTTTGTCCAAATGCATTACTGTAAATGGGTATTTTTTTCTTATGGTGACTTTTTTGTCTAGGCAAAAATTTTGTCTTGGTGACGTTTTTGTTGTGACAAAATTTTTTTTGCAGATGATTTTTTCACTCAGTTTTGCAGATGGCAAGTGCATAATTTCGCCCCGAATACATGCCTGCCAAAAAAAATCCGTTCATCACTAGAAGTGAGTTCAAACATGAAACAATGTGAAGATCATGAGACAGGAAGCACATATCTTGTATGTTAAATGGTGACCATTGAAGCACAGCATAGTTTCCACTAACTATGTAACCATTTTGAAGCATGGTGGCTATAAGCAAGTATGCCAACGCACTACTGTAATCTGGATGGTGTGGGGGTTCACTCAAAAGGTAGATATGGCAATACAGTTTTAAAGGGAGGAGATCCAGGGCCGGATTTACATAGCCGGCACCCCTAGGCCCACTGTCGTTCATCACCCCCCCTCCCCTTTATTCGTCAAATTTTTGTCATTGGGATTGGAGCATACAGTATCTCCAGTGCATCCCCAGTGTTTCTGGCCAATGTGGGTGTGCTTGGGCAGCATGCCGCCCCTAAAATCCCACCACCCTATGCCCAGGCCTTGGTGGCCTTTCACAAATCTGGGCCTGAGGAGACCGTGACATTCAGTGCAACTTCAAGTAGGTATATAGCTGTGTTTTATCTACTGCAGGGTTTTTCCAGAAAACAGAGCACTTTCCAATTTCCCACAGCATATGCAAACAAGATTTATTCATACTAGGCCATTGGCAGTCGAAATATCTAGGAAACCGGCTCTGTGATAGAGCCTCAGCCACTATTAGGGAAATTTAATTCAGTAAATTCAAATACTCTACTCTACTTGCATTTCTGCCTATCTCTATAAACTACATTGACTTTTGAACTCATTTCTTGGGAGCTCACGCCAGGCCCCACCAATTTTTTCCACAGGTGAGGACTCTTCATTCCCAACACCTGTAGTGACTTTTAACCTGCAAGAACTTTGCTTGCCTCATAGAGCATTCTGGGAAAAATATACCTTTCTTTTTTTGAAAGATTTTCTTTATTGCATTTTTAAATATTTTTTAGAACTAGATAAGAGAAGAAGAAGAAAAGAGTATAGAAAAAAAGTTAAAACTTCAGAAGTATCTGAAGTAGAATAGAAAAGTGAGGAGGGGAAGGGCCTCCGTCAAGTATCTGACAATAAGGCTTGGCGCGAGTGGGACTAGGCAGACAGACCGAAGTGGAATAATGGGAAGCTATACCTTTCTTAAGGATTTTTCCAACTTATCTGCCTCAGTAGCACAGTAGTTAACATTTGCTGTTCTTGACTTTTGCCCTGCAAAATTGGCAAGTTCTGATGGCCACTGGTAGCTGCTCTACTCTCAAGCATATGATAATGCTGAGTTTTCAGGGCTATGACAATTATGGAAGATAACTACAAAGAATGCTCTGTTGCAATTCCCCTAAACCAGCTGAGAACTGAGAACAGAAAGCTCCGTATTACAGAAAGACCGTCTTCCATAGACTACATTATAATATAATAATCCAAATTTTTAAAAATGATTTTTTTTTCTCTTTAATAACAAAACACTACCTGTGATATAATTAATCCTTATTGGAAGCAAAACCAGCCTATTGGGTTTATTTAATGTTTAAAGGAATTTCTAGTAGACATAAGGCACGAAGACCCAAATTACGGAAAGATCCGTTATCCGGAAAACCACAGGTCCCGAGCATTCTAGATAACAGGTCCCATACCTGTAATATGATTCTACTGTTGCATAATATAGGATGTTGTACAGGTATGGGATCCAGAAAGCTCTGAATTATGGGATGGCCATCTCCCATAGACTCCATTTTATCCAAATCCAAAGTACCTTTTACTTGATCCAAGCTAAGATATAATTAATCCTTATTGAAGGCAAAACCAGCCTATTGGGTTTATTTAATGTTTAAATGGGTTGTTCACCTTTGAATTAAAATTTAGTATGATGTAGAGAGTGATATTCTGAGACAATTTGCAATTGGTTTATTATTTGTGGTTTTTGAGTTATTTAGCATTTTATTCAGCAGCTCTCCAGTTTGCAATTCCAACCATCTGGTTGCCAGGATGCAAATTACCCTAGCAACCATGTACTGATTTGAATAAGAAATTGAAATATGAATAGGAGAGTGACTGATTAGAAAAATGAGTAATAAAAAGTAGCAGTAACAATAAATATATAGTCTTACAGAGCATTTGTTTTTAGATGGGGTCAGTGAACCCCATTTGAAAGATGGAAAGAGAATAATTCAAAAACCATAAAAAATAAATACCCTTACATTTTTTCTAGTAGATATAAGGTATGAAGATCCAAATGACAGAAAGATCCATTATCTGGAATACAGCAGGTCCCAAGCATTCTGGATAACATATCCCATACCTGTATTATACTGTATATTGCCATAAATATAAGATTGTTTTGGAAACTAGCCTTCACAACATAACTGTGTAGCAGGCCCAGCCAAGATTTACAATTATGTGGATTTAATCTCATTTTGGAGTTCTAGACAAAATTTCTTTCCCCCTTGGTGCCAAACTCTGGGGGCTCATTTACCAACATTGGACACTTATTTGCCAGTACAAAAAGCCACAGCAACCAAAGATTTACTTTCTTTATTCTACCACATGTAAACTGATCAAAATCTATTGCTGGAGTGTTACACATAACTCTAGTACACGCTTTCCCAGTGGTAGTAAATTAAGCAGCGCTGTCTTCTACATGGTACTCCCCTTTATAGGATAAAATATTTGGATTGCGTAATTATGTGTAATGCTTAAAGGACCAGTAACTTCAAAAAATTAAATTGTTTTAAAGTAATAAAAATATAATGCAGTGTTGCCCTGCACTAGTAAAACTGCTGTGTTTGCTTCAGAAACACTACTATTGTTTATATATATAAGCTGCTATGTAGTAATGGGGGCAGCCATTCAAAGGAGAAAAGGCTCAAGTTACACAGCAGACAGCAGATAAGCTCTGTCTGTCTAATGGTGTTATCTGTTATCCATTATCTATCCTGTGCCATTTAGCCGTTTTTCAATTTCCGCCATTGCTACACAGCAGCTTGTTTATATGAACTATAGTAGTGTTTCTGAAGCAAACACATCCGTTTTACCAGTGCAGGGCAACACTACATGATATTTTCATTACTTTAAAACACTTTCAGTTTTTGGTGATACTGATCCTTTAAGAAGGAATTAAGTTGCTTTACCTGTGGTGATGCCCAAAGATCATAATGGCAAGGTGAATTGGGCTGGTGATTTCGAGACAGCACTTCTTTTTAATTAACATAGTCCATAGTCCTTTTTTAGGGCTCTTACTCACGAGCGTTTTTACCTGCACTCCCCTGCGTTCCGTTTTTCGGTGTTCAGCCGCAGGGGAGTGCAGGAATAGACGCATTTCATTATTTCAAATGGGGCTGTACTCACACAGGCGCATGTAGGCGCCGAACGCAGGTTGAGACGCAACATTCTGCATTTTTCCTGCGTTCGGCGCCTACATGCGCCTGTGTGAGTACAGCCCCATTTGAAATAATGAAATGCGTCTATTCCTGCGCTCCCCTGCGGCTGAACGCCGACCAACGGAACGCAGGGGAGCGCAGGTAAAAATGCTCGTGAGTAAGAGCCCTTAATGTTAAGGTGCCTGTTTACTAACAATTAAATTTTTTTTTTACGAATCTCTAAAAATTTGTGCGTTTTCATTATTTCTCCAAAAAAAAACATACAATTTCTTTGCTTATTAATAAATAACTCTCATTTTGGACAGTAAGATTTTGTTGAACCTAATAGATTGTGTTTGTAATGAAGCACAGCGGCAAATGTCTTGTGAATCTTCCAATACATAGAATGGCAATAAACGGTGTTAGATCTAGATTGGTTAAAAAAAGAAAAGAAAAAAGCATTTTGGCAGAAGATAACTATTGTGATGGGTGATATAGTAAGGGGCATCACAACAAGATTTGCTAATACATACTTGTCAGAAATATCAGCTCCCAATTTACTACTCGTGCACAACAGGCCAGTTGGAACTTGTACGTCGATCCAATTTGTCACAGCTTTTGTTTTTAGTCTTCACGGAAATGTCTTGTGAACACAGTGGAAACAGCACTTTTGTATCCCATGAGTCAATCAGATGCTTTTGCCTCCTGCTGAACCAAACTATCAGGTGGCTTCCAGTGTCTAATTATCAAAAAAATGAAATATTATAATGTATGTGGCTGGGCTGGAGAGATTTCATTGCACCACGTTTATTTTAAAGTATCTTTATAGAACATTAATCAGCGTTTAGTAAATCATTTTTAAATCACTATTGTTACGTTCTAATAAAATTTTCATGTTTAATTTAACTCACAGCGATGTACACTGCTAATTATGTGAAATATAGGAAAAATTGCAAGTGGTCAAGGCTGTCTCATTAGGAGTTGTTAAGCCACACACTTATCTCAACATTGTTCTATATTTTCTTCCCCTAAGGGATGCTTATTTTTCCAACATGAATAAACAATCAAGCCAGTTGTAGTCCAGCTTAGTATGGCAATGTTTATTTTTACCCCAATGTTTATTTTTACATACAAATAGTTTTTTTCTTATTTGTTTTTTCTTGTTCTTTATAATGCTAAAAGATACGGTGGGAAATTTTATTTTATTAGTTTGGTGACTTTTCAAGTAGATTAACGAAATTCTAGGCTAATATAGTAACTTTGCTTTAAGTGAAATAGTTTTTGTGAACTGAGCTGCAAAGGAGATGAAACCTTGATTGAAAATTTGATAAGTTGGAAAAAGTAGTTGAGGAGGTGCATTTTTGACGCTTTCCTCAAACATATTAATGGTTTGCTTTATGCACCACATTTGTCAATACAGAAGTAGAAGTATAGGATAATTTCTTTTTGGAGTTGGTAATAACCAAAAACAAACAATAATATTAACTAACTAGTACATGTATGGGATCTGTTATCCAGAATGCTTGGATAACGGGCCTCTCTGTAATTTGGATCTTCATACCTCAACTAGAAAACAATGTAAACATCAAATAAACCCAAAAGGCTGGGTTTGGATCACACACAAGGTACTGTTTTATTGTTAGAGAGAAAAGGAAATCATTTTAAAAATGTAATATTATTTGAATAAAATAGAGTCTATGGCAGACAACCTTTACATAATTTGGAGTTTTTTGGATAAGGTTTCCAGATAATGGATCCCATACCTGTAGTAGCTTTTGTTTAGTATAAGCGATGGAAATACACCACAAGAATATTATTTTATAATTTTATTATCACATCATTTGTAATGTGTGGTTAATTGCAAGTAAAAAAAAACCAACCAGGGGCTTATATTGGTGTGTAAACTGCCCTTGAGAGATACCTTAATCCTTTATCAGCACAGTCCTGAAAACAATGAAGAAAAGTAAAATATTTTTTTTTTCACTTTTGTGAAAAGATAGAAAACTGCATGATGCTGAGAACAAACACTTGACATTAACCTGCTTAGAATGATTGTCCTGTCACTGTTTTACTTTAATTGTTTATTTTCAACCAGTTTAGGGTCTGGCCATGGGCAGATTCGGGGAGATTAGTCACCAGGCGACAAATCTCCTCTTCTTTGCAGCGACTAATCTCCCCGATATGCCTTCCCCTGCCTTCTGCTGGCTAAAATCACCTGGGGGCCTTGTGAGGTAATTAAGGGCGACTTCGGAAAATTAAGCGTTTCATGTGCCAGCCCACAGGTGATTTACATTTTAGCCGGTGGAAGACAGGGGAAGGCAGATCGGGGAGATTAGTCGCCACAAAGAAGAGCAGCTTTGTCACCTGGCGAGTGACGCGACTAATCTATCCAAATCTGCCCATGGCCAGACCATTAAGAGGGTGGCACACAGGGAGATCAGTTGCCCAGCGACAAATCTTCTCTACCCGCTGGCAAGAATGTGAATCGCCGGCTGGATGCCATACATATAGCTTCATTTTCTGAAGTGGCCCGAAGTTGCCTCACGAGTAAACTTCGGATGACTTCGGAAAACCGAAGCAATACGTCAATATGTTGACACTCTAAAAATACTTGTTAATAATACATATGCCATCCTGCCAGCGATTCGCATTCTTGCCATTGGGAAGGCATTTGGGGAGATTAGTATAAAAAGTTGTCTAGACAGTGGGGCAAATTCACTAACGGACAAATTTTAGTCTGCAAAGGGTTCGACACACTTTGCAGCACTTTATCAGGCACAAATTTGCTGCCACTACACTAATTCACTAAAATGCAAAGTTGCATCTCTGCAGTTGAACGCTGGAGAAGTTTCGTTAGCACTAATTTGTCAGTACGAGCATTTCATAGCAAACTTTCACTAATGTTCAATTCTGTCTATCAAAACTTTGTTAGTACACGTACACTTAAGTCCTTTTGAATAGGGCGGGTGAATATAGGTCATATATACATGTCTTTATTAGAGATGTTGGTGCAAATGCTTGAAGTGGCCACTTATTATGAAAAATGTACAAGGAAGCAAAATACAGACAAAAGAGCTCCTCTAATGTCCTAGACATGAGCCCATCCTAAAACAAATGTGGCATACCTCTCGAATGGTTAAAAAATGTTAAAGTAAACATTTTTAACAGTTACCACTTTTAAAAACAATCCCACTTTAAAATATGATAAAATGCCAGCATTTTTTATCAATTGTATGACTGTAATGATATTATGTCACTGACAAAAGATTGAGGAGGATGTAGCTGAATTTTATCAGTTCTAAAGGGGTAACTATGGAAAATTAGCACTTGAATTTACTTGAGTAACGATCATTCAACTGATTGAAAATTCACCTGGCTAAAGGCTAACTTAGTTAGCGATATACTCTAATGCTAGGATATTGTCCTCTATGACTGTTAGTAAATTGGCCATCTCCCTGAGGATTGTATTTCTGGTGAATTTTCGATAGCGACTACCACTTCGCCCTTTAGTAAATCTGCCCCGGTGTGTATGTAAGAAACATGGGAACATTTTTTGTTGTAGCATAGTGGAAAAATGCTTCTGTAACAAGGTAGGGTAATGTGTAAGCTATTGCAGAGCTAAAAATGCCTTAACAGCAACACCAAAAATAAAAGTGTTTGAAAGTAATGAAAATATTAGGTCCTGTTGCCCTGCTGATACAACTGGTGTGTTTGTGTCAGAAACTCTACTATAGTTTATATAAACAAGTTGCTGTGTAGCCATGAGGCCAGCCAATCAGTCTGAAAAAATAAGAAAAGGCACAGGATACATAGTAGATAACAGTGTAGAATATAATGGTGTTTTATCTGTTGTCAGCTTTGAATGGCTGCCCCAAGGCTACACAGCAGCTTTTTTATATAAACTATAATAGTCTTTCTAAAGCATGAACACATGTTTTACTTGTGCAGGGCAAAAGTACATTTTAATTTAATTACTTTAAAACACTTTCATTTGGTGTTACCGATCCTTTAACTGCAATGCTTTTTCACCTTTTCATTGACGCCAATACATTGGTCATTTTAGTGGTTTCCCAAATTTTGATAGGGTTTTACAAATTTTTCAGCAAAATGAAAGAATCCAAGAGTCAAGTCAAGAGAGTGAAGAGTGAGTTTATTGTCATTTCATCTATATACATTTGTGCACTACACATTGAAGCGAAACACCGTTCCTCTAGGACCATGGTGCTACACACAACATAGATGTACCGGACAACAGACAAAAAGTGCAAGTGCAAAAACATGCAACTCCTGCAAGACAGGACAGTATAGTGCAGGGACAGGAGAAACACTGCACACTCAGCAGATGTAATATGTTAAGTAAATAATGCTAAACGTCAGACATGATGGGTATATCATTGTGATATGATAGTAGTAAGAACATGATAAAGAACATGGCAAAGTGCAGATGTGCTCATAGAGAACAATTGTATCTAATGGCTATTTATTTATACAATGACATACAGTGGCTGTGTAACGTTGTGATATATAGTTAGGTCAGATGGAATGTGTGTGTGAGAGAGATCTGTCCGGTCCCAGAGTATTAAGGAGCCTTATGGTTTGGGGGAAGAAACTGTTACACTGTTAGGGCCCTAATGCTTTGGTACCTTTTTCCAGATGGCAGGAGTGTGTGAACAGTGAGTGTGAGGGGTGTGTTGGATCAGCCACAATGCTGGTGACTTTATGGATACAGTGAGTGGGGTAAATGTCCATGATAGAAGGAAGAGAGACACCTATGATCTTCTCTGCTGTCTTCACTATCCTCTATAGGGTCTTGCGCTCCATGACAGTGCAGTTCCCAGCCCAGACAATGATACAGCTGCTCAGGATGCTCTTGATAGTCCCTCTGTAGAAGGTTTTGAGTATGGATGGTGGGAGATGGGATTTCCTCAGCTTGCGCAGGAAGTACAGGCGCTTTCTTGGCTAAGTAGCGGGTGTTGTGGGACCAGGTGAGGTTCTCCGCCTGGTGGACACCAAGGAATTTGGTGCTTTTGGCGATCTCCACATTAGAGCCGTCGATGTACAGTGGCTGGTGGTCACTCCTAGTCTTCCTAAAGTCAACAATCATCTTCCTTGTTTTGTCTACATTGAAAGACAGGTTGTTAGCTCTGCACCAGTCTGTTATTCGCTGCACCTCTTCTCTGATTGTGGTGATTCATCATTATTGCTGATGAGACCCACCACGGTCATGACATCAGCGAACTTTATGATGTGATTCATGTGGTCATGCGTCAGCAGAGCGAATAGTAGAGGACTAAGCACACAGCCTTAAAGGAGAAGGAAACCCCCTGGGCGCAAAACCCCTCCCGGATCTACTGCGCATGCGCCGAATTTCACTTTGTGAAATTCGGCGCATGCGCAGTAGATCCATACCGGTAACTGTTCCTACTGCGCAAGCGCCAGAAGACGCCAGTCAAAGCAGGAAGAAGACGCGCGTGGGAGAAGATGGCGACTGTGAACTCTGTGGACAGGACCTGCGCAGAGGGGCGAGTAACAAGTTAGGGGCATTTGCCCAGGGGGACAGGTAGGCCAGGGGGAAGAGGGAGGGGGGGGCAACAAGGGGAGGGGGAGGGGATTTGCGCCCAGGGGGTTTCCTTCTCCTTTAAGGGGCTCCGGTGCTCAGTGTGGTGGTTCTGGAGATGATGTTTCCAGTCCTGACTGACTGAGGTCAGTTTCATCTGTGTCTACAGCTCTAGGTTGTATATCCTCTATGTTTCCTCTGCCAGCTTTAGTACATTGTTTATAATTTGAGTGAAGCGGTTGTGGCTCAGCTAAAGGTAAATGTGTGAGTGTGTTGGATTTATGTAAGAACTGATATTGTCAAGCTGGAAGAGCACTTAGCTTTACTTTTTTTTGTGGACTTTACATCCCCTCAATTATAAAAGTGTGTAATAAAATGTAAAAGTAAAATTACTACTGTAAGGTACAGTGCACTGAATAGTAAAATTATCCATGCAGCCACCAACTCAGGGAAGTATTAATTATTCTGCAGGTATACAGGAAAACCTTACAGTCGGCTGTTATCAGCAACTGAGCCTTATTTGCACTCAGTGTTAATAAATAGTTGGGACTGAAGACTGTTTGCTGCAACTGAATATGCTACCTCCCACAGAGTTCTCACTGGATAGATAGGTTCTTCCTTGTCTGCATGAAAACATATTATCATAGCAGCAGGAAAAACAATAAGAATAAAATAGTAGCAGGCTATCATTATTAAGTGAGAAGGAATATGATTGATTTGTCAATTGTATTTTCTAACGCGATTATTAAATATCCCTTTCGTAAACCTTATTTTAGCTAAAACAGTAGAATTCCTGAAAAATAAACTCTGTGGGTGTTTCTGTGAATTTACTGTGGTGGACAGAATATAAATTGCTGAATTCAGTAGAAAAAAGCTTCTATTATTTAGCATTGACAGAAGACATTGTGGGCATAATTATATATGGTTTCTATGTTTTGGATTTGATGTGATCTCCATGCTTTTATGTTTCTCATTTTATGGTAGTAATATTAACACAATCAGAAATGTGTAAATACCCAGCCCTGATATCATTCTGGTAGGGATACACCAAATCAAGGATTCGGTTCAGGATTTGGCCAGTATCCAGCCTTTTTCATCGGGTTTCGGCCGAATCCAAGTGCCTGGACGAACCGAATCCTTGAAATAAAGTGACTTTTTGTCACACTAACAAGGAAGTTTTAACAGCATTCTGCATACAGTTCTCTTTCACCCTACCTGGCCCTAATCTATATATGTAAATTAGGGTTTAGATTCGGTTCAGTATTCGGCAGAATATTTCACGAAGGAATCGGGATTCACAATGTGGTTTTCTGTATAACAGATCTTTCCGTGATTTGGATCTTCATACCTTAACTCTACTAAATAATGATGTAAACATGAAATAAACCCAATAGTTTGGTTTTCTTTCCAATAAGGATTAATTATATCTTAGTTTGGATTAAGTACAAGGTACTGTTCTATTATTACAGAGAAGAAAGATGTAATTTTTAAATGTATTTAAATGTATTTATAGAGTCATCTACCACTGTATAATAATGCCACAATAACATGGATTTCCTGTTTTTTTTTTGTTTTTTTGCATTTTAGTCATTGTGACAAGTGACAATGGCCAATCTCAGTAAGACCAGGACTAACACAGAATAAAATCACAGCATTAGAGAAAATGGAAAATGTTTAGCCTGTGCAGACTGCATGAACAATGCTGTGCAAAAAGCTTTAAGGCTGTTTGGGATGCATCATACCTTTTAGTCAATAAATAATTAAATCACTTAATGGACAATGCATTACAAGAAAAACAGGCAAATTACAGAATAATTTAACTTTTGCAAAGAAACATCGCAACTTGCAGCACGTAAAACACTCCACTTTGACACAAAATGCCCGAAGCTAAAGCAATTAGGCCTGCAAAATATTGCCGTCTGACATGATGTGTATGTAAATTTGTCACTCATTGGCGAGGGTTTGTAACAATCACAACTAATGCTCACAATGAGCGAATCCATGTGGCAGAAAATGTTTTCTGCTAAGGGTATTCTGAAAAACAGTGGGTATGTATCATTTAGGCATATTATCATAATACATATGGCATTTCTTACATGAGAATCAGAAACCATTTTCAAAGAATTTCTCCTTGAGTGAATCTTCAAAGCATTCCCTTCTCAGAATCTATGCAATTAACCTTTCTGAGGAGTAGCTAAAGATTGAAGAATATTATAAATGGATTTTGGAAAATGGTTTTGCATTTTAAGTATATGTTCTTATCTGATAGTTTTCATATAGGTTCCAAATATAGTTTTAATATTAGGCAAATGCAATGGGTAACCCCAGCTATTTTGTCATGACTTTGAGACATAGTGGGAGTAATTTATGACAGCGGCTGCCACCTGTATCAGTGAAGCAAGTTTTTAGCTGCCATGAGTGTTTGCCCTAAAATGTATGATAATAGGAAAATGAAACGCTAACACACAAAGGTAAGCCTTGGTAGTAGTTGTAGCAGTAGCTTGCCTCTGGCAATGAGTGAATCATTTAACAAATCCTTAAACCAGTTTACTGATTTGAGATGTTAAGCCCAGTCCAAGTGCCAGTCACTATCACAGATGTTTCAGACCTTAGTCCAATGCCATTGATAGTTTATTGGGAACCAGAGGTATCAGTTGACTTCTGTAAAATGTTGTGGCGAAGGGTTCATATCACATATACCGGTAAAGTCTAGGTCTTGTACCCCAACCACAGTGGCAAATGTTTCATCTCAATGGGGGCCACAAAAAGTCAGATGTTGTCACTTACCTGTGCATGGTGGGGATCAGGACCGCCATCAGAAATCGCAGGGCCCCATACGACAAAATTTCCTGGGCTGCACCCACCTCAAGCCCCACCTACAGGTCTGCCCTCCCCACCCCCACAGGTCTGCCCCCCACCACACAGTAAATAAACAAAGAAAATATTGGTGGCTAGGGTTCCCACATGTTAATAAAAAAAAAGATAAAAAGATATTGGTGGTCAGGGCCCCCCATAAAAAAACATTTGTGGCCATAGCCCCCCCATTAAAAAATATTGGTGGCTAAGACTACACATGAGAAAATAAAAATTGGTGGCCAGGCCCCCCCCCACACATTATGAGAAAATTGGTGGCCAGAGCCCCTTAAACGTCCATGCCTTCCCAAAGTCAGCAGCGCTCAGAGGGCCTTCGGGGCCCCCTACAACTCTCCCCCCTGTCCCCCCGTGATGGCTGCCCTGGTGGGGATACGTTGTCCTCTAGGGATCCCATTGAAAATTTCTACAGAGTGTTAAGACCATAAGAAGAGAATCCGGACTTTATATATATATATATATATATATATATATATATATGTGTGTGTGTATATATATATATATATATATATATATATATATATATATATATATACAATATCAAAACAGGGGGGTTGGGTACATATGCAATAGCATTTATTATACTTATATATATACTTTAAAGCCTTTAGAGTGCTCCCACAACCCCCCTGTTTTGATATTGTATATTTAGCCGGAAGCTGTGGCATAGCTTCAGTGGTTGTAGCACCCCATACCCCCCCTTTAAACTAGTGGTGATCCTATGCTTTTAAAATTGGGCGTTTGTTTTGGGAATATCTCTCCTTTAAAAGCCTGATTGCTGGCTGGGGAGGATTTAGCCCTCAGTGAAAAAACAGCGTTCAATGGACATTGATTACAGGTAATGCTAAAATGCACATAAAATATAAAACAAGTTAGGGACCGCCATTCGGGGTTTACCTTTACGTGGTATGGTGGCTTATCAATTTTATGATCATAACTTTGTAACAAAATAACCCCTATTTGGGTACATATGAAATAGTATTTGTCATACTTATATATATACTTTAAAGCCTTAAGAGTGCTCCCACAACCCCTCTGTTTTGAGATATATATATATTTCTTTTTTTTTTTTTTTTTTTTTTTTTTCACCCTGACGAAAATTCCAGTACGGAATTGAAACGTTGGTCTACAATAAACCTTTGAAGTAAGATGTTGTTCCTGCCTTGCTGATTACACACTGGAGTGCCGTCATCTCTGTGGATATTGATGTTTTCTTAAGACTGGCACCCAGGAATCTATGTACTTATGGTGTGCGATTCTCATACTGTGGGACTACTATATATATATATATATATATATATATATATATATATATATATATATACAATATATGTCAGTGATACAGTTAAGGGTCGGACCACGTAGCAAATAACAATAGCCCACTAAACAAACTTTGCATATTCACACAAAAAAAGCATTGCCTAGCCAACTTTTTACTTGTTCTGCCTTTCTGCCTCCCTTATAAGAACTTCTCCATTTCCAAACTATTGTCTCTCTGTTGCTTTTCTGGAAGGAATCGGGCATGAAGTACACTGGCCATTGGAACTGTTTTATTAAAGAAAAAACGGATGAGACTGACTGATAGGGCAGAATACAGCAGTAGAGAGAGATAAGGAAAGGGTTAATGCACAGTCATTTATGCATATCTTGATCTAAACAGGTTTCGGCATTGGTGAATAATTACTGTGTCCTCGTTATTGGGAAAAACTATGCTGAGCACTAAGGGAAAACAGGTGCAGCGCAGTGACATGATTTTTATCATAAACTCAGCTTAACATTTTAAACAGCTTAAATGTGTATATATGGACACTTGCTAGGATATGTCTGTATGAGAGTTTATGTGTGTCTATGAGAGAAAAAGCATGTGTTTCAGTGTGGCTGTGCATGGAGAGTGCACATATATTTTATGTAAGTGTGTGTGTATAAGTGTATGCATCTGTGTATGTGTGCATGATGACTCAGTGCAGGGTATAGCAGAACTGGAAGAATCCACAAACTGCTACTTAGAACTCAGCTATGCTCCTTGCTGCTCTCTTGTGATGTGTGGGCTGGCCCCAAACCCGCAGCTGTGGGTAGGGCTGGTTCCGGCTGGCTACTGCACAAAATCATCGGGTCTAGCACCTAAATTTATAGACTGGTGCTCGTCCCAACCCTTTTGTAACACCATTGCGGGAAGGGGTCGGGCGCGAATCTATAAATAAAGGGGGAAAGGCGGCCCAGGCCAGGTGTGGGTCGGGAGGGGATGAGTTAGGGTAGGGTGCGGGTTAAGAATTTCTTGAACTTCACATCACTGCTGCTCTACACTCTTCACTTCCCCTTCCTATGTCCATAACCATTCTGATTACTCCACCCAGTGCTAAGCAGCTAATGCATATTAATATGAGCAATTAACGATCATACAGGAATGAATCGAACAATAATACAGTGAAATGCAAGTATGTAACAGTAAGACTCATTAATAAATGCAGCGCAGTTTCCATACACAACTAACTACAATGTCCACGGGACACACCAATATGGATACAATTGTATAGCAAGATTTTTCCCCTGTATTTGTGTAAGAATGGCATCACTTCTGATGTGCAGCAATAATATCAGCACTGGTGCCCAATTCACTTGCTACAATTCAATTATTGATGCAGTCTGCAAGGTGAAACCTGGGATTACTGTCAGTAAATCTGAGTTCTTTAGCATCAATGGGTTCACTTGCACATAATTCATCAGATCAGGCTAAAGGGGCACATGCCACCAGTTCATAGGAGCATTCATGGACCCCTCTGAATAGCATCAATTTTGTGTCCAATTTAGAGCTTAGTACTCACAGTTGTGTTTGTAAAACATAGATTATGCATCTGCATCAGAGTGCATGAAATCGAATCTAGTAAGCAAGTCAAGTGAAAGCACACAAGTGTCGGAGTGCATGTCAGTGGCCACATACAGTATGTGTGTATGTACAGTAAGTGTCTGTGTGAGAATGCACATGGTAGGATATATTTATCCAAAACAGATTGTGCTTGCCTGTTTGAGGAAATAGGCGTCTGTGCAAGAGGCTATTCATGTGTTTGTGTACGTCTGTGAGCAAATGCCCATGTTTGTATAATTCTTCATACACGACAATGTGAGAAAAACATATGTCTACGTGAAGGTGGTTAGAATTATGCGGATGCATATGTTTGTGTAACATGTGTGCCTGTGTGAAAGTGTTTGTGCCTGTGAAAGGGTGTAAGATATATAGATAAAGGGTGTAAGGCTGTATATATTTAAGATATAAAGATAAAGGGTGTAAGATATATAGATTTTGAACTATAATTGTTTTTCTGTCAGAACAGGGGTAGTTTCTGGGGTTCCCTGGTAGGTTTTGCCTAGTGTTCTCATTTCAGATAGAGATCTATTATCCAGGATGTTGGGATCATGTGATTTTCCAGATAAGCAATCTTTCTGTAATTTGGATTGCCATACCTTAAAACTGCTAAAAATTATTAACGCATAAACAAGCCCAACAGGGTTGTTTTACCACCAATATAAGTTTGTGAAGCTTAATTACATCAAGAACAAGGTACTAAAAAGACATGGTCACTTTATTTTGATTCAATCAACTCCACAAATAAAGACCAGATTTTTAAAATGCTTCAAATTTGAACAGACTTGTTTAATTTCTCTTATTGCATCTAACCATGATAGGGTTTCTTCAGAAGACATTGGCTCAATATTTTCAGTTTCTTTTTCATTCACTGGGCTTATTTCTAAATCAGTTTATAGTTACCCCCCTGTTTGGTTTACTTGTAACAACACAAAAAGGTTATAATCAAATTGCATTTATAAAACATACAGTACCTTTTAGGTACTGTGAGATACATAATGAAATATAGTAAACAGAGTAAGTATTGCTCAAAATTGTTGCCTTTTTTTCAAGTATTTATTCAACAATCTGTGGGTAACGAGTAAGGGTATTTCCTGTCTTCTACCCATAATAAGATATACTGGATTACTTTGTGAAAATACCCTAATAATCCATTGCAACTATTAGAAAAATTAAATTTTCTTCTAAATTGTATCAAATGGGTATTTTCCCAATTACAGGGGCCCAACAGCCAAAAACAATTTCTTTGCATAGTGAAAGAAACTGTAATTCTAAGCAAATTACCAGTACACGTTATTTATACATTTTCAAGGGTCTTAACATTATTTGTAAATGAATTGCTATTAAGCGCAACATCTGTCCGAGACTGTTTACACTTTCTGCACTCCTGTCTCTGACTCCTGAAGCAGTGTTGCACTAAACCTGATCAAAACAACAGGAAGATACTTGATTATTGTTATATTGTTTTAAGAGTCAGAGCCATGGAAAAGGATGGAATCAAATAATTTAGTTTTCAATAGAAATTAAATGTACAAATGATATATTTTGAAATTGTTAATAAATATATATTGGGGCGTAGCTTAGAATTCCATTTTATTTTATTATACAAAAAAATCAGTGGTTGGGTGAAGGACCTTTTTTAAGTTGGGATATTGTCATTTCCATTTTTCTGGTTTTGCATTTTATTAGTCATAAGCAGAGATCGAAACTAAACAAATGCTTACAATGTGTGCAAAGACATATACAATGTGTATATTAAATAATTAGAACTCTTCTAAGCCCTTTCTACACTATATGCCTAGTATAGCTAAACTAGTTTAGGAGTGTTAATTGTTATGCTTGTTTTTACATTATGCCTGTACAGCTGAGACTATGATGCCTAGTGTCGCTTAGAATATTATGTGTAGTATAGCAGATACTATAATGACTACTGTATTATACAGAGACTATTATACTGAGTGAGAGCTATAAGAGCAATGTTGGTTCTCCAATTCGGAATATCAACGCTGTCATATCTATGGTTCTATACTTTAGAATATGGGATTTAGTGTTAAGTAGCTCAGTGTTATTGCTACATTCTCTTTCATTTCCAATGCAAACTGCAGCACAAATGAGTAATGCTTTTCTTCAAGCACTCTACATCAGAGACAATCTATGGCAAAATAGCATCTATAAGCTTCTATTGCAAATGTGCACCTACTGTATGTCTTCCTTTGTATATGGGGCAGTGACTGTCGCAACATGGAGGGATTCATTGACATTTTGCTGGGAGTTGCCAAGCACAGCAAATACCTAATGTTTTCCTTTATGCCTGAACACTGTAATTATCTTTTCTCACCTGCTTCAAATCTCAAGACACAAGTGCAGCACAGTCACTTACATTTCCAGCTCATTAGAGCATGCGCTCTCATCAAAAGGGCAAGACACCTCTATCTGCGGGAAATCCAGGTTCCTCCTTTTCACCTGCCTTACATTTGTACCAGCATGGAGAGCAAGCAAATCAGTAAATCCAAGGATCTTTCAAGGGAATCTGGGCTCAAGTTCCAGACTAGTCCATACTGATCCACAGTACTGTGATTTACTGCATCTCTGCCACTAACAGAATATACACATTTTATATAATTCATCAAAAGTTCTAAGTGCTATGATACAAGATGCTTAGAATTCTATGTCCCTGCATTAGCATGCCATATGGCACCTCTCATGCTGGCCAAACTGCTCCAGCAGAGTTGTGGATTGTTGCACCCTGCCATCTGGTAATTAGAACTGCTGGCTGCCCCCGACCTCAGCAAGAGCCTGCCAACCCCATGTTAGTACACTCATATAAATGCGTGTCCAGAGTACAAGCACATGATTCAAGTAGCCTAACCTAAACCCACCTATCAGATATGAAATACTGTGTCCTTTTTGGCACCAGTATTTTAAGATTGGTTTCTGACTTATCCCCTTTAATGACATCTCCTTTAAGTCAAATGGGATTCCCAGATCTGTTCTCTTGTATTCCAGGCTTCCTGTTGACACAAAATCCCATTTTTGGTGTGGCTTTGCAACTAGAAAAGATAATATATTATTACTATGTCCCACAGTATGAATGCAGCACCATTTCATCTAATAATCACCACTATTTTCCACTTCAAAAAAAGATGGTAGTGGTCAGACATTAACACAAAAATTTCACCGGCACACAGGATAATGCAAGCAGGCTCAGCCTTGCTATGTGATTTATTGCAGCATGCAACGTTTCGGGGTTACCCCCTTTGTCAAGGTAACCCCGAAACGTTGCATGCTGCAATAAATCACATAGCAAGGCTGAGCCTGCTTGCATTATCCTGTGTGCCGGTGAAATTTTTGTGTTACTGTGACTTGGAAGGTGGCCGTCTCCTTCCTTTGCTGTGCACCAGGAAATCACTATTGAAGGACTAGGGTGTGCGGGTGTGTTTGGAAATTCTCAGTGGTCAGACATTACCATCTTTTTTTCCTTTAAGCTTCTCTACCAACATTAACTATAGAACTGTGCCATCCTACTATTTCAGTTGGACACTCAGAACTGGCAGACTTATGATATTGCATCATATTTATAATTCTGTTTGTCCTTTCAGCACCAATGGCTTATGTATTATCCCAGCATTTTGGTTGGGCTGCTAGTTCTGGTAAGTTGGAATACACAGCTCTGTTTATACCTGAAGATAGCAGATTCATCAAATTTGACACTGACTTTAAAGAGTCACATGAAAGTAGATATTTTCTCAGGGAGAAAATCAGAATGAAAATAAAAAAGTGCCACTGCCATTTAAAAGCGTCTTTTCAATTAACCTATTTGCAAGTATGCTGTATATCCAAATCCACATCAGTGTTCTAATTCTTCTCACATTAAGAACTGGAAAGCATAGGGCCTTTTGTTTTTGGGGGGAGGGTTGTTTTGTTTTTTAACAAATGTGTTTTCCTTCCCAAAAGCTGAAAATTTGTTGCACTGGATAAAAAAGGAAAACAAATACATATTTAATATGTCAGCACCTGGCTTGTAGTTTCGGGGTATTGCACCAGTGCCCATTCGGGCTTCCATCCTAACCAGCTTCATTAAAGAATAAAAGAAAAATAATAAGTCATTTCACACCCTGTCCAACCATTATATAATAATGACAAAATTGTACACAAGGGTATAACATTATGCCCATCTGCAATCACAATCTCTTTGCAAAAATCTCAATTCACACTTCACATGCAGCTAACCCTGTTGCCATCTCTTCCCAAACCCATCAGTACTGCAGCTGCACAATTTCACAGCCTAACATCTTAAAATTCATCCCTTTGGCACCTTTGCATCACTTCAGTTCAAGAAATAGCATCCAGCCAGGAATAATTAAGCAGCACCCAGATGTTTGGTTTGCTCTCCTTAAACCATTTCCGAAAAATACATAATTGGTCTTGTATTATTTTTCAATGCCACAAAGATTCATGGAAGGTGAACAACAGCTAGTCCCTAGTTTACGTTAGTTGAGCGCTTTGTAGTTGAGACTTGAACAAGACGCGTGATAATGAGTAGGTTGAAAGAAGAGAAGGTGTTATCTCATTAAGGTAATGAGTAAGATATGCCCACCATTACTTCAGTTTGAAAATGTGGCAATTAAAGCGCCCTACTTGCTCTCCTTGAAGACAAGAGAACAAGACAGTCTTCTTGCAACCACTATGGTGGGTTAATATGTGTCATGTAAATGAATAGGTAGACTAATTCTATTTAATTTACAAGCACAGAACCTTTTTGTTCGGATTTTGTTTTTATACGACAATTAAAATGGTGGGGACTAGAATCCATTTTTATAAGCCCTGCTATTGTTTGACACTCCAAATGTCAAATTATACAAATGCTTTGTGCTTTTATATATATATATATACTGAACCCTTTAAGGACAGCCTGTACTATACATGAAAAGCAGAAAAAGGGAATACCGGTAAATAATAATATAAAATATAAAATCTATTTTCCCTGTTGTAGTGTGAGATCTGATTTCAGGTCAAAACATGTGGATACTACACCGCACTGAGAAGAAAACAGAATTAGCATTTTACTTTTTGAGACACTGAACAGATGAAGTTTATTCTATGAAAATGGGTTTTGTGTTGATTTGTCAAATTCCCTCTGCACTGGCAGGCATCGCCACAGACTTGTATGGGCACTTTCCCATCTACCTACAAAAATGTATGCACTCCATATAAATATATATACCTAAAACACATTACATTGTAAAAAAAAAAAAAAAGTTGCTTTTTTTTTTTAGAGAGATAAATAGAAATTTTTACTGATAAGGGATCTTTCTGTAATTTCGATCAACATACTTTAAGTCGACTTAAAAAATCAATAAAAATTGAAATAAACCCAATAGCATTGTTTTGCCTCCAATAAGGATTAATTCTATCTTAGATTGGATCAAGTACAAGATACTGGTTTATTATTACATAGAAAAAAAAAACAATTACAAAAAATTTTTATTATGTGATTAAAATGGATTCTAAGGCCTTCCCATAATTCTAAGATTTCTGAATAACAGGCTTCTGGATAATAGATCCCATACCTATATATAATTCTCAACTGTATTCTGGGCCATGTTTTTTGGGGGGAATAAAACAGCAACTGTATTTGAGAAAAACATCAGCCATTAAAACTGGAACTGAAATCAGAGCAGCCAATTTACTTTACTAAATGAGGTGGAAGGGTCACAATGTTTATATAAGTTCTAATAGGATTTTACTCTAATAAATGGCTTTGTGGGGATGCTTAAATCATGTGAAAATAATTGTGCCTTATACAAGTATAATTAGTTTTTCAGCCACATCGGGACACGTGGGGAGCTAAATAGTGGTAAAAGGCAATTGTCAATTGTCAGCGAAAGGCAAGACACTCCCCCCCATAAATTGCTTTGAAAGCACAATGCCATGAATTGCTGACTGTTTACTCAACTTACAAGATATGCCAGAAGCCCCTTTTGCAAATGCAATATAAAATTGATGTGTAAAATTTCATTTATCAGATAAAGGCTAAATAGTGTACAATTTAACCTTTTACTGCCATTTTTTTCAAAGAAGATGCAACATCAAAAATATACTTTTATATATACCTGTAGTATAATCACGGGATTATGGGTCTGGATGCTTTTGTACCTTAGAGACTCAATGTTGGCCAGATAGTGTCTCGGGCAGGCCATACTGGGGGGATGGGTCCGGTGCAGATGCCTCTGAATGCTCTCAGCCAAGGCAGCTAAAGGGACACATGACTGCATGGGAAATAGAACATCCCACATCATTCTCACTGAAATGGTATGTATATTTGAACAATCCTATTTTCAGATTTCAGTGCTCAGTATCTGTTCTCTTCTTAGGACCCTTGTGCAGCTGTGTATACAGCAAAAAGCATAGGGCAGGAGGATAAACTGGAGTCTAGGGTGCACTGTAGCCCTTATAAGTCCCAATGCTTGGAAGGTTGGGGTGAATAATTTGGGAGTAGGGATGGGCGAATTTGACCCGTTTTGTTTCACCAAAAATTCACTGCCGGCGAAATGTCGCCGATGGCCATCAAAGTCTATGAGTGTCAAAAACAATTTTGTCGCGCGGCCAAATTTTTTTGACACACCGCACACCGCCGAACAAGTCTGTGGGCGTCATTTTTGCAGCGAAACAAGCAGAAAAAATTAGTCTATCCCATTTGGGAGAAATATATACCAAATATTTCATTGTGTACAATGTCAAAACTATCTCCCTTACCCAATCTGCTGTGCAACCTTGAGGTCAACAAATTGGGGCAAAGTTTACCAATTTAATTCTTTATCTTGTTTTAGTCTTTGTGCTGATATGATAGGACACTTGTAGAAGTCTGGAGAGAGTAGAGAGAGCAAAGAAATCCGCACTCATATGTCTTTATTCAATGTTTCTATGTATATATATATATATATATATATATATATAAATATATATATATATATATATATATATATATATATATATATATATATGTATGTATATATATATATATATATATATATATATATATATATATATATATCGTGTGTGTATATATATATATATATATATATATATATATATAATATATATATATATATATATACACACACAGTAGATATGTATGACTGTATATATGTTTAACTTTATTTGTAAAGCACAGTTAAAGGACGAGTTCAGTGTAAATATAAAAACGGAGTAAATAGATAGGCTGTGGGGGCGTGACCAAGATGGCGCTGTGAGCAGACGCGTTTGCCTTGAGCTCCATGCACCACATGCTTATACCCGGCTAATTACCCGACTAACCGATCCATAAAGAAGGTCGCATTTACTTCTATCACCCGCTTGACTATGCGGAGGAACAATCCCAAGCCGAAGCCTGAGAGGCGACCATGCTCAGCCACCATCCCCCAACCCGGCTAGTCAGCCATCTTCCCCTTCAGGCCCTGCGCCCGACGCGCCGACAGAGCCTCCCGAACCCATTCTGGGAGAGGTGCTAGCCGCCATCATGGATGAACAGAGCTTCCAGCACTGCGCAGTTTGAGGAACTTCGCGTTGACATATCTTTGCTGCGCCATGAACTCCAAAACGTGAGAGACCGCACAAAGGCCCTGGAAGACAGAGTCTCAGCTATAGATGATGCTATTCCCCTCTCCACACCGATGTACAGGCCATGAAGCTGCAACTAAAAGCGGCCCTAGAAAAATCAGACGATCTTGAAAATAGATCGAGGCGCAGCAATGTTAGGATAGTGGGCCTACCTGAGAGACTGGAGGGCACTAACCCTATGATCTTCATAGAAAGCTGGCTCCAAGAAACTCTAGGGTCCACTACTAGTGACGGGCGAATTTATTCGCCAGGCGCGAATTAGTGATGAATTTGCGCGATTCGCCGCCAGCGAATAAATTCGTGAAACGCCTGCGAAAAATCACGGGAAAAATTCGCCGCCGTCAAAAAAAAATTGTCCCGAAAAATGGACGCTAATTTTTCGCCGTTCGCGTGAAATTCTCAAATTTTTCGGCGAAGCGAAACGGCGCAAATTCGCCCATCACTATCCACTAGTTTCTCCAAGGTTTTTATTGTAGAAAGAGCCCACAGAGTCCCAGTGAGGCCCCCTCCACCTGGAGCCCCCCCATGTCCCTTTCTCCTAAAACTCCTCAACTACCGAGACAGGGATGCAGCCCTCACAGCTGCCAGAGAAAAGGGCCCGATCCAGTATCAGGGGGCTACTGTGTCATTATACCCGGACTTCTCTCCTAACATTCAGAAACAGCGGGCCGAATTTACAGGAATAAAAAGGCGCCTCCGTGACACACAAATAAAATACAGAATGCAATATCCTGTGCATTCAAGATGGCGACCGTGTGTTTTTCTTCGCCTCACCTAGAGAGGTTGACGACTGGCTTAATCAGAGGGGCCCTCCCCAGTCCCCGAACCGGAATGCCTGACTTGGCCAAGCTAATCCTCCCAGGCCCTACATGCTGCCATAGGCCGCAGAAAACCTCTCCATCACCACCCACTTCAACCCGGGGTGACGCCTTTTCGACTGTACCACCAGCTTAGGAAAACTACAATGGTAAACATCGACAACACCTCCACAAACCCACATTTCCCCCCCTCCTCCTCTCCCTTTTTTTTCTTTTTTTTTTTTTTTTGCTGATTTCGCCATTGAGGCCCGACTATTCCAAACTCAGACCTTGCAATTGGGCCCTTTGCCACATCTTGAAGACCAATGGCACATTTAACAGGGATGGAATTGGACACACAGACTCTCCTTGGCCCATCCCGAGCTAACCATCTCACGCTACGGGACCTAGTTCCCAACCTCTACCAAAGCAGAGACATGGCTTTCTTGTTCTACACTGGTGGCCGGCCCTGTCTTTATAACCAAGGAATCCACCTACAAGATGAGAACATCCTTCCCCCTTGCTTTACTAGTTCCTTCCCCTCCCCCCCCCCCTTTTTTTTCTCTCTCCCGGTGTATTTCCTTTCCTACATTCTCCTCTATTGCATTGGAAACTTTGCCTCCCCGGTGGGGGTGGCTCCTACCTTTTGCTACAGGGTAACTGAACAGTAGACCATTGCGGGCCTCAGCGATAGGCAATCGTTGGGACTTGTTGCCAACCTAGATCCCGTAGGAGGGACTGTTTTTTAGCAGTTATCTAGGGACTGAGCCTCTATTTTGGTTCGCAAGTGTTATGGGTATTAGACTCACTCAAGTTTGGGGGGTGAGTAGGGTGGGATGGGTATTTACTATTTTTGGGTTTATGTTTCAATGTGTTTTGCAGACTGCTCAAGCTATGTTGACTGATGTAATTTGTATGCATAATGTACTCTCTATCATTTTTTCATTGCTCTATGTCAAGGGATGGACACTTCGTTTGGCCTGGCATATACCTTTACCTGTGTATTATGGCTAACATATCGATCCTCTCATGGAATGTGCGGGGACTCAATTCCAAATTTAAGCGGAGCCTAATGTTCAATTACCTGAAAAAATACCCCCCCTCTATCATTCTCCTCCAGGAGACGTACCTCACTGGGCAAAAAATTCTGGCATTAAAAAAGCCATGGGTGGGATGGCACTTCCACTCCACCTTCTCATCGCACTCGAGGGGGGGTCTCTATACTAATCAGAAAGAGTCTGCCATTTGAACTCTTGAAGCTCCACTTAGACCACTACGGCAGATTCCTGATACTCCATGGCCTTATTGCCAATAAACCAATTCTATTAGTTAACTTATATATACCGCAGCCATTCGCAGTGTCGATCCTGGACTTAATAGTGACCAAGCTCACTGAATTCCCCCCCAGCCCACTCTGTATTCTGGGGGACTTTAACTGTTGTTTGAATCCCTCAGTGGACAAACTAGGCCCCAACCCTCGCACCCTCACCAAGCTTACCACATGGGCAGAGGCCTTACAACTGACTGACCCCTGGAGATGGAAGCATCCATCTCAACAAATCTTCTATTGCCACTCTCCAACCCATAAGACCTTTTCGAGAATCGATCTAGCCCTTGTCTCAGTAGAGCTCCTGCCTTTTGTTGACCAGGTCCAGTATTTACCTCAATCCCTCTCTGACCACTCCCCTGCTGCAACTCACACTACGGTGGAATCCTGCGGCTACAGATAAATTATGGCGTCTAAGCCCTCTTTGGCTCAAAAACACAACTGTGGCTACCGCAAATGCCCAAGCTTATGGGGAATACTGGACCCATAATGCTGGTTCTGCCTCCCCGCAAACCTTGTGGGATGCTTCAAAAGCAGTCATACGAGGTACTCTTATGGGGGCGATTTCACAAGCCAGAAATGATAGCGCAGAACAAGTTACAGTTGCGGAGAATGAGCTCCAGAATGCTCTTGCAATACACACACCAGGATCCTACCCTGGCCAACTATACTGATCTCTTAAAAGCTCAACACACCCTCTCTGAGGCCTCTATTTCTCTAACCAGGAAAGCCTTGCTCTACCAAAATCAAAGAATTTTCGTTCAGAGTGACAAAAACAGCAAACTTCTGGCGTCTCTAGCCAAACGGCAAACTGCACCCTCTGCAGTTTCGCGCATCGTACTAGACAATGGCTCAGTGGTTACGGAACCTAGGCTTATAACGCAAGAATTTGCTACATTCTACCAAACACTATACACCACCTCGGCACTTTATTCCAAAGCCCAACTCCAGCAATTCTTAGATTCCATCCCTATGCCTTCTCTCTCCCCTAATGACCAAGCTTTCTTAGATGCGCCTATCACCCCTCAAGAGGTTACGGATGCTATTGCCTCACTACCTCCTAATAAAACACCAGGACCGGATGGCCTCCCTCCAGACTGGTACAAAGCCCTCTCGGAACAAATTGTCCCAAAATACCTTGACATACTTCAAAGTGCTTTTGACAATAACTCACTGCCCCCTTCATTCACTGAAGCCCTCATAGTAGTTATCCCTAAACCGGGAAAAGACCCTACTAGATGCTCTTCCTACCGCCCTATATCTCTGCTTAACACGGATGCCTAAATCTTAGCCAAAATACTCTCCTCTCGTCTCCGAGTGGTCCCAGACCTTGTCCACCTAGATCAATCTGGCTTTATGCCTGGGCGCTCCACCAACAATAACCTTCGCAGACTCTTGGGACTTCTTGTGGGAGGTTCTGACCCATTTTGGTTTTGGCCCTCGGTGCTTGACCTGGATTAAGCTTCTCTATAGGAGTCCCACGGCGCGAGTTCGAGTCAATGGCCTTGTGTCGCCCCCCTTCTCATTGACAAGGGGTATGAGACAAGGCTGCCCCCTCTCCCCAGTCCTATTTGCCCTGGCGATTGAACCCCTGGCAATATTGATCAGGCACTCCCCCTGAATAAAAGGGTTAACCTATGGCACTGTTCAGGAAAAGGTATCTCTATTTGCTGATGATCTTCTTATATACCTGGCTGACCCTAATGACTCCCTCGCTGCCCTATTTGACCTGGTCAACCGATTTGGCTCATTCTCTGGCCTACGGGTGAATTGGAAAAAATCGGTCTTATTCCCCATAGATGCTAATCAACCTCAATCTTTGCCAGCCGAAACCCCTCTAGAGTGGGCCAGTCAGTTCAAATACCTACTTATGACCATTCATACTGATGCTACAAAAAATGTCTCGCTTAATCTAGACCCAACCCTAGCCAACCTGACTACCACACTGAACCGATGGAACAAACTACCTTTATCGTTATGGGGCCGAGTCAATATTATTAAAATGATTTATCTTTCCAAAATCCTTTATCTGCTCCACAACGCACCTGTGTATCTCCCTAAACTTTACTTCAAGCGCCTTAACCAGATCATGATCCCCTTCCTTTGGAACAATAAAGCACCCAGAATTGTTTGGACCAAGTTATGTTACCCGTGTGAAGAGGGTGGACTGGCCCTCCCTAACTTCCCTCTATATTACCTGGCCTCACAAATCTATTACCTCCACTGGTGCCTTAACCCAGACCCGTATAACCCCAACTCACAGTTACAGGCCCTCTTTGTAGCCTCTTGGGAGGGTCTTCATAATTTCCCATACCGATCCCTTAAGGACTACAGCTCTCTACCTACTACGTTAACCACCCCTCACAAATCCTGGCTGGTAGCCCTCAAGGTCTTGGGCTGTGAACCTCCAATAATATCCCCTCACCTGCCTTTGTGGGGAAACTCCTACCTACCTCACTTCAGACGCCTACCAGAGTTCATCTTTTGGGCAAACCAGGACATTAAATGCCTGAAAGACCTCCTTGATCCACAGACGTTCCCCACATATAGTGCTCTTCAACGCAAGACCCACCCTACGCAAATTTTACTATTCCAATACCTTCAGCTAAGACATGCCTTTCACTCCCAATTCCATTCCCTTACCCCCCAGCAGTCCTCCCTGGTCATAGAAGAAATACTCCGTGACCCTAGCCCCTCCAAATTGGTGTCCCGGTTATACCACCGGCTTCTCCTATCTGGTCCTAAACCCTTCCTGGCTACTCAGGACTGGTGGACTACTAAAATTACAGGTCTTACTCAGGATGACTGGGAGGAGGCGATAGACAATGTGTACACTGGTCTCATTTCTCTAAATAAACTGATACAGTATAAAATTATATACCATGTATATATAACCCCTATACGCCTTAAACAAATGGGCCAAATCCCTCTCGACAACTGTCGTAGGTGTCAGCAACCGGGCGCGGACTTCATCCATCTCATATTGGAGTGCCAACATATTTTAGACTTCTGGACGCGAGTGGTAAATTACTTAGCGGACAACCTTGATTTCCCAAGTGTTATACAGTATCTCCATCTGTTTGTCTGCTGGGGGTCTTAGAGGAACTGGTCCCAGCCAAATATCCCAGAATTGCCTACCGTATCCTCCTCTTTTATGCAAAGAAAACTATAGCAATGCACTGGATGGGCAACCTCTCACCCTCTCTTAGAGCTTGGGTGCACCTGGTTAACAGTGTATTACCCCTTTATAAACTTACCTATGAGTCCAGGGGAGCCCTGACAAAATTTGACAACATATGGGGCCTGTGGGCCAACATAGATCCGAATCCCCCAGATTGAACCGTAACTGGACAACCCTTCTAGGCAGAAACGATGGAGGTTTAACTCACCCCGACATGCCTGATAAATCACTTTATGCCATTATGATATAACAATAGTCCATCTCTTTCTAGTAGCAATGCTTACCCTAGTATGCTCAGAGTCAACTTATATTTTACACCCACTTTGTGTACCTTATTTGCATCAGTCTGCTCAACTGTTTGTAATGTATGTATGATTATCTGCGTTCAAAAGGAAATAAAACTTACTTTTCAAACAAAAATAGATAGGCTGTGCAAAATAAAAAATGACACTCACAAATAACACAAAGAAGATGATGAAGTCTACCACCACACTATTTCATACAATAATGCAGTTCATGCTCAGACATGCCAGACTCTGTTGTTTCCAAAATTACAACTTGTATGTGACAGTACTAGGAGACACACTGGGATCCCCTAAATCTGACCCCATATTATAATACAAGATGTTCAGTGATATCTCATAAACATCTTTTAACAAATGTTAATTTTATGAAAATTTTAAATTAAACCCTTTACTGTTCCCAAGTGTCAGAAAACAAATATACCCACCCTGGCTATAATTCTAATGGGAGAGATGATTTTGCAAGTAATTTTTTTAGAGAGGCTTAATTGTTTTGTCAAGGGACTTCCTTACAGTCCAAGTGCTGAGGCCTAACAGAAAGGTCTTTGTAGCCTGCTCAAAATGTGGATATGAATTACATGGTAGAAAAATAAAAATCCTGCAACAGATGATCACATCAAGGGGGAAATTTGTACTATAATTAAATATTATCATAATAATTATACTGACTTACTACTGTTTTTCTTCATTGTTTAGATTCTGACACTTAGGGGCAGATTTACTAAGGTTCCAATGGTAAATTCGAAGTTGAATTTTCTATTTTTTTTTTATCCAAAGACAAATTCAAATTTTAAACTACCAACTCCAAATTGAATTTGAATGTGAGATTTATCACACCTCGACGCTGGAAACAGTTCTAATTTGACTATTTTCAACCTTAAACCTGCCGAGTTCATGTCAATAGCAGAGGTCCCTTGAACTATCTGAACATCTGAAAATGAGCCACATTTTTGCCAAGTTTCGCTTAGAAAATAACACCCCATAGACTCAATGGGAGGGGGAAAAATGTTGCACGTCAAAAAAATTTGACATGAGGAAAAAAAAATTTCGGAGGAAAACTTGATTCTAATTCAATTCAAATATGATGTGAGGTTTCGGGTCAGGCTATTTGATCGTATTTTAGACATTCTAATGTTTTCATAAATAACATACCATTCGAATTTTGAATAAGATCAAATTTATTAGAGTTTTAAAAAAAATCACACTCTGACATTCGACCTTTGAATAAATAACCCCTTTATTATTTGTGACCCAACCTGCCTTATTTAGGTCTACCCTACCACATTTAATATGTGCTGTCATATTTTTCCATGTGACATGGTCTCTCCAGACAGACAGACTTTCTGTCCTCTCTCCACTGCCTTCTGTTAATCAGTTTGCATAAATGTGATCGGCTCATCTACTGCACCAGGAAAACTGCCATATGGCTCCAGCTCTCTGCTTGTAGTCACCCCCTACTCCTGCTCCAAATAATGGAAACTCAGACTAATAATTTATTTGAAGTTTAATTGCTCATGCCACTATGAGTCTATTAACTTTTGACTTATATTCTTATATTATGCTCAATGCCTCATAGTGATGTGTGGGAGGACCGAACGTTGTCATGCACCCCTTCATATTCTGCTCTTTCCCAACCCATACCCAGTCCAACTAAGTGAGCCCTTGTCACTTATATTATGTCATGAACTTTAAAAAACAGAGACAAAGAGAAAAATTATTGTGGTGTAGCGCTATAGTAAAATGAGTGCACCTTTCTCTGACTATAAGCTTCACTCCCAATATTGTGCTCTGGGTGAGACCTTAAATTGTCCTACAACAAGACAATGATATATACAAATATACATCAAAGCCACCTTGAGCTACTTCAAGTTTGGGAACGGCACTCACAGTCTCCTGACTTAAACTTTGTTAAAAAGAGTAGATCTTAAACATGATCTCAGAATTAGAAGTGATCTGCAGAAATCCCTATGACAAGATCTGAGAGACAGCTGGATGCAAAGGGTGTTTATAAGCTGTGATCTGTGCTAAAGGGGGTGTTACTGTTTATGTGTTTGTTGTCAGCCAGTATAGTAATTTTGTGAATATTAATTCATGATTAGAGAAATCCATTTAGCAAAGGTTTTTTTCTGCCACCAAAATGGTGCTTTAACCCAAATGCCCTGGGGCTCATTTATAAACAGTGATCGAATAGTGATTAACTTTTTTTCAGTCAGTTGTGGGTTGAACACTGAAAGCAAATATCTGATTGTTGACTGCAAATGTACAATTTGTCCACTGCTTATAAATGAGCCCCTGTGTGCATAATTTTTTGTGGTTATGCCATATTTAAAATCTCTTAAGGACAATCACGTGAATAAAAAATTATACTTGTGCATATATACCATTTTTGTCCAGCTTTATAAATATAAAAACATGCACAGTAAATATGTGTAAATCTGCACTGCTAGAAGTTTAAGTGAGCCCCACTGATTCTTACAGCAGTTGTTTACCACGTCAGGACTGAGATCCCAAATATCAGGTACACAGAGGCCCAAAAAGCCCCACACACTCCCAATACATAAATAGTGACTACAGCAGTCCATCTGGCATTTTGTCCTGGCATATTGTTTACTACTAGGGATGGGCGAATTTTTTCGCCTCGTTTCGCCGAAAAAATGACGCCCATAGACTTGTATGGAGACGTGCGTCAAAAAAAAAAGACGCGCGACTAATTTTTTTTTGACGCCCATAGACTTTAATGTGCGTCTGCGACATTTCGCCAGTGGCAAATTTTTGGTGAAACAAAACGGGTCAAATTTGCCCATCCCTGTTTACTACTTCACTTAAAAACTACATATATCAACTAAATATATGATCTGGCAGTGGGTGCCCAAACGTTTGTTTTTAACTGACCAATATCTCCACCACCTAGAAATGGGAGACATGCATGAGTCTGGGACTCCGAACTACAAACCTATCAGACAACAGTTTAACATATTGATATGATGCAAATAATATAATTGTGGTGTAGTTTGTTTTTTCACTGCCCACAAACACTGCACTGTCGCAAATAACTAAGTGAAGTCACACTTGTACCTTGAAGTGGCAGTTTACCAGTGGTACGAGTCCAGTTATTTGGTGTGCTTAACCTTAGCCTAATTAATACTAATGACAATGACAAACAGGCATGTGGTGCACAAAACAAATGCTGCCATAATGCAGATCAATATAAGTATATTTAATTGAAAGGATTAAAATTGAACTTACAAGTATAAATTATGCAGCATCCTATCAATTAAATCGATTGCTATTCATTATTGTCCTGCAACAGCTATCCCACCATTCACTGCCACCTCAACATCTGCTTGTGTTGATGTATTTTATAATATCAGTTAACCACATAATAACTTCTTAAGCAACCTGCACCTCAGGTTGAAGACTTCTGAACCATTGCAGTGTAAGGTTTGGCAGTTTGAAATCAAATCATTTATTAGCTGTCCCAGCATGGGATTGGTAACCTGATTAAGACTCTACAGAGTTGGCCCCTTATTCTTTAAACATATTGGGGCTTAGCACAATCAGTTCAGTTCCCACAATTTTCCTGCAGTCAATTGTACATAAAACCACTAAAATGTGTGCAATTTTTTGTGCTTGATGCCACTGAGTTCTTCTTCCTTTCCATTCCAAATTGGGCTCTGCTGCTCCTATTTACAAAAGGGATCCCTGAAGCAACCACCACCTCCTTGCCAGGCTTTAGCTCCAGGGTTCCATTCACACCAAGCATCAATATGAGCAGCACACTTGTGCCTAAAAAAATGAGCTTAGGCGTCACTCACATATTGAATACTGTAAATGTCAGCAACCACTGGAAATGATGCCAGACAGACTTTGGAAATGGTGCAACTGTGCCCAATTTGCAACAAAGCACAGATGCAGCTGTATGTATTTTGGCAAACTGGACTTAATTGCATTAAAGAATTACCTGTGAATGCGTCCTATTGTTTGTCCCTTTTATTTCTCTCTCTTTTGTGTTTCCTATAAGTATGCTATCCTTTAGTATTTTGTTTGTGATTGGTAAGACTACCCCTGAGGAACTTAATTTATACCCTGTAAAATTAATCTTACTTGTACACCTCACCCACATTTGGTTCTGAGATTCCTCAACCACCCCCTGGACACAAATAGGTATAGCAGAAGAAGTACAGTAGATGATCACAACTGGAAATCAATGTTATGGAATCTGGTGCTAATACATATTTAACAAGTATACATGCAATGGGAACCCTTGTAAATATATATTCTTATAAAAATATGCACTATGTATGTATACCTGTGTGCCTCTTTTGTCAATTTAACCGACTGAAAAGAAATTTATGCACAGGCTGGCTGCACTCCTGGCAAGTTCCTCCTTGGGGCCTGCAGGAGCCACATTAAGGGGCAGATTCACTAAGGGTCGAATTTCGAAGTTAAAAATACTTCGAAATTCGACCCTCGAATTGAAATCCTTCGACTTCGAATATCGAAGTCGAAGGATTTAGCGCTAAACATTCGATCGAACGATTAAATCCTTCGAATCGAACGATTCGAAGGATTTTAATCAAACGATCGAAGGAAAATCCTTCAATCAAAAAAAGCTGAGCAAGCCTATGGGGACCTTCCCCATAGGCTAACATTGACTTCGGTAGGTTTTATCTGCCGAAGTAGGGGGTCGAAGTTTTTTTTAAAGGGTAAGTACTTCGACTATCGAATGGTCGAATAGTTGAACGATTTTTACTTCGAATCGTTCAATTTCGTTCGACTTCGATTGAATTCGATCAAATTTAACCAATTCAATGGTCGAAGTACCCAAAAAAAAAACTTCGAAATTCAAAGTTTTTTTTATTCTAACCCTTCACCCGAATTGAGTGAATCGGCCCCTAAGTCTTATTGTGAGCCGTGGGACAGGGGGATATTCTGAGAACTGTACAACTTATTTCAAAATGTGATTTGCCATTTTGGATTCATTTGTTGGCTTATCATCTATTCGCTATTTTTCCATGCAGTGAACCTTACATCAGAAAAAGGGGACGAAGCAAATACCAAAACTTGCCTTTAAAAATCTCTGTATGCATCTATGTAATATACAATGATTAGCCCCTTTTTAGCTTTGTCTTCACCCACACTGCATTGCAGGTACAAGTCATTTTAAAGGCAAACTAAAGCTTAGCAAATAAGTAGGATAGAAATGCATCACTTTATGTTTTGGGGTTCTATAACATCCCAAAACAACCACAGCTCTTTTGTAGTGAAGATCTGTACCAACAAAGATGCTCCTAGTAGTGTCCCATCTTCTTAAATGCTGATTCACTGCACATGCTCTGTGCTGCTGTCGGTTACTGAGCTTAGGGACCCAAAATATACTGTAAATAGAGAATAAAATGTCATCATATAAGGCTGATTAGTAATTAATTGCATGGTAGCTTGAAAACCCATGCAATTTGCACCAAAATATAATAATCAGCATTGTGGGATCAGGTTCTATGACAGGCAAACCTCATTTTCTGTTGAGAATGTGCAATGAGCCCTAAGCTTAGTTTCTCAACAGCTGTCCAGTGCACATTGAGGATGTGCGTGTGACTGATGCTCCTAACAAAATCCAAGATGGTGACCCCTTTGTGACAATTTTGAAGGACTGGATCATTACTGTTATGGAGATGCTGAAACTTTAGCTTTGTGCAACAAGTTCAGAATATAGAATATAGAATTTCATTGTTTATCCATTTTTTCTTCAAACAGGACCAGATTCAATTCAGTGAGAAACAGGTTTATAACATAAAAACACAAGGACAAGATTCAATTTGAGATGCAATTCAGTTCAGATGGTTTATCACATGAAAACTCTATTGAAGTCTGTTGGGAAAAACTGGAACTGAACAAAGAGAAAAGTTTTTTCTCCTCAAACTGAATTGCGTCCACGAGTTTTTATATGACAAACCATGAGATAACTTTTTCTCACTGAATTGAATCTGGCCCATAGTCACTCACTAAAATACAAATACATATAAATTCAGGTTTATCTAGAAATATAGATACTAACATTCTCCTTAAAGGGATACTGTCATGGAAAAACATGTTTTTTTCAAAACGCATTAGTTAATAGTGCTGCTCCAGCAGAATTCTGCACTGAAATCCATTTCTCAAAAGAGCAAACAGATTTTGTTATATTCATTTTTGAAATCTGACATGGGACTAGACATTTTGTCAGTTTCCTAGCTGCCCCAGTTATGTGAATGGTGCCTGCACTTTAGGATGGAACTACTTTCTGGCAGGCTGTTATTTCTCCCACTTAATGTAACTGAATGTGTCTCAGTGGGACTTGGCTTTTACTATTAAGTGTTGTTCTTAGATCTATCAGGCAGCTGTTATCTTGTGTTAGGGAGCTGCTATCTGGTTACCTTCCCATTGTTATTTTGTTTGGCTGCTGGGGGGGTTGATATCACTCCAACTTGCAGTCCAGTAGTAAAGAGTGATTAAAGTTTATCAGAGCACAAGTCACATGACTGGGGGCAGCTGGGAAATTGACAATATGTCTAGCCCTATGTCAGATTTCAAAATTGAATATAACAAAATCTGTTTGCTCTTTTGAAAAATAGATTTCAGTGCAGAATTCTGCTCGAGCAGCTCTATTAAAGGATGCATTTTAAAAAAAAAACATGTTTTCCCATGACAGTATCCCTTTAAACGCATGGGATCAGTTACATACTGTACTCCAGTACTGCACAAGGTAAGGCTAGTTAAAATATGGAGATATCTTAGCAACTTAGTGTACTAAGCAACCTGAAGCACAGGGCCACTTTCAATTTAGTATTAAAAAGATTTAGCACATGAAAACTCATAGGCAAGATTTAATCTGAGATGCAATTCAATTCAGAAATCACGGTTTATCATGTGAAAGTCTATGGGAAAAAAACTGGAACTGTATTTGAAGAAATGTTTTTTCTCCTTGATTGAATCTTGACCATGAGTTTTCACGTGATAAACCATGAGATAACTTTTTCTCACTGAATTGAATCTGGTCCATTGTTTCATTCAGTGCTTTTGATTAGATGGGGGCTTCATGATACAAATATATAGGGAATAATGTATCTCTTTTTATCAATTATTTGTATGCTAGAAGTCAACAAGGAGTTCTGGGCCTGCATAAAACCAAGGCCGCAGGACAAATTTTTTATGCAGGTGATGGAACTACAAGGTGACTTCTAAAATCCTCATATTTTACTGCAAACCGTACTTGGGTTTTTGCCATACAAACGTTCAACAAAACATGTGAAACAGGTGACTTCACTATAGATTGATTATAACTGATGACATCACTGAACACAAATTATAAGAATATGTTTTAAAGGTTATCCAGGGCTCCTGACGCTGTGTATTATTGTTATATAGAGACATTCTCTGTACTGAACCATGCTGCAAATGTAGGCAATATCCACATACAGGTTTCCTGCTGTAAGAACTACAGCTTTTTTTTAACAAGCCCCTTGGTCAAAGTTTGGTCAAAGTTCATTTAAATTGGCTGAATTTCTTACTAAGCTAAGTTTCAAATAACATACATTGTGATGTGTGGAGACACAAGCATTGTCAGGCATTAGCTTGAAGGGTCTCCTCGGTGCACAAGAGTTGAAAAATCTGTCTTCACACCTATGTTAATAACACATTAACATCACCAGTGCTATTATGGGGGAGGGGTGTCACTATAGAGGCATACTTTGGACAGATTTGTCTATGACTCATTCATAAAGCCCTTAACTAGATTTTAAAAATGGGGTCAAGTGGTGCAGATGCTTATTAAATATATACATTGCACCTGGCTAATTACAAGAAACATGTAAACTTCTTTCAGATTCTGCTTGCTTCTGTTTTGCTAAATAACCCCAATGTCACAGGCAAGGGGTATTGTTTAAGCTACAAGAAAACCATGGTATATTCTTAACCTTGAGGTTGCTCTTAGATTTTATGACTTTAATCAGACTGACCCCTACCTCAACTGTGTGGTGGGTGAGGGGTTAATCAGGGTAACGACCCTGAACACAAGCACGAAAAATGTTCCTGGGTGGTGCAAAATAAAGGTTGTGATTGGCTATTGGTAGCCCCTATGTGGATATATATATACATTTTTTTATTCTTTATTTTATGTTATCGTTTTATGCTAACACTAGTGCTTTTTGATATATAAATAAAGGGCTTTGCTTATCCATTCAAATGTCAGCCTTTGTGCTCTCTGCTACAAGTTATTCTAAAATTATGAATTTAAATACTTTGTAAAAGCCAATAACAATCCTTGTGTCTTGCCACTGAGCTGACGCTGGGAGCTGTCTCTGGTGCTGTAATTTGCCTAAGCCCCGAGTAAGGGAGACTGCGCTTTCTCTCAGCTGAACTACTTACAACTGTATCACAACTGGGAGATATTTGGTGACCGATCATAACACATGTGCTTCTAGATATATAACCACTAACATTTACATAGAGAATTGCACACGTTCTCATGCGCACACAATCGCATAGAAGAAGGGAAGGCGCTCAGACAGGCACAATTAGGCTACTGATGCTGATAATCATTTACTGATGAATCTATTGTTTTTATTGACAGAATGTCGCACAAGTTCGTGTGAAAGGGAGGCTTCTCTTCAAATACTGGAAAAACGTATGGGAATCCCGATCTTACTCACGAAATGGCTATAAACATTTGCCAATATATAAATTGCGCTGTATTTACATTCCCAATGAAGTTCAGTACATTAAAAGAAAATATCCTTAACTCGCGCCTAAAGTGTAGTCTTGAATAAGGCTACAGATCTGTGAGGTGGGATCTATTCATTACATCAGTATATTGCTGACTAATTTCACTTTGTAAAAAAAAAAAAAAGGAAGAGATCACCAGGACAATTTAGTGACAGTTCTCAGTTGTGAGACACTCTAGGCAGGAATCGCACCGTTGGGTTCAGCCTTGGCAATGCTCAAACTTGCTCGAGGCCATGAATCAAAGAAACTATGATCTCTTAGAAAGTCCATAATACGCATGTTAGTCAAGGAAAAATTTACATCGGAAAAAAAAATCTAATTTTGTTTGCCCTAAATGTATTATTTTCTTAGAAGAACTAGTGGGTTATTTAAAACGGGGTTTTACGACAAAGGACCAAATAGAAGAAAAAAAAGAAAGAAAGAAAGAAAGAAAGAAAGAAAGAAAGAAAGAAAGAAAGAAAGAAAGAAAGAAAGAAAGAAAGAAAGAAAGGTGGTGTGTATTTTACAGTAAAAACAATATGATTTACGGCAAACGGGTTTCTCCCTAATTGTTTATTTAGTTGATTTGTTGCAATGCGTAATAATCTCAAATGTTACACTTTGAGGCGCATTCCGTGTGTATACATACAGATATGTCTTTTCATTAAATCATACATACAGTATCTTTCAAACTTTTGTTTTGAGCCTCTTAAAAAAAAATAAACATGCTGACCAAGCACTAACCCTTTAACTGTTTCACTGTAGCCCATGTAAATCTATAGTGTGCTTTGTAGGAATCCGTTGCCTTTGACGGGAATGCGGCTTTATTGGGCAACAGCAGCAGCAGCATTGGTTTTAAGCTGTACGGTCCCGGCTCAGTGTAATCACCGCTGCTACACAAGGATACAAAACGATAGAGGCGTTTCTGGGAGTTCTGTCCCTTTTGTTGGACTGCTGCAGAGGTCAATATGGTTTTAACGCAGATTTATCAGCAGAGAAATCAGCAAACCATTCCCTAATTAGCAGAGCCTAAATAAATGTGCCCGGGGGCTCTAAAGAAGGTTTTTTTTTTAAGAAGTCACAATGAAGGTCCAACCTACTGGAAGCCTCAAAGGCTCTCATAAGATACAGGTCCATGAATCTTTTATAGGTAATTGCTGTATATCTTTCTAATTTTATGGAAGGAAATTTGGTCTTCCACCTTGAAAGGTTTCAGCTTATTATTTCTAAACCTCATACATTGTGGCAGGTTCAGCCCTACAGCGCAGGGGGGACATTCCAAACTGTGAGGGATTCTTTTTTGCTTGGAATACAGCTTTTTTTTTGTTAGTGATTCCCCTTAGCTTTTCTGATTTATAGCTGCCCCTACATAATTAGCTATTTTTAAGCAAACAGTCCCCCAGATCATGAAACAACTGAAATAGCAATGGATTTCCTGTTGTTGTTTTTTTTATTTATTTTTTTTAAACTCATCTATTGATTATTCACATTGCTGTCTTTAACAGGACGTGTAGTGATTGTTGGTCACCTTTTTCTAGAAACACGTTTCAAGTAGGACATCTAAATCGTCCGTTTTATAAGGGGGGTGACAACTAAGACATTTGTAAACATTTTGAAAATGTAAGATTTTTCAAAGTGAATGGCCACTTGTTTTAAGATCACAACGCTTACTAATCTAAAGTCGTGTGATGATAATGTTTTTGAATCATTTGCGTATGATGCGTTTTGGGTGTGTGTGTGAGAGAGAGAGCTATGGAGAAAGTATGTCTTCTGTGCGGGTACAATCTTTGTTTTCATCAAACTTCTTTTTTGTATTTTTTTTTGTTACTCTTCTGTACATAAATAGTGACTGTGTATGTTATATATATATATATATATATATATATAATATATTTATATATATATATATATATATATATATATATATATATATATATATACTGTGTGTGTGTGTATACACACGCACACACAGAATATATAGTATGTATATATATATATATATATATATATATATATATATATATATAAACTGCTGGTGCATACACGGACTATACATCAAAGCCTGGGTGCTGGTTAAAAATGTTATAAATATTAACACAATGAAACAAAACCGCACTACACAGGACTTTTGGGTGCAAAAACTTAATCCATTTATTCCTTCAACGTTTCGGCTCCTCACTCAAACCTGATGACCCCAGTGCGGTTTTGTTTCATTGTGCCAATACATATGTATATATATATATATATATATATATATATATATATATATATATATACACACATATATATATATACACATATATATACATATATATATATATATATATATATATATATATATCTTATGAGTCACTGTAGATGTGCATTTGGATTTTGCAGTTTCCCATTTCTTGCTGTATATTGGTTCCCAACTACGGAGTGTTTGTGTGTGTGTGAAAGCCTGATTGTGTATGTTTCCCTTGGCCTACTGTATATAATTGCTCACCCATGGCTTTCTCTCGCCTACTGTCTGTTGCCCGCTTCCCCCCTTCCCACAGAACAGCTGCCAGGCTGGACCGCATGTTCTCAGTTCCCAGGCAGGCCACACAATCTAACAAATCACTCGTTTTGCTCATTAACTTGTTTAAGATTCATACAAAAAAAAACGGGGACACAAGGCAGCCGACGGCTATCCCTTAAAGGTCTTTACTGAAGTCTTGGCTTTAAAGCACAGGGCCCATCTAACCCAGAATGAATGCATCAACCTCTAAAAGAGAAAAAAAAATACACCAAACTCGCCTTCTTTATTCCCAGTCCCTGAAATCAAATTCTCACCGTTGGAAAGAAATCAACTTCGTGTAAAAACGCCAAACCAAAGCCACTAAAGAAACCAACAAAAATCGCGTAAATGATGCAAATTTAAATTTTATTAAAACCATTTTTTTCTCATGTCGGCAATTGTTAAAAAAAGATAGATTTCTTTCGTTTTAGTTGACACATGAAAAAAAAATCCATATCCTTCCTCTAAGCATTTATTATTGGACTGGGCCAAAGGACATGAAAGAAAATAAAAAGTAACAAATAGTTGTGATTTTTTTGTTTGTTTTTGGACCACATATAATAAATATGATATATCACACAGTCTTTTTTGTTTTAATGTACATTGATTTATATTGAGGAACATGCCACTCTTCATAATGAAAACGCTCACTAGAAATCAGTGCAAAGTTCCCTTCTCCTCCTGCTGGGTCGGTACCGGGCTCCACATTGTGTTAAAGTCCTTCCCCGGAATCGTTTTCAACAAAGTGACTGTATTCTGCCCCTTGGGGGCCACTTCTGCCTCTCCTGAGTTTCCTCTGTGCCTGCCAGTTGACACTCCAAGTGCCAGTTTTAGGCTTAGTTCTGATAAGTGGAAACGTTGTCTGCTCGGTGTATTTGGCCTTTCATGTATGGGGGATTTATTGGGATTCGCAGGAATTGGATCCTCTGTATCGCTCCCATCACTAAGCTCCTCTGTCTCCGGTTCTGATGTCCTTTTTTTGGATTACTGCAATGGTGACTCTGTGCTGCTGCGGTGAATAGATAGTGTTTCACCGGGTGAGAGGGGCACCTGGGATTGGGTTTCCAAGAGGGTTCAGAGCTGGTTGCCCCCCTGGGCCCAGACCATGGATAAGTACCCTGGGGACCAAGGGTCTCTGTAGTTGTGGGTGGGGGGCAGGGGGAGTCCTGTACATACTGCTGTACATTGCTGCGGCTGCTGCAGCCGCTGTGGTACTGTCCATACTGCTCAGAAGACTCGGGTGATAGAAATAGGGTGAAGGGAACATTCTCTGCAGGGCTGAATAATTGCCGGCTTCGGCTAGTAACTCCAATCCAACCGCAGTTTGCCTCTTCCACTTGGTCCTAGAGAAATTCATTAAAAATAAAATTATCAACAAAATGACTTTATTTGACTGGCACACGCCATTCACTCACATTAATAGGAAAAAAAGGTTAATAGAAAAAAATAGCAGCTCAGTTTATTTGTTATTTATTTTAGCAACATGAATATTGGTCTTCTGTACCCTACACCAATCCATAAACTATACTGATCGTTTCCTAAAGAGCAGGACCCTGTGCATCTCCCCAGCTGCTGTGGATTTACTTAAAGGAAAAATAAAAGCTGTCTAGATCCCTGTCCTTATCCCCCAGCCGGGAGTTTAGTCTTCTCAAATACCAATATTTTCCGCAGGCTTTAGCACAAGCGCCTTGTTAATACTGGTGTTTTCTAGTCCAGTCTCTGTTCTGGGCCAGGGGTATATATTTTGGCGGGGTGTATCGCATTCAACGATACACGATTAACGAGATTTATATCAGCATAGTGAAGAAATTGGGGTGTCTCGCAGGTTTCTGGATATACATATAAAACAAAAGGCAAGGGCTTTGGCTAATTAAAATCCACTGTTTTATTTACTTGGATAATCAATTGTGTGTTTTCATCAATATTTTCTAGTGATTTAGATACAAATCTAGTTTAAGATAAAGAGCACACGAGGATGAATAAATAATAATAATTTAGATGACTTCAAAGGACACTAATTTTTTTTGGCAGAATTGGGGTGGCTGCGGCGCTATGTAATGAGACAGAAAATTATGGAAAAATATTACTGGATTTCATTTGCTTCTATAAAACCACCCTGTAATCTGCAGGCCCTGTAGACAAGTCAGGGGTCATCCAAACCCCCCCCCCCCCCCCCATTCGTTTGTAGTCATTGCTTTGTGCGCAAGAGTTAGAGAAATTTGACCGAATTATTTCCTAATTGAATTATAAAAAGGCCTGTATAGTGCAACGCTGCATAATGAACTTGTACAGGGACTGTGGTGCTGGAACACTGGAGGACTAATATGTCCCAGCTTGGAACCGAGATTTACCCATTATTAATTCATGTGTATATTGGTTCAGATTTTTTTTCCCTTTTCTTTGATGCCATTAATTAGCAGCAATTATCCCTTTTATATACAATTTGAAGGGTTGCCTTCTGTGCATAGGAAACGCTCAGTATCGTACCCAGGGAAAGATCAGCTGAATTTGGGGCTCTTTCCTTCGATTGAATCTAAACATGAGTGGCAGCTATTTCTGCGCCTTGTGCTGAGATCTGCATCGCTAATGAGTCGGGCTTTATTCACAATGGATCAGTCCATAGACCTGTAATCTATTACATAAGCATCCCATTTAAGGAGCTCCGCGTAGTATAATTACAGTATACACACAGCAGGCCCTGTGCCATCTGGGGTGAGCAGTCAGCCCGGTGCCTTTCCATATACTGGTACACATGTAAAAGTGACCAGATGCCCAGCATTTCTCAGATCTCTAACTCCCCATGTGTATATGAAGATGATGATGTATTTGTCTGTGCGTCCCCCCAGCGCTCACCTCCTGTTCTGGTACCAGGTTTTGACCTGCGTGTCTGTCAGGTTGAGGGCTGCTGCCAAGTCCATGCGATCCTGAACGCTGAGATACTTCTGTCGCTCAAAGCTTCTCTCCAGCTGGTTGAGCTGATTGTCTGAGAAGGCTGTCCTGGCTTTCCTGGGCTTTTTGGATCGTACTGGGGGGCTCTCCCGGCTGCTTGTAATTTCCCGATCGCCCTCTTCTTTAGTGCCTGTAACCCAATACACAAATGCAAAAACCAATGAGATCACCCGACAAAATAATGTTATAATATAACGATTGTGTCCTTTTCTGGAACAGACTACTGAAGCCAATCACTATTATCTGTCTGTCTGTATCTATCTATCTATCTATCTATCTATCTATCTATCTATCTATCTATCTATCTATCTATCTATCTATCTATCTATCTATCTATCTATCATCTATCTCTCTCTCTCTCTCTCTCTCTCTCTCTCCCTCTCTCTCTCTATATATATCTATTTCTCTCTCTCTCTCGAATCATATCTCTCTCTCTCTCTCTCTCTCTCTCTCTCTCTCTCTCTCTCTCTCTCTCTCTCTCTATATATATATCTATTTCTCTCTCTCTCTCTCTCGAATCATCTCTCTCTCTCTCTCTCTCTCTCTCTCTCTCTCTCTCTCTCTCTCTCTCTCTCCCTATCTATATATCATATATCTCTATGTCAAGTTACTGATGAATCAAGGGGTCTGACACCGAGTTATTGGAGTTGCAATACGCAGTCCAGGTGAGAACACTAAAATTTCCACATCCTATTTGTCAACCTTGTATTTTTTCTGAAATGAGGAGAAATCGATATGTCAAAAACCATCTCTGTTTGTAGCAGTTTTTTTCTCCAGCGCTCCTTTATCATCCCTGCAGGAAGAACAATAATCTCTCTAATTGACCCACTGGGGAGGTTGGTGCACACACCAAAAAAAAGGAAAAAAGGGGGGAAAGGAAAAAGAAAGAAAGGGCAGAAAAAAATCGCTAAGACTGACTGCATATAATGTATATCTCGCTCTTACATTCAAAAATATTACTACAACAATACGGATAATTATTTTTTATGTTTTAAGTTTGTTTTACGATTACTGTGAGGGTGTTTCACTGGTCTCAAAGTGGATAATTAGAACTATACACACGGCACCATGTTGTGGCGGAATAGGTATATATTTTTTTATTAGAAAAGCGAGATTCTTTTAATTAACACTGTGATTTGCAATTATCAGCCCCGTATTTAACAAGGGATTAAGTGCAAAAAAAAAATTAGAATTTCTGCTTCCTGCAGATATGAATCCTTTGCTTTATTTTGACAACACTGACATAATGGCAATTATATCTCGCAATAAAATTATCATTTCGACGGATATTCCGTTTGTGAACGGATGGACAGTTAAAAGACACGGGGATATAGAGCATAAAATAAAGAGAGATAGATAGATAGATAGATAGATAGATAGATAGATAGATAGATAGATAGATAGATAGATAGATAGATAGATAGATAGATAGATAGATAGATAGATGATATTCAGAACAGAGATCGGTGTCGAATTGCGTTGACCATTACCTGTAAATGTAACATTTGTATTTTTGTTTTTTCGTTTGTAACTACACGCTGATTACATTAAAAAAAAATTCCTTCTAGCTAAGGGGAGATGACATACAGTAGGAATGGATCTAGATGTTTAAACCTATCTTATAGACTCCAGCAGGAAAAAGAATCGGGATAAACGGATCCACTGCTAGTTTTCCAGCCATTTATTGTAGCAATTATCAAGCTACCTTCTGACACTTACCGTGCCCTTTGAAGTCTGTATGCAAGTCTTCCCGGATCTTGTCTACCTTCCCTTTGGCATCTTGCACCTCCTGTTCTAGTTTGGGCCGGAAAGTTTCCGAAGAGCCATTGCCTTCCAGTTTGGGAGTGTGATGCGGAGAGGGAACGGTTGTGCTGTAAGGGGCGCAGGCAGCCAAGGGTTTGCTGTCCCCCAAAATGTCTTTAATTAGAAAGGAAGAGGTAGAAGTCCTGGGGGCAGAGCCGTGCTGGGGAAGCAGTTGCTGCTGGGGAGATTGCTGCTGCTGATGCTGCTGATGACTGGGGTGCAGGTGCTGCAAGTGCTGCGCTGAGTGATGAGCGCTGTCCACAAGCCGGTGCTGATCTACCGGTTCCATAGTGACTGATATGGGCGAGGATGGGGAGCTCCCCACAGAGTCTATCTCCGAATCAGGTGACAGGGGTCCCTGGCCTCTAAAATCCGTAGCCCTGACATCCCTAAAGTCACCACTGAGCATGCCGGGACTGACTGCGCCGGCGTTGGACAAAATTGTGTCTATCCCAAAGCTGGATCCTTCCATGCTGCTTCCCATTCAGGCACAAGTCATACCAATCCTGTCGGGGCAGGTTCTCTAATCGCTTCTCCCCCAAAAGAGGCACATGGGTTACAAAAAAAAAGTTTTCCCTACTTTCAACGCAAAAACAATCAGGAATAACAGTGTATTTAAAATAGAAAAAAATAAAATAAAGGAGCTAAAAAGAAGAGTATAAAAGTGTGAGCAAGGGTTGGTGTGAGCGGTAGCCCCGAACACAAGCACACGTGTGTCTGAATCAATGTGCTTCCCCTTTGCAATATGTCATCCTAATAGCCCCACACCCGCTGGAGAGAAGGCAGCACTCTTCCCTGTGCCCGTGGGCTTCTGCTTGAACTTTCTTTACAAAGTTGAGGTTTTGTTCCCAGACGGTTCCTGGCGGACTCCCGGCCACTGCCGCTCTTTCTCTTGTAATCCTTCTCCTGTTGGGCTCCAGTGACTTCCTCCCGTGACGTCACGGACAGGGCAAGAGCATTGTCACGCCCCTCTCCGGTTCCTCTAACCCTTTGCATAAAGTACCGCTCTCTGCAGCGATTGGTCGTCTGAATGGTAGAGACCCGACGTTCTGTCTTCTCAGCCTATTGGAAGAGGCCCGGGAATCGCTCTTGCGAAGGAGAGCGGCTAAGGGAAAACGATGCTCTTTTTGACTGGGTTATCTCCTGGGTCGCTTTCTTTAACCTAAAGAACAGTAAATTAAAATAGTTCAAAAAAACTCATAAATAGCGCCAAAAAGCAGCAAGAAACAATAACCAACGATTTTGACGAATAATATCATTTGCGGCTATGCCCAAGGCTCATGCCATAGTGAGAGCTGTAGATGAGTGCAACCTATAGAGATAAGAAGCCAGGAAGTTGTGTGTGCAAAGGAAAACGAGTCATCCCTATACCGGACACAACTTGTACACTCAAGCCTCTACTCCAGTAAGTCATTGTGCTTGTTTCTCCTTCTCTCTGAAACACTTGCCTGTTCTTGTATTGCGCATTCTTCTACTAAATACTCTTTATTTCTTGGGAATAAAAGCAGCTGGGCATCAATGACGTTTTTTGTGTATTTCTTTTCCTATCCATACATTGTGACCATGCCATAGACCCGTTTATACATGCTTTTTTTCTGATTTCTATATTCATTTTATACCGAAAAAAAGGAATAAGGGCACCAATGTGTGTGTATATATTTATCTATACATTTATTTGTGCTCCAGCTGCGCTATGTCATGGTACCAATGTCTGGTTGTAGCTTTCTGAAAGTCTCAGTCATTAGCTTCTGGGGAGAGGGAGGTGATTTGTTCTTTTGGAAGATGAAAGTTTTTTGTATCCAGACTGTATTGATGTCACACACACACACAGACACACACACACCATCTCCATCTGCAGAGACTGTACCTTGGCTGCCACTATTTGTTTATTAGCATGGCATGCTCGCCTGGGTAATTAGCCCATCATAGTGTGTCAGTAGGAAGGGAAATAGATATGCGCATCCATTGGGACTGGCAAGGAATTCCGTGCAGAGCATCATTGAATTGCACTCATTTCTTTAGGACAGCTCCAACCTGTCTCTTGTTGGATGTCAGAGCAAAGGCAAGTGCATGTGACAAGGCTGCTTATTACTCCTGACTAAGTACCATGTTCAACCTAATTAGCCGAGTAATTATAAGGTGCTAATGAAGGATTTCAAGTTACATTTTGCTTGGAATTAACATTTTTAGGGATTCATTACATTCAAGGTAAAAACAAGCTGTCTGTGGAGGCTCTGCCACCCTGATTAGGAGCTACAGGCTCTGCATTTAAATGAATGTGTGACGGTGAGGGGAAAAGAAATGATGTTTAACAACTGATGGAAGAGGCAAGTGTAAAACCATATGTTATTATGCTGTGCCAGCAGTACTGTCTATCCACACATCCAGGGAAAGCAGTGCTTGTACTATATATATATATATATATATATATACATATATATATATATACATATATATATATATATATATATATATATATATATATATGTTTGTGTGTTTGTATATGATATATAAAATCACATACAAATACATACACAAACATACAGTCCGTGTACAAGGCATTGGGTGCAGACAAGGCCCAACTGACTGACTGGAATGAAGGATTTGATGGAACATTTCGTTTTGGTTGCAACACATCAAACTAATGTGCCATTTATTTATTTGTTTGGGGGGAGACTTTTAAATGCGACCATGTTACTCATGCGACACACACTGACCTACTGTCTGTACCTTACAAATTATATATATATATATATATACACACACCTATATAATGACTGTACCATATTTAGTGCCACTAGATATGCACATTGGCACTCCAGCAGGGCACACACACCGCATTCGTTTAGAAGAATTACTGGGAAATTAAGGAAATAGCAACAAATATAAAATAATCTTTGCGCACGGATATATTTTAATATGAAACACCCATGCGCATGAAACGCACCACAATTGTCCATGTGAAAAAAATGTAAACTGATAATGTGCTTATGTATTTCGATATTTATGTGTAAACACACATACACACAAAAGTGCCTATACTTATTTATATGTGTGTGTTAGTATTTATATTCACACAGAAGACAATATATATACATATATATATGCCCATATGAAATATACTAATAGTATGTATAAATGTGTTAAGGCCCAAAACCACGAATGAAATGAAATGACAGCGATGGAGGCGCAAGTACAGCGCTGCTGGGTGCTCAGACATGGGCCATTCCTGTACAGCGCTGCGCCTGAGAACAAGGCAGGGAGTTCTCTCTCAATCGATAACGGTGTTGTGATTAATTATTCATTGTTTTCTTCAGCTAAGATGAACTTGTGCATGCTATAGTCAAGCTCAGTGATATTTCTTGGAAATAATTTCTGCACATGTATGAGGGAAGAGCGGTGCCAGGCATTACATTAGTGCCAGGGCCTGTGAAAGCTGCCATAGCGCACTCCTCATACTAACTTCGGCCACAGACACCGTTATGGGAATTACTGGAATAAAATGTGATTCAATTCAGCTTCCCCTGTGTTTGTTTGGAAACGACTTGCTTTTTTTTTTTGCACTATCCTTTATGATCCCGACTGTTTTTACCATTTTTTGCACCTAAATGTGGGCTCCCTGGAGTTTTTTCTTGGAACGTGTGTAACCTCATGTCTCCATTCCATTATTATTTCATTTATTATAAGCCACCTGCATCATTAGCAACTTCATGTAGAAAATGTCGCTTAAATATTGTCGGTTTTTCCTGTCGAAGTTGCTTTTAAAAAGTTGGTCAAACTCTTCTCTACAAATTGTTGCAAACACTAAAACAATTCGGCAAAATAACTAGTAACGGAAATAAGGGTTTCCAGGGCCGAACCCCTATAGTTAATGAGATAATTAAGTCATTATCTCGTCCGCAGTTCATTTAGGTCGGTGCTCAGTTGGCCAGTGTTGCAATTATTAGCAAACTCCAGAATTTAAAGAGATACTGGCATCAGAATATAACCTTTTTTTATTATCTATCATAACTTTATCTTTGAATGCTATTTATAATGTTGCCATAAAAGTATTTGCCTGATGCTTTTAAATTACCTTTCTTACCACCATGTTCCTCTATGAGGGGGCTGCCATATTTGTGCAGCAGGAGTCTGTTAGTATTAGAAACTCTGACAGACTGAGATGGGACAGTCAGGTTGAAAAAATAGTCAGGTTTAGGAGCTTCAAGTAACAATTACTTACAAAAGCAGAACTATCAGCGAAAAATGATCAACATGACCTATAGGTAACTTTTAACGTAGAATAATATTTTAAAAAGAACATTTTTATTATCAGTATCATTGTAAGACATTTTTATCATTTCTTATAATCCATGTCCTACTCCTACACATAAATCCCAGTGTTTTTGGTTTAGTAACTTATTTTTATACAATGCTTCATCCAATTGTTTGTTGAAGTCGCACTGATGTCTATGGCCACTAGGCGGCGCTAACTGGCGAAAGAGCAGGTGTCTGAATATTTCAGTAGGGTAAATCATTGCTTGGTTGGACCATGATTCATGTCAGGTACACAGTGTATATATATATATATATATATATATATATATATATATATATATATATAGTTCACAGAGATGTGATGTGTTATACCTATACATATATACCTACTGTAAAATCCTAATTCAAGAGCAATCATATATCTATTTCTGTTTTATGAGTTTGCAGTAGGCATTATGAATGACTTGTTTATACAGTGTAATGTGTTAGAAGTTAGTAATTGCTCATGATTACTTGATCTGTTTATCTGTGCATAAGGTGTCATAATTCTAGTCGCACCTACCCTTCCTCACACAAGCAAGTTCGAAAAAAATCAGACTCTTAAAGATTGAACAATTATACCCTTTCTGGCAGATAAAGATTTGTTGTATCCTGACTGTGTGTATAAAATTTCTTCGAAATCAGATTGTGTGCTTATTTTTACATTCACTGACCTTTACAGTGTTCAGTTAATACTGAATGTAGCTCAATGGGCATAGATAAATAGATAAATAGATAGATAGATAGATAGATAGATAGATAGATAGATAGATAGATGATAGATAGATAAATAAATAGATAGATAGATAGATAGATGATAGATGATAGATAGATACAGTAGATAGATAGATAGATAGATAGATTAGATAGATAGATAGATAGATAGATAGATGATAGATAGATAGATAGATAGATAGATAGATAGATAGATAGATAGATATTGAGAATGCCACAAAACAGATTAGGGTCATTCTTAAAGAATACAGAGAACATTTTTCGAAAAATGAAATTAAAGAATTTTTATTTCACAAAGAAATATTTCCTTCCCCTCTGATATAAATGCATGTTTATAAAAACATAAAACACAACAAAAAGTATTCAAAATCTGCTAATGAATATCCATTCTAATCAACATTGTAATGTTTATATTAACTCCTTCCTTCCCAGACTGTTAGTTAAACCTGTCAGGGTTCAAGGTCGCGTATGGACTGGGATAAGACAGCTGCTCTAATAAAGGGCTCAGAGATTCCCCTTAAGGCTTATGTCCTAGAGCATACAATTTTAGTAGTGTTTGGGAAGAATATAGCAACATTTAATAAAAACCTATACAAAATATATATGTGCTTTGGAAGATGTATTTATATTTGGCACTAAATGGACAGTGTTTAAGGGTTACTTTTCATTTCATTTTGTCAAAAAATGTTACTTAACTTGCCACTCCTTATCCTATCACATGAATATTGTCCACACGTAACACATGCCACTTGGCAAAAATGTGTTTTTTTTTACAATTCATTATCATTAAAAATAATCTTATGAAACATGCAAACAGAGACAAACAAACACACACATACACACACACACATATACAAAGGAGCACACAAATACATATTCATCCTTTTGTAATGTCCTTAATATTTTATACCTAATTTTTCATTTTTAAATGTTCAGATCTTGCATTTTTTTTTACATAAACCAGTTAACGAATAGTAACACTGTACAATTCACTATTTTTTGCCCCCAGTCATCAACTGTCAACTGTGATAGAACTGAATAAACTTCTAAGGGCCAAATGTGTCCCCTGGTGAGCAGTTTCTTTCATGGCTTGCATGAATTGGTATTAGTGTTCTGCCCTAATAATAATTAGTAGTAATATTAATTATTTTGTGTTCTTAACACACCCAGTGATATTAAGGGGTAACTGGTTATTTTGTGGCTCTTAAAAAAAGGAATTATTATCATTATTATTGTTATTGTTACAGGTATGGGACCTATTATCCAGGATTCTCAGGACCTGTAATTTTCCATAATTTGGATCTCTATACGTTTAGTCTGATTTAAAAAAAAAAAAAAAAAAAATGAACAGAGAAATGCTTAATAATTTTGTAAAAATTGAATTATTTGATTAAAGCAGAGTCTATGAGAGATGGCCAACCCGTAATTCAGAGCTTTCTGGATAATGATTCTCCAGATAACCGGTCCCATATTATTTGTAACAATTATTATTTGTAACAATTATTATTAGTACTATTGCCACTGGAATTAAATTAATCTAATTGAATAAAACGGGTTATTAATAGTCATTTTGGTTTGCACCCATGCACAATCATATAAATGTGTGCGAGTATGAGGAGGGGGAAAATGATGGTTTCATCTCTTACATATGTGTTCCCTCACCAAGCTGTATTAACACCAAAAGTGTTTTGTGCATTTGAATTATTATATCACGGATATGTGACAAGTTCATGTATCAGCGTATTTATTTTCAACCTTAACGCACGTTTTTTTGTGAATTTAAAGGTTGTGGGCTGGCATCACTAATGAGCATCGACAATCATCACTTGTCTGTCACATACAATTGTGACTTATTCTCTCTCTGATTATGACTCACTATTCACTGAATCGTGTTAATATCTCCTGGGGAGGTAATAATACTAGAATATAGCCTTGTTATGCCCAAAACTGACAGCACTCTAATCATTAAGCCGTAAAACTTGGTTTTTAAGCAACAGTAATATTTAAAAGTCCCATCAGGTCAAACCAGGTATAATTAAAGATTGCATTGTATTTATAGATGCAGAGATCATTGCACGTGTGCATATACATATGTTTGTATCCGTGTGTATGTGCAATAAAAATTACTAATATTTCCCACTTTCAATAAAATTCAGGTTTGGTACCCATAATGCATTGGCTTCCCCACAAGGCACTGTCAGAAACGTTTTTGGTATATTTTATTTGTTTACTGAATGGGATGCTAATATCAATGCAGTGGCAATGAACCTATGTCTCTCCATCTATTGCAATTACAGTCATCATCATCATTTATTTATCTAGCGCCAACAAGATACAATAAGAGCAAATAAAATACTAAATAAAATGTGTCTGTTTTGGTTTGTCTTTGAGGACAGGGCTTATCTGCTTCTTCTCACAACCCTTACAATTGAAAGGGATTCTGTCTTGATTTTTATGGTGTAGTTTTTATTTCTAAATTACACTGTTTACATTACAATTAATTCACTATACCATATAAAATGTAATTCATGAGCCAACCAATTTTTTCTCAGTTGTAATATTGGTGTATAGGCAGCCATCATATTGTGCCTGATTCTGTGCTTTTAGAAAGATCAACCACTTCACAATGGAACTGCTTTCAGAAAAGCTATTGTTGATCCTACTTAATGTAACTGGAGGAGTTTGATTGCTGTTTCCATTCCTACCACTAGGTAAGGCACAGGCACATGGCATGGAAGCAATTTTAGCAATGCAGGTATCTGAGTTGTTTTATGGCTACCTTCCCATTGTTCTGTTAATATGCTGCTTGGGGGGGGGGTGATAAGACTCCAACTTGCAGTGAAGTAGAAAAGAGTGACTGAAATTTATCAGAGCACAAGTCACATGGCTGAGGGCATCTGGGCAACTAACACTATGTCTTGCTCCATCAGAAATATGTTGACGCATTTATCAAATAGTCATTTCATTAGTTTTGATAAATTGAGATGTCAGTGCTGTACAGCTGTTCTGGGTACCCATACTAACTCCTAATCCTCTATACATTTTGCATGCTTTAATGAATGATTCATACAATTATATGAATGATTTGATAAACTGTGAAACAGGAAATAACGTTATTGTTTTACTAAGTGGTTCATTGTCATCACATTAACATTGCCAGCTAATGATAAACTGACCCCTATATGTTCCACTTTAAGTGGCACAGGGCCGCTGACTGTGAGAAGAGGCAGCAAAACCCATGCCCTGAGACTAATAAAATAGTGCTTATTTTATGGCTTTAATTGACCTTTAACTCTTGACAATTGTCAAGTGAACTGTGCATTATATCAATGGTATTAGCACTGTAACCTAGAGTGATGTTCATTGCTCTTTAGTCAACCATATCCTATATGTTAGAGCTTAATGATGTAATAATGGCAAGAATTAGCATTATAACCACTAAGCAACGGTAAAACTCAATTAACTAAAACATTTGGGGGGGTTATGCAGATTTAAGGGTAAAGGCAAAGTGGCAAGTCAAGTCAGGCATCAAGGAAAATGTGCATGAAACTGTTCTTTGCTATAGGCCAATATTTCCTTTTCATTAAAAGGTCATGCAATTAAAAGACATAGTAATATTTTCAAGTACAGGGTTTTATTTAAAAAAAAATCAAGGCAAGAGGGAGTAACTGTCTTTAAGGACCGTAGGGCCACTAATTAGTATTTGTTTTATTATTTCTTTACCCTGACTTTGACTTGGCATTAGATTATTAAGTATCCTTTAACATAAGTCACAATTTTAAATTGTGTTACTGAAGGCAAATCACTAAATGCTGGTATTTAGCTTATCCTGTTCATACCTTTTACTGACTTTTAAACAAGAATGAATAAATACCACTTAATTCACAATAACAGGTAATATTTAAAGGTAGGTTACACCAATCCAATAATACTACATATCAGCAATTATTTGGTCAATAAGTACCTTCTATAACCGCATTGAGGGTAAAAGGTTTTAGCCCTGGTATAGGGCTATATTAGAAATTAAATGTATCCCTTTTCTACTGGTATTACCTAAAACTCAGTGGCGGAACTACCGGGGGTGCGGAGGGTGCGATTGCACCAGGGCCTGCACCACCTTGGGGCCCGCAGGAATCCAGCGCCAATATTTTGTTCAGAGGGGGGGTGGCCTGGCTGGGCCATGGGTGCTCTAGTTACATTACTGCTAAAAATATTTGGTAAAATTCAATGCTTTTTTGGTTGCAATATAACCAAACAATAACAGTATAACATAGTGTGTTGTGGCATAGTTTACTATATTTCCGCACAACAGCACTTACTCTGGAATATTGTTCTATGTTCCAAAAATGATTTGTCTTTAGGAATATCAGACCAAGAAATACTAACATTTATCATATCTGTTTATGGGCAGGGGTTAAATGTGTTCCTCAAAACTGCAGAACCATTAATACACAATATATAGTTATTTTTGCACATTTTTTTTTATATAAATAAGAATTTAGGGATTGTTATATACCCTGTTCATTTTTTTGTGCTCTTTGAAAAAAGGATCAACAGATGACTCGCTCATGTATATATTGTACAAACAAAAACAATTTTGGAACATTTTTACATCAGTTGGCTGAAGTATATTTTGTAAGATTTCATGGGTTATAATTAAAAGTACAGCAATATATTTGCAAAGTGGAAGATTTAAAATCCATTTTCTTTGTCTTGAAATGGCAGAATGGAAATATATTCCTTGTTTTGCTATCATTAGTAAAGAGAATCACACCATCTGACAAATGCACCATCTGATCAAGCAGTTTTGACAGGGGAGATTTCAGCATAAAACCGTTTCTTATGCCTTTACCTGAGCAATAGTAAGGATATGTAAGAACATTGCACTAAAGGCAACCAGTCCATTACATGTAGTTATTGGGCCTTGGAGTTTAGCTGGTAAAGGCACTAAGCACATTTCTCTCCCATACCCATAAAACTGGCTACAATGCAGTATAATAAAAGTTACAGCCACTTTGCCAAAAGAATCCTGACAAATCCTGCATGTGCCTTTAATCCTCATGTTATTTAAGACTAGTATGGCATATAAACATTTTTGTTGCCTACTTTCACATGCTTCTTCCTTTATTGTTAGGGTGTGCTCTTATTATACCTACAGGTATAGAGTGATAACTTTCAGAAAGGCTTAGGTTGTTTGTTACACTTAATGGCCCAATTCTTGCCGCATAAATATTTATCAGTTATTAAGAATAAACACAGATACTCCCCCTAAAGCTGGGAACCTTAAAGAGGAACCATTGCAAAATGTAATATAAGCTTTATCTCATGGAAATAAAAAAACTGTCTTGATATAATCAATAAATGAATTCTGTATTGTTTCTGGAATCACCAAGTTATTCTGCACAATCTCCTCTCAGCAAACTGTCACTCTACACACAGACTTTACATTAGAGTCAGTTATTTTGACAGACAGTTAAATTGTCTAGGCACAGGAATGCCACCAATTTTCATGTATTTGACCAAACAGTCAATCAAGATGTGGCTCCAAATCCTGCATGAAAAGAGACAGATTGTTCAGAGGTGGATACTAAATAGTAATTTATTTCAGAAACAGTATTTTATGTATTTGATTATATTTAGAAAGCTTCTTATTTCCATGAGATGAAGCAAATATTAAATTTTAATCTTCATGATAGACCGTTTTAAGTGTAAAAAGGTAATCTAATTATAGAGCCATTGTGTACTGTGTATATATATATATATTTTTATCGAGTTTTATGACTTGATATTCTGCCTAAGACTTAAAGGGGTTGGCAAATTAAAAAATTTGTATAATTAAAGCACATTTCCAATATATTGTTTATATTACCTTAACATTTTCAATGATTTTAAAACTATTTTAAAACACAGAATATGCTTGTTCTTTTCTTTTCTCTGCCCTTCTGATTGTGGCTCCATGTATCGCTGGAACAGTGTTGCTGTTGTCAACTGCCCTTCTGCCAATACTGAACATCCAATAGTTCTTTGCACACATCTGTAATTCTCCTTTTTTATAGGTTAATCACACACCATATAAGTCATTTCTGGGTAATTTACTACCTGCAGGCCAGGGTAGAAAGCACAAAAAACAGGTACTATTGCCAGCCAGCCATATATTCATAAGGTGCGGGTGGTGGTGGAAGCATGTGGGCATCCTGCCTCTCACCCTCTGCCCACCTCATAACATGTACATCAATCACGGAGAGCAGGTGAGTACAGGTTGTAATTCCTGTTTGTCTTATGGAATGGGATGCAATAAAGAGAATAACCAGTCTGGTGGGTTCTTTAAAGTAAACGCTTACCATTAAGCATGGTGGGTCCGGGTGCACATGCCCCAGACCTCAGAGAGAGATTGCACAGGAGAACACCAATGCAGGCTGACACATACCGGACTCATGTAGCTGAGAACACTGGTCTTTTAAAGAAGAACAAAAGGGATAAATAATGCACATTATGTTTTGGGCTTTTGTACCAACCAAAGGCAACCACAGCCCTTTAGCAGCAAAGATCTGTCTCCAAAGATGCCCCAGTAGCTCCCATTCTTTTCTGCTGATTCACTGCACATGCTCTGTGCTGCTATCACTTACTTAGAGACCGAATATCCAAATATACAGTACACGTAGACTATAAATACATGGCAGCACAGAATCCAATGCATCTAGCATTATAATTTAATAATTAGCCCTTTAGCATCTGCTTATATTACAGGCCAACCTCATGGACAATTCAGCAGCGGTCCGACTCGCTGTGCAAAATCGCAGGCGTCACGTTGGATGCCACGGAAATAAGGTAAGTAATGCCAGTGTCGGATCGTATTGCATTGTTGATGCTACGCGCCACAACTGTCGGAAGCAGACGCAGCGTGCAGCGTCTGCATCCGACTGTGGTGTCGCATCGCATCAATGCTGCGACACGATCCAACAATTGAATTACTTGCCTTATTTCCGTCGCATCCGACTTGACGCCCCCAATTTTGCACAGCGAGTCGGCTCGCGCAAAAAATTCTGCATGCAATAGCAATTATATGTACAGAGAATTTTAAATTCAGTTTTTAATTGATATACTTCAAAAAGTCGATCATAATGAAATCTGCTATTCTATTATAACAAAGAAGCCTATAATATGCACATATATATATATATATATATATATATATATATATATATAGTAGTAATTGAAGATCGCACTCACAGGTCTTATGTATGAAAAAGATCAATTTATTCGGTGAACAGTCGCTGACGTTTCGGCTGACGTCAGCGACTGTTCACCGAATAAATTGATCTTTTTCATACATAAGACCTGTGAGTGCGATCTTCAATTCCTACTCTACATCCATTTCCTACAAGGACTGCACCCAGGCATCACTTATGACATTTTCGTGAGTGCTGGCTTCTTCTCCTCACTATATATATATATATATATATATATATAGATATATATAGATATATATATATATATATATATATATATTAGAAGTGCACACTCACAGGTCTTAATGAAGAAAAAAAAATTTATTGTGGACAAGTGCTGACGTTTCGGCTGAGACAACAGCCTTTCTCAAAGGGATATATATATATATATATATATATATATATATATATATTGCAAAAAATGGGTTAATGAATCTAGATGACCTTTTTTGCATTAAGAACATTGCATTACTTCATTAAACCTCCACCATCTATGGACTTTTTATGTTTACTGGTTCTACATAAACGCACCATCTCGAGTGCAATCCTACCTGCACTACATAGGGAGAAGGCTTTTGAAGAAGCTCTTCCATTTTATCAAGGGTAGATTCTAGATGCGCTTTGATTACTTTCTTCATTAATACAAAAGGGATTTCTGTTTGACACAGCTATCCTTATATAATTAAAATATGAATTGAACCAAGCTGTGATACAAGGAAGGTAATGAAGCATCAGGTACAATCATATCCCAGTGCTTTAGAAGAAAAGCATATTTCCTACTAATAACATAATACCCAGCACCAATCAATTAACCTCTTACCATGTCATTATTTATGTATCTACTAACTCCCCAGTGTTGTCTGTTAGTATTGGAAAAATCAAAGCCAAGTTCAACTCGGCTTTCTAATAGAAGAACTAATTTAAAATGGTAATTAGAAAGCAACTCATTAAAACAGCTATTTGAGCACTAATCAATTCTGTTATTACATTGGGGGTGTAACTGGAACAAATTGAATGTTACCAGTTAGTGTATCAAGTTATTAACTTGAGCTGATGGTCGATGATAGGACAATGAGTGATAGGTTTGCACTTTATTGATTCCCTCGCTTAATTGGTAAATGATAAATTTTGTTTGGAAAACCCAACCTGGCTTGTCTCCTAGTACAAAATCCTGGGATTTCTTCAGTGCATAACATTTATGGTGTCATTTGTACCTTCCCACAATTTTTATGTTTTCATCTAATGCAGAATGAGTTTGCATTATGTTTAAAAAAAAAAGAAAAGAATATGCACTTAGGGCACACATTTGTGTATAGTATTTGCTGTCAGAACAAAGAAAACCTTACAACACTAATAGATGTTTGTTGGGAGAATGGCACCTGGTATTTGTAAAGCCTGATAGAGAAACATAGTGTAAACTGCAAATATATCAATCTATTGCGGAGCTGTGTTTTTCAGATTGAAATAATGTAGTGCAGAAAAATATCCTAAATAGTGGCTCAGAATGTACAGTACATATCACTCCAACTTGCAGTGCAGCAGTAAAGAGTGATTGAAGTTTATCAGAGCACAAGTCACATGATTGGGGGAACCTGGGAAACTGACAATATGTCTAGCCCCATGTCAGATTTCAAAATTAAATTACAAAAAATAATCTGTCTCTTTTGAAAAAACGTAAAAAACGGATTTCAGTGCAGAAGTCTGCTGGAGCTTGTTTTTCCATAGCAGTATCCCTTTAAGCCTCCAAATAGTATGCATCAAGAATAGTATAGGTATAGGACATATTACCCAGAATGCTAGGGACCTGGGGGTTTTCCAATAACTGATTTGCCCATAAGTCGAAAATCATGTACATATTAAATACCCTCAAAAGGCTGGTTCTGTTTTATTATTACGGGAAAAAAAAGGAAATTTTTTTTTTTTTTTGGATATAATGGAGTCTATGGGAGATGAGCTTTTTGTACTTTGGAGCTTTCTGTACTTCGGAGCTTTCTGGATAACAGGTTTCCGAATAACACATCCCATGCGTGCTTAGGTTTTATATAATTCTTTCTCAAAAGAAAAAAAAGCTAAAGCCAACAAACATGGCAAACTTTGTGAATAAAAACTGGAACATACTAGGCCATTCCTTGATCAACTGAAGATGGCAGTTGTTTGATGTTCTCTACTGTAGAACATTACAAGAAATGTTATTATATTATATATTTAGCTGCAGTATATTTTGAAGGAACTGTGCTGCATATACAAGTAGTTCTATATAAATAAACATCCATGGATACATACATTTATTTTCTGTCCACTCCAGAATCTAATAAAAAATATATTATGTGCTATGAATTTTTTTGTGGCAAATGAGAAATGTACGTGAAGACTGTATTTGTAAAAGAAAAGTATTCTTCCTTATCAGCAACTACTTTGAGCTAGTGAAATCAAATTTAATAGGGAATTCTTTAGCAACGATGTTTTTTTTGGCCACTTGAGTATAAAAGGAATTTTCTCGCCTCGAATATTGTTCTCTTCTCGCAAAAACACAATTTCAAATGTGATTTACAAAATCCAACGAACCTGTGAATATCATAGAATATGTTTCCATGTACTGCATTTGGAAGAGAATAGACTATCAGATTCAAATAATTTGCAAAGATTTTGGCAATATTAGGAAGGTCGGCATATCTTCACATATACATATTTCATACTGCTAATTATTAGACATTTCATTTGTTTCTTCCTGCAAATCAATTTGCAATATCATTATTTCATATGAATTCCTGATGCACCTCACAGCATGGTGTTACAAATCAATTCATGGTTCCCCTTTAGTCTCAACTGCTAGACTGATTCTTGATTTACAGTTCTATACACAGAAAGTGAGTGATTCTGCAGTGGTTTAAAATTGTTTGGATGTATTAGTAATTTGTTCATTTTTCTTTAGGAAAGCCTGTCTCAGTTCTGCTGGCCATGTTTATCATGCGGCATCTATATTAAAGGAAGAGCAGCATTTTGCTTAACATCTGTTCAATTGCTTTACTGTTCACCCTTTCATAGACATGCCCCAAATTGGAAAGTTTTCCATGTAATTGCTCCTATTTATATATACAGAATCAACAGAAGAGGGGCATATTAACAATTTCATCATTGTGCATAGTGCATCTTATTAGCACCTACAATCACCTATTGTAAAAATGAATGACCACCTTATCTAGAGAGCGAAATATCAGAGGACTGAACGGCCCTGTATTTTCAACTTTGCCAGATGCAGGTATTAAAGGGAATCTTAAATGAAAAACAGGAATTGGTATATATTTATTCAAAGTTCAAACTTTTGCAATTTATATTACTGTTTTCTAAGTGGCTTCTGAGACAGTTTTAGACAGTTTTATACTGCTAGGTAGGCTTACAACACAACTCTAACTGTCTATGCCTTGTCTATGCACTTTCTAGATTCAGTTAACTGAATAAATGACTCTCACTTGAGCCAAAAGTCTGGTCTAAAAATGCAAATATGTCAAAAACAGCTTAAAATATAAAATGAATGAATAGTACCCTGAGAAAGTTTACATCAATTTATATTTTGGGTTAAGATACCCTTTAAAACCAGGATAATTGCTTACAATGTTATCAGTAAGACAAAGAAACAACCCGACCACTGTGTCCAGCAATTGCACTTCCATGGCAAATAAGCTCCAGCATGTTATATTGATTGCTACTGAATGTTTTCGAATGATAAATATAGAGCAATCATGGAATCTTGATAAATATGGACCTATATGTCTTTTGTAACAATGCGTTCTCTGTCACTGTCTTCACACGCAAACACACAAGATTGATGGCTTAATTTCTTTCGGCATCTCTCTGTCCCTTGTGCTTGTACGTAGAAGATGGCCTTGGACCAGATGGTTCCTGGATGGATTTGATGTAACCTACAAGGAGGTAACAGCAGAAGTATCTCCAGCACAATGAGACCCCCTGTTGGCCTCACTTAGAATGTGATTGATTTCACTTCACAGATCTGCTTGTGGTTAGGATGCATATTCTACTGAACAATTAGAAAATCAGTAACATAACTATATTGTTTACAAATGGCACATTGAGACTGAGCTTGTCGAGCTGATGTTGAACTATAACCCCAACACACCAGATGACAGACTTGCAGTTGGCATAACAATCACTCTTTTTGACTTGTGTCAACACACTCACTGATGAAAGGTGAAATATCATGTCCATACTTTTATTTTAAGTGCCTGAAAAAAATAATGCTGTTTATGTCACTTACCCAGTGCTAGTTACAATTCTGCCATTAAGAGTTCCTTGTGCTGCCTCCCTTACATAGGCAAATACACCCCATACCTTCACCCTTACTCTTCACCCATAACCGTGTTGCTGGAGCCAGGCTGCAAGAAAAGAGCTACAGAGTATCTCAGATACACACAAAACCATCAGCATAAGACAAGTAACAACTGGTAATTATCACTGGATGTTACATGCATTCCTAGAATACAGCTGATATTTTGTGTGAGATGGTAGTTACACATTTGTGCTATGTAAGTACCCTATTACACAAAATGTCATGCTGACTATTGCTCTGGGCTCATGCTTTCTTGAGCAAATCCAGTGACAGATCTGCAGTTTCCCCAGCTCAGCAACAATAAATCCACAAAGAAATCAATTCCTGCTGGTAAAAAGGTCACACGGGCTTTTATGAAGTTTTCAAAAAGGACTTACGAAAGTTTATGTCTGACGGCCAAGATCCCAGCTATTAGAGGACTAGCAGAGTTGTATGATTAGCCATGTTTTCAAAGTGAACTTTTTATTGAAAAAAAATAATGTAACACATTTGTTAATGCCTTTGCTTTCTACTGTGGTATACAGAATCCCTGAGCTTTCCAAGCAGAGGTTTGTGGATGTATGAGTGATCGGATGTTTTGTTATCAATGTGCATAGGATTTAAGTGTCAGTAAAGGGAGCGCCATCGGACAACTAGGAATTCTGCATCTCTTTGAAGCCTAAAGTATTAACTATTTGTTTTCAATGTAATGCACGTAGAAGTCTTCACAAATATTATTGTCTCTCATCATTCCCTTATTTCGCCTGCACTGCTTTACACCTGAACTGTAAACTGGCATTTATATGACAGTGTCCCCCAATGTAACCTACAGCGCTTTAATACCCCTCCTAATTGTTTATGTAAGTTACACTCCAATTTAGACTGTAAGCCCCCATGGGTAGGGTCTTCAATCCTTTTGACTCCTTGACACTAAGGGGCAAATTTACTAAGCGGCGAAAATTTGACGGCTTCACAGGCAGCGCAACACTTTGCCAGGCAAAAATTCACTCTGAAAAAATGAAAAGACGCCAGCGCTTTTTGGGACTTAGAAAATTTTTCAACTAAATTTTGAGGAACTCCTATCTACTCTATTGCACTTCGCCTGGTCTGAGGTGGCAAAGGCAAGTCTGGTGCAAGAGGTAGTAAAATCTGCATCTTACTGAATTTGCGCAGTTACGTCCTTTCACTAGAGCGCAACTTCGTCTGGTGATTGAGTGCGAATGAGCACCAGTGTCAATCTCTTTCGCTAGTGAAGTTACACCTGCACCCATTATTAAATCGGGGAGTACCGAAATTACGTCATGCTGACGAATTTTCTCCAGCATTAGTTACTTCGCCCTTTAGTAAATTTGCCCCTAAGCACTTCATCTGTATTTTAATTATATTTTACATTTATGTGAATTGTATTTCTAATAATGCACGTATCGTTACTTGCAGTGAACCCTTGTTTGTTACTGCTAATTTATTGTTTTGCTGTACAGTGCTTGCCCTTAAGGAGCACTATACAAACATACATACATACATACTGCAGTTGGCAGCAACAGCCTACAGCAGCCTCTGCATATGATTCTGCATGTAAAACTTGTTTTTTTAGATTAAAAATTGTTAAATGCAGAACACCCTGACTTTGCTACGTCAAAGAGACATTGTTTGTACTCTGTGTCTCATCTGTATTCATTATGAATAAAAGCACAACAATGCAATTAAATGATCACTGGTGCTTTTTATTAAAAATGTTTAGCTCCACTGAAGAAGCAAATTGTAAATGTTATATATATATATATATATGTACTCATTCTGTTGAATCAAAGTTGTATGCATTGTATACCCAACTAATGATTCCCTACTGTGTTATTCACCAACTCTGTTCCAACTTAGAGTAATTACTCCTGTATGTAAATAAAAGGAATATTGCCTAAATGATAGCAGCCGTGAAACAGAATTATGTGAATGTGAAAGTAACATAATAAAAGATGCAAAATAGGAAAATGCCTTTATATGCAAAGTAAAGCCTGTGACAATGGATATTCTTATAGGGTTAAAAAAGATATCTACCTGCCATACTGATACAGGAGTGATCAGATGGTTGGAACGCCAGATCTATGTGTCATTAATGAAGGAAAATAAATAGAAGGGGATGTAGATATCAGTGAGGTCATTGGTCAGTAGACAAGGACAAGTACAGGTTATGATAGAGTGGAAAGGTCAGTAGCAAAGGGACAGCTTGGAACAATAAACAACAGGCAGGGACAGCAGAAGAGGACATGGGCAACCTAAAAGAAATCATGATGCACATACAAAAAATACATTTACAACCTTTTATTCAAGAGAATTTGTAGTAAAACATAGGGAGATAAGTAGGATATTCCTACAATAAAGGCAGTTCAATAGGTTAAAGGGATCAGGTTAGATGTAAGATCAAATCTATTTATGCTTTCAGTGCTTCCAGCCCAGGATCCGTCATTGTTCATTGATTCCCTATGATGTATACGTTGTGTAAAACCTGAAACACAATGTAAGAAGAAATGAGCCAATGGCTGTTGTGTTGACATGTGACAGGAAGCAGTGGCTCGCCTGCCCGCACATTATCAGCAGCTTTGCTTCCAACATGTCATGCTCCAATTGATCTCTTTTTTCCCTTTTTGTTCACCTTTCCCATTTCTGAAAGTTAACTTTTCACCTCCCGAATGAATTCAAGCATTAGTGCTCCTGGTTTGCCTTTTTTCTTTCGGAGGCTGCATTTCCTCTACCCGAGTACATGATCAGAAATGCTCAGGGAGCAGAAAGCACATTGATTTCTGCTTGTTTTGTCCACAGACAGACCCTGACAAGGTTGTTAGAACAGTTGGAGAGGTCTCTACAATCACTTAATTACCAAAGCTGTCAGTCAGCAGGGACACGGCCGGCTCCAACCATGGCTGCAAGGAGCATTCCACTACTGGGCATTTTCTTGATTGATCTGTGCTGATGGCATTGCAAAATAATTATAGTGAATTTTCTGATGTGTGATTTTATACCAAGTTCATGCTTGAGAAAGGTAATCGTAAGGATGAGAAGGGTCAATGCCATTTCCTATTACCTGAAGTCCTAGGGAAAGGGGAACATCTAGAGGAGGCTGCAAGAACATAGATAGAGGAAGAAGAGAGAGAGATTAAGGATTGCTGAAGGGTAGTGCAAGCAATTCGTCAAACCATGCAAGTGATTTCTTTCCAAGCCAACAAATGGCAGATTGATTTTGTCCAAAGTAGGTTTAGCCACATTTAAAATGATCCAGCGGTCATTATTGTGATTGGCTTGAGAAGTGACAGGCATTTGTAGGGGAAAGGAGGAGAGATCCTGTTAACAGCAGCCATGATTTTAACTGCAGATGCATTTAGTGAGGCAGGTTAGATTAATACAATTGAATAAAAATGTTTTCCTTTCATTCCTTATTGGCTCCAATTTATATTCCGTTGTTGCAATCAGTCTGTACTGAGCACATTGGTCTAATTTGTTTGAGAAAAAGAGAAGGCTCATAAAAAAATTCACATACA